>VZRR01010932.1:135892-206376 GCA_013398015.1 Oreocharis arfaki | reverse complement strand
GGCTCCGCGCCGCCCGCCTGCCGGGGTGCGGGAGCCCCAGGGCCGCGCGGGGGGCGGGGGGCAGAGGCCGCCCCGCCGGCCGCGCCTCCCTCGCTGTCCTCCCTTCCCGCGGCCGTGGGGCTGGCGGTTCCTCGGCTCCAGCCGATCTCCCGATTAACCAGGTAGCGGCTGGGGAGGGGGAGAGCAGGCCTGGGCCGAGGGCGGTGTGAGGGCATCGGCGCTGGGTCGGTGCTTGGGGCTGCTCCAGATACCGTGTCACCGACGGGAGTTGTGTGTGTGGGCCCCGTGCAGGGATGCGATCGCTTGGGCCCTCCTTGTCATGCGGGAATGAGGGTTGGCTTTCCCTCCCTGGGCCTTCTTCACCTGCTGCTTCAGGTCAGAATTTGCTGGACACACTAATTCCTGTTGTGATTATAGTGGTGTCAAATCCCTGCTTCCAGGATCTTTCTAGCTTTGGCTGCATGGCTAAAGCATTCACTGCAGTTTTAGGTCTTTGTTGTGACTTGGAATTGTGGCTTGATTTTAGGGTTGTTTCTAAATGGGAGCGGTGCAATGACATGAGTCAAATATTAGATAATTGACAGAGAGAAAGTTGCTTTTGCAGGAAAGAAAGATTGATGTACCTGAGAGAGAGACTCCTTACCTATCGTTACTGGATGCCGGGCAGTGCATGCTTTTGATCTCTGAGGTCACCATATTTATGAACAAACCCTTGATTTTATGGGATTCAGAGAACAATTCAGAATTTGTCGTCCTAGGTGAACAAATGTCATTCCCAATAGACATAAACACAGATATAATGAATGTCAGCTTTCTGTTTTGTTTCAAATAGTGGGCGTTCGTTATTTTACATGCTTGTGTTTCGGCTGCCATCATGTGAGTACCTTGAAATCTTCCTGCTCTTAGCCAACCATTCCACATGGGATGAGTGCACAGAGAGCTAGAGACTCAAACAGGGCTGTGCAGGAAGCTCATGGATGAACAAGGAATTAGACCTGAATCTGCTGTGTCCTAGGGTAGTGCTCCTAGCACTCCTTCTTTATCTAAAATGTCAGTACCAGCAGGAGTTTAAAGTCTACATGGTCACATTTGTTGAATGTGACCTAACAGATCTGATATGTCCTGTATAATTATATGGAGAAGTGTGTCTGTGTGTATTTTAGTTTCACGCTTTAATGGATTTTAATAATCTAGTTATGTTTCAAATAGTGCTTGGACAATGGGTTATTTAAACATACAAGGAGTATTTAGTGTCAAACAGTATTTGCTATTTACAAGCAGTTACTATCTTTACGAGGTATCCTGAGGAGCAATGTCTCTGAAAATCTGTATCCTAAATTATTGCCATGTTTGAGTTCTGCTGTGTTTGTTTTTTCCGTGCAAAGTAGCTGCAGAGTTCTCTCATTTAGCTCACTGAGCAGGCCTTTATGTAGTTTAGTAATGGTACACGTGATTCTTGCAAGTTCTCTTAGTCATCTCTTGCCACACTTCTGAAAAATAAAGATCTAAACCCTGGAACTTAATTGAAAATAAGGAATTGAATAATTTTATCAAATTACAAAAATCTTCTTGAGCTGGGTATTTGGATATTTTTTCAGATGCTAAAAGCTACTGGTATGATACACAGTAACTGAGACATTTGAGTTTGTGAGCTCATGAGCTCTGAGGCATTTATACCTGTTACAGTGTGGAATACTTTTGTCTCTGAATATTTTAGGACAGAATTCATCTCAATAACCTTCTACAGTATTAACTATCTAAAATAATACTGTTTATTCTATATGTATTATACATTGGTAAAGTGAACCTAAAGAAAGAGCTGAAATAGATTGACTCACTCTAAGGGAAGTGCTTTAAATGAGAATGGGAAGATGGTCTGTCCAAAATCTGTAATACTTTCTGCTTTGGAATTTATTTTGAAACTTCAGTTGGAAGCAACTGTTTTGTCTATGTACGAACATAAAACAGGAACAGGCTGACAGTCTTGTCAACTGGTCATGTGAACTTTTCAGAATCAAAAGTTCTATCTTGTGGGTATCATAAAGGGGAGAGAGCTATTGTTACCTAAATGGACAGGATGTAATTCCGCCTTAAACTGGGCGGATTATCGCGTTCTGTGTTCCTTTGTGTTCCTGGGAGCAGGATGGGGAGAGGGACTTGATCTGTTTGAGACCAACCTATTTGTGCTCTTCTGCATAATACAGATGCTGATAACTTCGGTTTTAGCTGCTGGTTCATAATTATTTAAGTATCCCTTAAAAAAATTTCCCTGATTACTTTAAGATTATGAATTTCATTCTGGCTAAGTCATATTACCGTATTGAATTGAATTTAATGGAGCTCTGCTGTGCGACTATATCCGCTAACTGTGATTTTATCTTTTTTTTTTTTCCTTTTTTCCCTTTTTTTTTATAGATTTTTTTTTTAAGACTTCTTTTCTGGATGGAAAAATGCTATATTTTTCCTAAAATAAGTGAAAGAACCACCAGGACTTTATTTTAAGTGACAGTGTCTGTTAGGTACTGAGATAATTCCTGCATCAGTAATCCATTGCAGATCAGTACACATTAAGGAAGAGTAACACTTAAGCCATGAGTGACACTTAAGAATAAATAATGTAATAGTGAGTCAAAGATAGCACTTGCAAGAATATTTCTTGACATCAATAATGCTAATCTTTCTTCTTTTAATTTCCCTTAAATCCTGAATGCATTGTGAATGCTACGTCTGCGTTGTAAGTCACCTTTTTAAGTGAACTGCTGATGTGTGTGTTGTGTTTAGGAGATTTAATTTATATAAAGAAAAATGTTTCCAGGTAACCTTGATCCTTCTCCCAAGTCACTTGGTGGAGAAGTTTGATCTGGCGTCCAGGACAATGATGTGGAGGTTGTCTATTCCTACTCCAATCAGAATGGTTTGGTAGAGAGACAGGAGTTTTGGACAGCATTTCAAGCTGTCTCTAGAGACTTTTTGAAGCAAAAAGGTATTTTCTCCCAACTTTTTTCTTCAACTCTTTAAGAAGGAAGCTGAGTTTTTACTGTTTAACGTTTCCATGTTACTACGAAATTTTACTATTGTCATGAAATGTGTTACCATGCTTTGTGTTTTCTGTGTCATAGAAAGCACATCAGTTATGAGCCAGTGCGTTATTTTTATAATGAAACTTTGTAACTCTCTTTGTGTTCATAAAGCAATGCAGACGTCCAGAAAACTACTGTTTTCTGGTTTAGATCCACTGAAAAAAAAAGACATGGACCTATAGTTTAGTAAGAAATTAGGCTGTGATGGAATGAGATGTTTTACTTAGATAAGTATGTAATTGTTCTTATCTGCACTGAGTGTCAATGGGCTTTCCCTTTCAGTCCTCCTTTACTTTGGCTTTAAGGTTAGATGTGTGCAGTGGTCTCTTATTAACCAGAAGGGGTACATTTTCATGAACTCAACTGATCTAGTGACAGCTGTAAATGATGGACTGGCAGTATAGGATCCTCTTGGCAGTGTGCTCCTACCTCCTTGTCTTTGGCAGTGCTCAGCCTCTGGTTGAGCTAGTTCAGCTTGCTAAACCAGCAGCAAAGTACTTGAAGTTTTTCTGGGCAGATTTTCTCTTGATTTGCTAAGTTGAGCGGTGTCATCTTGGGGTTGATTATTAGGTGCAGTGCCAGCAAGGAAAGGGTTGGAGGGGCACTACTGCCTTCAGTGGCCTGCACTGTCTTCTTGAATCCACTGTCTTACGAGGTCTCTCCTGAATAAAGCCTCTGCTTCAGCCTTAGGTCAGTTTTGGGATAATTTGTTCCTGAGGGATTGTTGACTTAATTTCGATTAAGAGAGTTATAGGTGTTAAAGGAAGTTTTTCCTGTTATTTTAGGCATCTCCCTCTTCATGGAATGAAAAGACTAAAGATTATAACATAATAATTCAAAAATTGTTCAAATTATGATACTCTGATGTTCTGGGTAGGTTGCTTTTTCCCGCAGGCCCTAATCAGGACTCAGGGCTGTTACTTGAGTTTTTTTATGAGACAGTCTTGAAGTACTTAAATATGGTTTGTGGCTAGCTTTGTAAAATGATTTATTAGTTGATTCATTAGGCTGGAAAAGGAGAGTGCTATATCATCTTCCTTGCCTTAGGAATGACTGACAAGACAAGGCTTTCCAGATTGCTGCTGACATTAACTATCAAGTAATTTTCTCTTCCTGCTAGGAAGCTTGTGCATTTTCCTTATAGAAGTTGCATGTGTAATGATGTGTTATTCTCTATATGTTGTAAAAGTTTCTGGGCAAATTAATCTGCAGCTGTCATTGCAATGTAAGTACATATTAGCAGTAGTGTTGCATGGTGCACAGTCCTAATTTTTATGTAATATATTGGCAAGTTATGAAATTTGAATATATAGTTTAGCTTATTACATGACATAAAACCTTTTGCATTGTAGTTAAATTCTGGCTACCTGCTCTTTGGTAATGTGTGGCAGACTTTCTTAACATTGGTTGTTTCATTTTTTGGAATCACCTTGTTGCAAGAAGAGGCTTTGTCTTTAGTTTGACTTTTTTCTTGCAGCTACCTAAAGCAGCAGCCTGTTAATAACTATGGAATATTATAGTATGTTGCAGTAGTGTTGGATTAGAAACATACATAGGTGATAAGCACAGGTTGATGGAGGCATGGAGGGCAGAATTTGTTGACTGTCTTTTTTAAGCTTATGTTGAGCAAGTGTCTTGGAAATTATATTTGTACTAGGGTGAAAATAATCTCGTATCTCAACTTCTTTTGTTGAGAGTTGGCATGTTGGTAGTCCCTGCTTATCAGTAAAAGTACTGATGTATAGGATTCCTTCCTTTGCAGTTCTCAAAATTACTTTTTTTATGTCTGGCTTGATTTGTTGCGCAGTTGCGTGTTATCCTTGGTGGCGACTTTCATTCTACAGACTGTTCACCTGGGAACTTGTTGCAATGACAGAATGATAATGGGTGACATTTGTCACTGTGCTTAATATATTGCTCTGAGAAGAGCAGTGCTAGGTAGTTCTGGGTTGTTAGCTGGGATGCATGGAGAAAAAAACCATCATGTTTTCTCAGGATGTGGTGGGAATGTGAATTTATATTGCTGTGTACTTAGAGATCACTAAGCTGTATCAGGCCCCGGAAAATGATGTACATTTTAATAGCATATATGAGCTATAAAAATGCTGGGGTTTGTAAGGATCTTGGAAGATACAGTAGCTCTGAAGCAGAGGGAAGTATACCTACATCTTAGTGACCAGTTCTTAAACTTGCAGTAATGAGAATTCCAGAGTTTCCTTCAATAACTTTATTTGGTGTTACTTGTCTTTCTTCTCCCTCCAATATCTGACTAAACTTCTTGTTCAGGGAAAAAAATGTGAAAGCAAACCAGGCTGAAGGGAGTTATTTACTGTGGACACAGAGGACAGTTGACTGTTGCCTTTGGCTTTTGCATATTTAAAAACTTGTTAATTTGTCCTCTTGGTTTTCCTAAGGTAAATAAATCCAGCTCTTTAAACCACTATTCTTGGATCATGTGTTCCAGATGTTTCATCGTGCTTCTCTGTTGGCTTCTGTTGTCTTGTATTTGTGGTACTTAAACTAGACCCCAGCTTGCGCTGTGACTTCAGTACAGAGCAAGGCAGAATTGTTGCTTGCTGTCTGTCTTCTAATATTCTTGCTAACATATTGAATAGTGTTGACATTTTTGAATCCTGCTTATAGTGATGACTCACTTGGATTGTTTCTTATCATATTGCTGCTTTTCTCCATTTTTATCCATGCCTTGATTTTTGTTGATGTTTATAAATGCCATGTAGCATTTTCATTGAAGATTGTTCTATTAAGATTATTAGAGAGTCATTTTATTTCCAATTCTGTGCTGCATTATGCAAAAAATCCTTCCAGTCTTGATGTTATTCACAAATTTGATGTGT
Source organism: Oreocharis arfaki (assembly GCA_013398015.1). Lineage (NCBI taxonomy): Eukaryota > Metazoa > Chordata > Aves > Passeriformes > Paramythiidae > Oreocharis > Oreocharis arfaki. The sequence goes on along the minus strand of VZRR01010932.1, from coordinate 200,441 downwards.
ACTTTCATCCATTAATGAAAATCTCTCATAGAAGAGAAATCCAACCATATGTTGGATTTGCTGCTGACGTTTCACATTTCTCAGGTGTATTGGATGTGACTCTATTCTGTCCCTCTTTAAAAGGGTGATGTAGATTTCTTTTTTTCGAGAAATCCCTTAATTTCTTGCTGAGTTTATTTTCTTCTCTTTGTGGGGGGATAGTAATTGTTATATTGGAACTGGACTAGCCAGTCTCATGGAGGTATTGTGGCTAGATCAGTAATACTTTACCTCTTGATCTGTGGTTGTGAAGGTATTTGAGAGTCTCTTGGACATTTGTTTCATGTGTTTAATGGATGGATGTATTTACCACTTCGAGTTTTGTGATGTAGGTAGAGTCTTTCTTAATTCTAGCTGGGCTGTACTAGGAACTGACAGACATGTTACAAAATACTCCTGTAGACTTTTCTGAAGGGTAGAATTTTTAGTAATGCTTTTTTTTTTTCAACAACACTGCTGAAGGAAACAGTGAAGAGTTAATGTAGATTACAGATGTGTAGGTAGCTTTCAGTGTTTAATTTTGTTATGAGGCTTATATAGAGCAACTAGGACTGGTTTAAGTAAGATAAAAAGACTAAAAAGCTGCTTTAAAATGACAGTTACACTGTTAAATGCTTCTTGCTCTGGAGGAAGATGGAATGTCTATGGTTGACAGAGCTTGCAAGATGATTTTTATGTAGGAAGTGGTATTAGTCTGTAGTGCTTTTTCTTGTCCTAGTCTGTGCTTCGAGCCCATATCACAACTGTTTGACTTCAGTGAGCTCTTGCTCTGTGTTCGCTGAAGGATTGCTCTCTGAGGTTCATTTGTCTATGACTGCTTGTTTGGCTGGCATGTTTGACAGTGAATGCTGGGCTATGCTGACCAAACCCCCACGTTGGGATGCAGTATTTTATAGGCAGGGAACTTTAGTGTGTATCTTTGGTTGGGGTTTTTTTGCCACAGCAGTTAGAATTTTGGAGGTTTTTGTTTTGTATTGAAGTGCATTTGTGGTAATATTGCACTTACATGAAATCAGTTGGGGAAATTTAAGTTAGTGTAAAGCCAGTAATCATGGCACTTATTCTTTGCAGATTGACAAGATTTTAGTCATAATGCTTCACAGATGCAAGGAGGGGTCATTTGTAACAAGCACTTCTGTGCCTGTGGTGAGTTTTGTGAGGCAGCTTTGTCAGAATATTTATAAAAGTGTTGTGCTATGTGCTTAAATTACAAGGAGTTTGCATTATATGTGGACATCTGGGAGTCTGCAAAACAGTTAAAATATTTAACTGTTAGTAGTTAAAATGTATATTGAAGGTGCCTCAAACTCTAATTAAAGGCTGTCTAGACCCACCTCAGAGAGGATTGCCAGCCATAATTGTCGTTTGACATTCTAGAATCAAATTTAATGCCCTAGTTTGAAGTACTATTGTAGTTTTCTGGCTGAAGGGAACCATCTGAAGTACTTTCCTGTGAAAGACGTGTACCCAAAGGCCACTTGCTATCCAGTTGTCATGACTATGAGTTGACACACTTGGACAAATTACTATTTGAAAGTGGTGCCAGTTAGTGCAAAACAGTGCCTAATATTTCCATTATCTGTCTTCTTAGAAGACTTAAGGAAAAGAAACAGCAACATTAAATGTGCTATACTTTAAGTAATAATATTTGGTTGTGTCTTTTTGGGAAATAGAGTATTTTTCCTTCCTTACCTCACCCCACTTTTAGGCCCAAGCAGCCCATTTTTTAGCATCTACATCCCACCCATTTCTTGCCCCTTAAAACAAAGCAGCTGCTGTTGCCTGTTGGGCTCCTGTTGAGCAGCTGTTGGTGCAGTGTTTGCAGCCCCCTGCTCTTTGTGGGCAGGACCACCAGCTGCTGCAATTGAAACCTTTCCAGTGACAGTGTTATAACTTGCATTGGGGTTTCTCATGTGTTATTCAGTCCAGCTGTTCATAATGGAATGATAGATCTCTAATAGACACTTTCTGCAAATTGATTTCAGTTTTGGTTTACCAGCTATATTTGTTCTTTAATCTCCTGAGTTAATCATAATGTTTACATGTGTTTGTAATGGTAAAAAAATAATATTTATAATTTTTTATTATTACTTTTTAACTGCATATGGGATTGGATGGTGACTGTATTAAGTTGTTTGTGTAATAGTGTATAGTTTTTGTACAACTAGAGATTGTGAAGTTCTATGTAGGACAAAATACTAGTCAAAGCAAGAAATTTAGCTTAGGAATATGCTGGTGTATGGAGAAAACATTGCATGTTATAAACAAACTTCATTATCCCCAGTTTCCTAGTAATAAAAAAGTATTATTTAGCAGGAGTTTTAGATATATTTTTTCAGGGAAGTGATATCATGAAAGTTGGAGAGTACTCAAGTTTGTGGTTTTAATGCTCTCTTTCAGCTAAAGAAAGGGGGAGCAATGACAACAGGAGAGAGAATAGATACCAATATACATTGAACTGTGTGTTAAAATCCCACAAGTCTGCTGAAAGAAACTATTTAAACAAGGCCTTAAGGACACTTTATCCTGCCCAGGGCTACAGTCACAGGGATAACTCTGTGAATCTGAGTAACATAAATGTCTTCTTTTCCTAATTTAAAAGTGTAATCATAGCAAATACAGAATCCTGGAAGTTGTAGTCTCATCCTATTTTAACTGTGGCAGTTTATTTCTAAGGAATTTTTGTATGGTTCTTCTAAGACTTCTACAAAGGTTTTTTGTAGGTTTTTTTGATATTTGAGGTGGCTATTGGAGCATGACCATGATACATGTTTGAAGCTATAATTGAAATGAAATTTTGGCACAAGGTGTAAAGGATTTTTTTTTGTTATCTTGATTTGTTTTTTTATTGGTAACTGTCAGTATTATAGAAAAATAATTTTGCAGTGATTTGTTTTTTAAGTCATGCTACTAAGATTTAAGTTATAGTCTAGTTGTTTGGATTTGCATATTTTAGTGGTTTGAATGGCAAATACTACCTCATAATATCAACTTAATACTGTATTGTGAAGCCACAGATGAAGGCTTAGTGCGCATTTTTCTTCAGATTTTTGCCTTTCCTACAGAGTGGTGAACAGTTTGGTTTATTTTTCAGACTTTATTTTTAAATGAAAGTATTTGTAGAGGTTGCTTTTCTTTAGCCTTTTTAATAAGAGAGTGGGCCAAAGACCTTCAATAGCTACCTGTTTGCACTTGAGGTGTCAAGAGGGTCTGTCTTTAAAAAAATAATTTATGAGGGCAGGAATAGTTGCATGGTTAGGCAATACCAGTTTTGAAATTTGTTGTCATACACTGCCAAATGCAGTATTTCTTATGTGTTTTGCAGCCCATTTTGCATTGTCATTTTGTGTCAGTTTGAATTATTACTTTACTGTCCATGAATAACTAAATAATAATTTTTTGAAAGTGTGCCTGTTCAGTGTGATATATTGATCCAGGAGGTTTGTTCCCGAAGAAGACTTTCAGAAGTACAGGGTGCAGCTTGTAAAGGGAAGATGCTTGTGTTGACTAGAGAATTATTGCTATTTAATAGCATTAGCTGTATATCTCAACAGGTGACTTCAAGGAATGTCTTGCTGTTACTTCAGTGTGAGCTTAGGCTCCCTCCCCTCTAAAGGGTACCTGTCCGGTTACATTCACATCGGTTTTAACACATGGGATGGCCTCTCCTGCCTTCAGCAGTGGAACTGTGGTCTCTTGTACAAAATAACTTCTGTGTGTCATGAACTGTTTGCTGACACCTTCAGAGTTTTAAGATGCTGTTCCAGGTGACGTTTCTGTCCTAACAGCGTTGGCAGAATAGCTTTTGTGCCAATGAAGTGACTGTTCAAGTGTAGTTCTGTGTGTTAGCCAAAATGCTGCCTCTGTAAATTCGCTAGATAGAACTGGGATGGCTAAGCGTGGGCACGTGTTAGCACTTCTAAATCAGAAGGATGGGGCAAACAACTATTCTAAAGAACTCAAACGAATGCACAGGTTAAGATGCCTTTAGTGATGCTCAAGGTGATCCATACTTCTCATTTTTAGAGTGACAGAGTACTTGTTACTAATGAGCTACTGCAGCAGTCCAGTGGCAACTTGCTCAGCTGCTCTAAGTGCTGCTCTTGAGGTCTCTGAGAGGTCTCTGTTCCCTGTGAACAGTAGGTAACACCTTGCACTGACTTTGCGTGGCCCGGTTTTGGGGGCCTCTGTTAGAAGGTGCTGTGAGAAACCCAGGATGGACCTGCTGCTGGCCAAGGCTGAGCCAATCAACGCCTCTGTGATAATATATTTAAGGAGAGAAAAGGTGTTGTGCAGATGTATTTGCAGCCAGAGAAGAGCAGGGTGAGAATATGTGAGAGGGACAGCTCTGCAGACACCAAGGTCAGTGCAGAAGGAGGGGCAGGAGGTGCTCCAGGTGCCAGAGCTGAGATTCCCCTGCAGCCTGTGGTGAAAACCATGGTGGCACAGGCTGTGCCCCTGCAGCCCATGGAGGGCCACAGGGATGCAGGGATCCACCTGCAGCCAGTGGAGCAGACGTACATCAGAGCAGGTGGATACCTGAGAGGAGGCTGTGAACCTGTAGCAGGCCCAGGCTGGAGCAGGCTCTTGGCAGGGACCTGTGGACCTGTGGAGGGAGGAGCCCATGTGGAGCAGGTTCCTGGTAGGACTTGGGACTCATGCTGGAGTACGCTGTGCCTGAAGGAGTCAGATAGAAAAGGTTCATGGAGAACTCTGTCCTGTGGGAGGGACTCCATGCTGGAGCAGGGGAAGGACTCCTCTCCCTGAGCAGTGGCAGGAGCAATATGGGATGAACTGACCATAGCCCCTATTCCCTGACTCCCTGTGCCACTGGGGAGGAGGTAGAGCTAAGAAGAAGGGAGAGTTGGGGAGAAGGTAGTTATAAGGTTTGTTTTTACTTCTCATTATCCTGCTCTGATTTTGTTAGTAATAAATTCAGTTAATTTCCGCAAGTTGAGTCTGTTTTGCCCATGACGGTAATAGGTGACTGACCTCTCCCGGTCCTTATCTCAACTCGTGAACCTTTCACTATATTGTTTTCTCCTCTGGCTGGTTGGGTAGGGGAGTGATAGGGCATCTTTGGTGCGTGTTGGCATCCAGCCAGGGTCAACCCACCACACACCTTCTGCAAAAACGTGTTGGACTGGCATAGATCTGGTTGATCTGTATATTGTGTTTTGTTAGTCCTGAACTGATAGAGGCATTGTGTGTACATTAGAGAGAGCCAGACGGGAATACTGGTAAGATCAGGGCCTGGAGAAGCCCAGTCTTAGGAGGCTAGAAGAGGCTTTTGCTATGCTTTTTCTTCGCTCATGGGAACCCTTTCTTCATTTCTATCTCCTCTGGTTAGTAGGTGTCTTGCAACTGCAGCACTTGCAGTGCAAATTGATAAAAAGGAGAGTTTCGATTTGGACAGTGTGCTGACATCAGTGATGGTTAAAGGTACAATTATTTTCGACAGCAGAGCTCCCTAGCATGCCTGCTATTAGTATGCCCATATCAGTGGGTGGGATGATTTAATAGCTGGGCTGTGTTGTGTGTCCTCACACAGTCTCCTGGGAGGACCTTTAGCAAAACGCCTGACGTGGGCAGTGGCCCCTCAGTGGGCAGCACTGTGTCTGTGAGGTCTGTTGGTGACAATAGACAGTCTGATCACTCCCTCCTATGCTTGAGACAAAAACCAGCCTGAGGAAAGAGACAGTGTTGTGTGACCATTTGGTATGTAGAATACTTTTAGCCCTTTGAAGGTAATTTTTAAAGAAAATCTTTAATAGCAGGCGAAAGGTTGTGGTTTTTTCCCACCTAATATCTATACCAGTGAAACTGCCAGCACTTATTATTACTTAAAATATCTTAATGCTTTGCTTAGTTTAAAAGAAATATTTTTATTGAGAAAGCTAGTGCCTGAATTTGGAACATACTGCCTTTTGTTTTAGAATTCTGAAGGAGGATTCGGCTTTGCAGACTGGGTGATATCCTAGAACTTGTACACATGGGATTGTGGGAAATCAGAGTTCATTATATTTGTTTTTGGGATTTGGTCCTTGATACTTGTTTTCTAGTAGCTATGCTTGTTTTGCAACGCTTTTCATCTTGTTGGGCTGGCTTGTAATGAAAGGTCTTCAGCCCCAGAAGGAAGATTCATTGCAAATTAACAACTGCAGGACTATAGTTAGAGCAAATATGTTATTTCATCTGTCTCTTACTATATATGACCACAAAAAGCATAAACCAATGGGCCTCATCCTGGTTTTGGAGCACAGGTTATGCATTTGCTCAGTATTTTATTCACATAACTTCTGTGGGACTGTTCTGGTGCTCTTAGGATAAGAGCCAGCTCCATCTTATTTTTAGTACTGAAGTAATTAGGGCTTTCTTCTAGTAATATTTTCTTAACATGCTGCAACATGATGGGATTATGGGCTTGATAAAAACACCGTATCAAAAATGTCCAGCATTCCTGTAGGGCTTGCAAAATCCAGAATTCTCCAGAAGAGACATGATTTGGGCTTGCTGGACAGACATGACAGTGTTGCATTTGACTTCTATTGAGCTATGTAATGAAAAATTAGAAATTGATTAGCAATTAACTGCTACAGTGAAGTAAGTTTCTATAGCAACAGAGCAATGCAGGGTACAATTATTCAGACTGCTTTCCTTAGCAGATAATTTTTTCTTACAAGCGCTGAGTTTACACTGTTGGACTGAAACATTGTTTTGTTATAGCAACGGATAATCCTCAGCTTTTGCTGCTCTTGCCTTTTAATTTTTTTCCTTCCTAAAGAAATAACTTTTCCTCTTGTGAGCTGAAAAGGGAATGGGAGAAACTCTCTGGGATAGATAACAGTGTGGTAGACTGGTGTAAACTCAACCTGCAACTGTTTGCTTATATGTTGTTAGTATAATGAATGGAGTTATATTGAATATATTGTTATGCAGCATGAATTTCTGTTTCACTTCTTCCTGTTGACAAGTCTACATGAACCTGAACCTGCTCTAATTTAATAATAATGGTGATCATATAATAGCTTGCAAATTTCAAGGAAATCAATTTAGATAAATTGTAATGCTGATTCCCTGAATCAGCCAGACTTTTTTTTATTTGTTCTTTTTGTGTTTAAAGTCTCTGTTTTTTGGTTTCAATACTTCTGAATACCTTTAAAGAGAGGAATATTATACTTTAAGCTTAAAATCAGAAAACATTAGGGTTTTGTCAAGGGATTGCAGGCATTTGGAGTTTTTTGCCATAGAACACTCTCATAAAGCCCACTTTTAAGTGTTACTACATTTTGATCTTTTTGAAGTTAGAGGAAATGGAATTTGAATAACTTCAGTGATGAAGCTACAGCAGTCTTGTTTTTTTAACAGGACACTTAGTTTTGTGTTAAGTATTTTAAAGATACCTCTGATGTCTGATCACTTGAAAGAAAAAACAAAAGCACTTTTTGCTTTTGTCAGTCAGCCTCAATGTTTGCTCTTGATAGGTGTGCATGTATTGCACAAGTGCATTTTCCCAATATTGTAACAAAACCATACCAATGTCTTAGAAAAGTAAAAACAGGATTCAAAAGTAAAGTGAAAGTAAAGGCTTTGAAGGTGTGACTGATGAGAGCACTGGTCCAACAGGTCATGTAACTTGTGTGTGTGCATGGGGAGGAGGTGATCAAGTCAGAGATGACACTACCATTAAGTCATGCAATGTTTCCAGTTTGTTCCGTGTTTTGGGTGCCATCTAAAAGCAGTCTGCCAGCTCTAATTTAAATAAGTGTTGCCTTTAACAGGTATGATTTTTTAACCAGTTTTGCTTGCAGAGCTGGGCCAATTTAAACAATTTCCCAGTGAAAGTTATTTACTAAGTGTTTAATAAGTTTTGCGGCTGGGTATGTGAACTGAATGAGAATAGCTGCTGAATTGTGCCAGAATGTGTGGTTTTACTTGTAATCCATTTGGTATTTACATACCTATTTTCCTTATTTTAATTTGTTTCTTACATCTAGTACATGTATTCTTATCTCTCTTAAGCTCATCTGAATCATGCCTCACTCAGTGTTAAAAACAGGTGAGAAAGGACTGATTATAAGTGTAGGCAACAGTGTGACTAGACTGTAGGAGTGGGAGGAAATAAAGGGATCCACTGGAGAGTAAGGAGCTAGAAGGAGATCAGAAAGGTGACTATTACTTTTTGACTTTAGAGCTATGAATCTGTTATAAGGTATGAAATTGTAACTATTGAGAAGTGAATTATAGTTAACTAAGCATAAATATTAAGTGAGACTTGCAGAACTTAATTATGAAGTGTAGTTAAGGAAAGAGATAATTGTTACAGTACACTTTATTTTCTCATTTCCTCAAAAGTGAAGAGACTAAAATGTGTGCTTCAGTGCCTTCCAGTCTTTACAGAAGGTGATATGTTCTTAACACAGCTTGTGACAGTCCATAAGTAGTATTCCAGCATGAACTTTATTTAGTGCCTGTGAATATTTGGAATGCTCTGTGCTATTCTGAAAACAGTTGCTTTTTAATTCACTCTATTCCTAACGGTGAAAACTTCTGCTAAAAACCTTCTGACTGCATTTGGTTCAGTGACAGGCAGGTATTTTCATAAGGCTTATCCTGGATTGTATTCAGATAGAGAAAAACATGCAGGAGCCCTATTCAACACATACCCCACCACAGCAAAAAAAAAATCCGCTTTCAGTTTTAGCTCTTGAGATTCTGACATTGTAGACTTCTGTGTCAGGGTTTTTTGGTTGTTTTTTTTTTTCTGTTTTGCTGAAAGTAAAATGTTGTCTCCATGTGGTGGGAAAATGTTAATGTATAACGTGTATATATAGGCAGCTTTATTTGAAGTTCAGGTGCTCAGCCTTTCTAGTGTAATGCTTTGATAGTAAGGGAGAGTTATAACTTACTAACTTCATGTCCTTGCATGAAGTGGAAATTTAGATCCGTATAATAGATATTTAAAATGAGGGAATTTTAGAACTTGGAAATTCTGTTACAAAATGTTGAGAGAATTAAAAGCTTAGTTCTTTATATCTGAGACAACCATTGGGAAGAGACCTTCAAGTTGAGGTCTTCTAGGAGTGGTTTTGGAAATAAGTTAATTGATGACACTGATACAGAGAAGCAAGAGCATGCACATGGTGCTCATAATTACTTTGGGAGGCATCACTGTTCATAATCAGAGTTACTTTATGAAGAGAAACAAGCTTATATCACAACCATAGATGAAGTGAAAATTCATTGAAAAAATACATAGGGAATTTTTGCTTCAGCAATAAAACTTTGAAAAGATGATAACCGGAGTGTAGTGTTGATTACAAGCTGAGCCAGCTTGTGATACAGCTGTTGAAGGCTGGGGGAGATAAATGCAATTCAAAGATGTATCAAATGAGGTTTACCAATAGAAATAAAGAATGTCTTTAGCGCCATTGTACTAGGCATTGAAAAGATGGCTTTAATATTGTATGAAATTCTGGTTGCTTGTGTTGAAGGTGATTTTTAGCTCATACTACTAAAAGAGGATGGTGTCTAATGTAAAACGGGAAAAAGAAGTGCGTGATTTTAATTTTCTGAGCAAAGCAGTCAGTAAATATTCCATTTAGTCACACTAAAAGGAAGGAGAGAGGAAAGAAGGGAGAGAATAAATAATACAAAACCTTCCCTGGATGTATGAGACATTACCAGATCTCCCACAAATCCCAATCATGCAAAATTTACTATTGATTTAGAAAGATTCTGCTTTTTGACCAGCCCTGCTGTAAGCAATTAGTTATAGTTGAACTGCAGAATGAAAATACTGTGGTGTCATAGGCTACAGACCTTAAGGGAAGTACAGAACAGGTTTTAACAAGAGGCAGAATGTTTCCTGCAGAAGCTTCTTAGGGCTGAGCCAGATGAACAGAGTGAAGAAAATTTATTTTTAGTGATACAAATCCAACTCTCTGTGTGGTACCCAGTGAGGCCACCTTACTGGCTTTCAGATCAGGAGAGGAAATGACTGTAAGAGACTCAGGAGCTGGAGGCAGTAATGTTCAGTGAAAAAATGGATGTACAGCTCTTGGCAGATACCATGGAAAGAGCAGGAGATGTTTAATGGTAACTAAATGGATGCTAGAGTATCTCAGTGGTTTTGTGGGGAAGCTTTAGGAGGGGATTTCATATTTTGTGTGTTCTTGGAAGTGGTTTTCTATATTCTAAGTCTCCACTTGTATAGCAGGCATTGAAGGTCAGAACTGTTTCATCCTGTCTTTAACCATGAGCAGAGTAAAGGATGAGATTTTCTTAAATGTAACATGCATTAATTTATTACAAAGAGAGGTGACCAGACAGCTCTTTTTTTTTTTTTTAATCATATGGTGTAGTGAGACTGAAAATGATGACCAGTAAGCCTGCTTTTTTTTCAGGTTTTCCTAATCTGTTTTTTACTTCCTTTTATATAAAATTTTACTATGCTGAGGTATTTGGTAGGTTTTATAGGAATTGGAAAAGATTCTGTGTGCTTAAAACAGATGTTTTCTCATGATTCTGTTTGAGAGAAATATTTGAAGAAAGATCTTTCTTCAAAATGGAAACTAAAAGAAGCAAGCAACTGTGCTTTGGCTTTGCCCTGCTAGTGTTAATCTTAGAACTTCAAGTTAGCCAGTTACCTGGCCCCTCTTGCACTCGAACAGAAGAGTTTTCCACCGAGGAAACAAGCTTTAATGCAGGAAACAGTCTTTCTCATTCAAATGTACTCTTGGACCAAATTTTCCTTTCTGATGTGCGTGCAAACTCTTCATTCACAGAGGAGGAGATAGTGTCAGAGACTGCTGTTCTAATGTCGCTCCTTATAAATTGAATATGCTCCTTTCCTCACATCTGAGTCCGTTCTCTTTATTTAGTAGCTTTTTACATACATATTTGGCAAAGAAGTTTCCCTATCACCCTGCCATTTTAAACAACAGCAAAAATCCTTTAAGGTTTGTAGTACAAGGTGGTTCTTCAGTATGAGAATGGCTGCTTCACTCTTTGGAGTACTTTAGGATGTTAATGTATCTTGATCAATATGCAATGCTAAACAGTTAAACGGAATTTCAAGTAGAGGCTCAGGCTGCTTGGTTACCATGGCAAACACAGTAGGAAATTCATGCCAAAGTTTGGAAACTAAGATACACAAAAGAAAACTTGTAAACTGAAATAATCACTTTGGAGAGCAAATAAATTTGTTTATTTTTTATTAGAGTCTGTTTCCCAAAGAATACAGTTTTAAAATCTTATTTTATCAAGCAAATCTTAATTGCCAGTCCAGAGTTTTACACAAAGGAGGCAATATTCCCAAGCAGGGAAGAGTGAGATTCTTTGTTGGCTTGCCCTCTAACTGTAAGGGCATTGAGTGAATAGAGTAGCCTCTTGGAGACAGAGGAATTGAATTGCTTAAGTACTGTAATCAAGGTTGACATATTTTCAGTGTGCACTGCCTTGTTTCACAGATGACTCAGATACTCTTGTCTCTCTAAAATTTGTCTGTGTTAGTGATTGTATGTATGTTAGATCATATATGTATGATGTGTATTTATATATATGATCTCTATATATTTAATGATTTGTCTGTGTTCCCGGTTGCATATATATCCTTTAATTACTTGTGTATGTTGAAGATCTTGCCATATTTAATTCACTTTCCCACCGTTGTTTGTCTTGAGGCTTGCTAGCTGTAACCAAGATCTATATGTGAGTATTTTAATGGGGTGATTTTCAGTTTGATAGGTTCCCTGTGTAATCAGCTGTCTGTGAACACAATATTTGGTACTGCAGTCCTGTCAGGATGTTGTGGCAAAATCTGATCCTGTTGCATGTGACTTGCTGTACAGTTCTCCATAGGTGTGGTCACATGCAAATCATGCAGTTATTTTTCTCTTTTTGAATGTAAATTAGTATGTCTATTTCTATGTATCTTCTCCAAAGTCTCATCCCCCAAAGGGGAAGCTATTACACAGAAAGGCCAATCTGTGGCTTGAGGAAAACTTAAAGACTTCCTGAAGATTGAGGTTAGAGCTGGAGTTGGGCATTGTGATTATGAGCACCTACCCTAACATGTGACTCTGCCTCATCACTTTATGCATTGCATAACCTGGATTGGAGATTATGGTAGACAGTTGGAGGCTCAGGGAAAGCAGTTTAGTTTATTATTGAGAAACTGTGATGAATTTGCCTCTGTCTTTATAACACATGGTCTCTTGGGAAGGGAGGCTTGATGTCATTATAACTGGGAAGTAGTGTTACTGGAACATGAAATGTTGGAGGTGATGGAACAAACAGTTTATGAAATGGTGTTCAGGAGTTGTTAACAGTAACTGTTATCTTGAATTTCATGTTAGTCTGCTTTTTGTTGACCTCTTTAAAAAGGACTTACTGAGCCCTTTATAATTAAAACAAAAGTAGAACGTGAAAACATCTGGAAGATTATACTAGGGCTTAACTCAAAGGAAAGTAAGAATTTGGAGGCCACAGAAAGAGAAGAATTATGCCACTGATTAGCCACAGTAAATAAAACTGTTTCATTCCACTAAGTTTAACATATGGTAATTTGTAGTTCTGTGGTACATCTGTAACTTCAGGAAAAGAAGTAAAAGGGAAAAGCAGCAGAAGTTGAAAGTGGACTGATTTGACTGACTAACTGGCAAGAGGCAACTGTAGGAAACTTGGGAGATGCAGCTAGGCTGCTTGAATGTTATGTGTTCCCACTAATCTCTTGGTGGCATGCAGTGGAGGAAAAATACTTGAGTCAGTTTGGAGCCACTACACAAAAAGAGGGGATTGATATTGGTGATTGACTTAATTGATTAGTACTTGAGTTCTAATAGATATTTATTTAAGAAATGGAATGGAGAAGAATATTAGAAACCAGAACTGAATAAATCATATTGCATTGTATAAATCAGTAGGTCCATCTCTTCATACAGGTCTATAAAAATATATTATTACAGAGATATTTAGAGAAGTGGTGAAAATTGTGACATCTGAAAACTTGTATAACTACTGAGGACAGGACTGCTTATTCTAGTAATCAATATAAGTGCTATGTATATAAGGAATGTTAGACATCATTGTCTGTTCCTGGGCACGAGACTGTGTTCAGTAAAATCAGAGGGGAACAAAATGCAGAACTGACTTTTTTTTCCCACATGTTAACTTATCAGGGTGCCTTGTTTTGATAGTATAAGTGAATAATGAACAGGAAGTGGAAGTTAAAATCTGGCAATATTTGCAATTCCACACAGTAGTTAATGCAAAAAAAAAAAAATCCTGTAAGGGTTATTAAACTTCCATATTTGCAATTTAAATGGCTTCATGAAAGAAATCTAGGATGGACAATAATCCATTAATGCAGCTGGCTTCATGAGTTTACTTCTGGAACCTGTATCTTCCACTGTTGAAGAAATGGTAATGGAGTAAAAAGTCATGGAGAAAAAGTCCAGTTTGGAGTCCATGATTATGATGTATGTATGTGTATGACTTGTTAAATCTGTGTCTTAATTGTTAAGCTAGTGAGGGGGAGACCAGTATAAAAATGTGACCTGTCACCCATGGTTTATAAATAGCCCTGAGAGATCATTATTTTGAACTTAAAATTGCACAGTGAGATATCTTTCTTACATATGTTCTTAAAAAGAGCTGAGTAGGGGGAGAAGAGGAGGAAGGTGTCTGCATCACATGCGCAACATACGTGATTCTGAATTAGGTTTCTGCTGGAGAGGTTTTTATCCAGCAGGCTGAGTTACAGTTGAGCCAAAGTTCTGCAGACCAGGCACTGGGGAGAGACAATAATGCTGATATCACAGCTTCTTCTCCCTTCTTCCTATTAAAAAAAAGGCAACTAATTGCTTAAACCAAAATAGAACATCTAATTCAGTTCAAGTCTGTTGGGAATGTGTGATACAGTGACTTTATTCAGAGTTGTTTGAGTTTTACCAGCCTGTTTACAGATTTAGTGTGACCAAACACATAACACTGGAGTCATAGTCTCAGTTTTTATCTGAGTGATCATGTCATTAACTGGCACCTATGATGAGGGGAACTGTGCAAAAGGAACTGTGGATACCTCTTTTCTTAGCTCTCCTTCAGTATGGGTTTCTGAGGGATTGTTTAGAGGCTTGAAAGCAAGCTAAAGCTCATATATTTTTTTTGTCTCATAGTAAAGCAATGTTGTGCAAAGTGTGTAATTTAAGTGCTTTTAGTGAGCAAAGGGAGCAAGTTTTCTTCTGCAGGTGTAATAAAAAATTGACTTTGGTAAATATGGAGGAACAAGCACCTTTTGAAAAGTTACAGTGTTATGTCACTTGCCTGAAGCTTTAGTGGTTTGATTATAGTGCTGCTGAAGATTGCTGGAGTTGCTTGAAGTGCTTCCAGTCAACTTTATGCAGTGGGCTGGCTGTTGGGTTTCTTTTGGAGATGCTAAGCTCTCAGACCTTGTCAGGACTGACCAGGACGTGCTTGGGAGAGCTGTGTCGTGATCAGTTCATTAGAGCAATTTGGGTCTGACCTGGCTCTTAGCACAGCACTGTCACAAGTTATGTGTTTTGGTCTTCCACTCAAAAGAAGCAGTGTCAGCATGGGTGAAAATTTTACCAAGTGAGTAACACCTTGAATTGAAGATGCTTTAAGTTTCTAAAGGAACAGCTTCAGGGACTTCAGATCTCTTTTGGGTTGTGACAGGTGGAGGCAGCAGCATCATTCTGTGCTCAGAAGAGAGAGGGATTTTTGTGTGGAGGGGTTCAAAACCTTGTTTCAACTTCCCTTTGCCTCCCTGGCCTGCAGTAGTTCAAATGTGTGAATATTCTTGTACTGTTTTAGTTCCCTTTGCTCAGTCTTGTAAACAAAGAGTAAGCTGATGCTGTATACACCTGTGAAGTGAGTGGGGACTTGCAAAGATTTTTTTTTTTTTTGAGTCTCCTGTTCTGGGGTTTTGAACACTTTTTAAAAATAAAAATATCTACTTTTTTTTAGGGTTATTGGTAGACTGGTGCTTTCACCTTAGACGACTTCCAAAAGAATGTGCTGATCTATACTGTAACCACAGAAATGTTTTGGTTTATAGCCTTACTAAAATGGAGTTAACATTGTTATGGTAAGCTGTAAATCAAACAGTCCTTTATGTGCATTCTTTATGGAGTTCACATCTACTTTCTTGATCTTGCCAATTATATAACCATCGGTTCAGTTAATAGGACATAGATTTATTTCAAACCAGTGCATGCTCTTTGCTCTGTTTGAGGGCTTAGAGTAATTCTTCTGGAAACAGAATATGATTATTTTATTGGATCCTTCAGAAAACTGCACTGATCTCTGCCTAAATATGGATTTATGTCCAGTTATCTGGATTAGAGCTTTTCTCTATATGTAGGTGGTCATAGTTGTCTGCTGTATGAATAAATGCTTAAATCCTGTTAAGTAATGTTCTTCTCCTTTCAAAAGTCATGTATGTCTTGTATGGCCCCAAGTGGGAATTAAGTCTAGAAGGGAGAAGAATATCAAGTAGCTTCCCAAACTTGCAAGCGGCTTTGTACAAAATTGATCTTTAAGACTTTGTTATGGATGAATTGTGTGGCACACTTGAAAAAAAATTAGGTTAAATAAAATTACTTGGTGTCCCTGTTTTACTAGCAGAGCTGTTCTTACAGAGTATCCTAGAAACTGTCACATGCCTTAAGTGTTCCTGTTCAGCATTTAATCAAGTGCTTTGTAACTTATAAAAAACCTTTTGCAAAGATACAGGTATCCATTTATGAGGAACAGTATTGCGAGTGGCGAGCTATTGATGCATCAATTCATGGAGTTGAAAGTCAGACAAATTTTA
Source organism: Oreocharis arfaki (assembly GCA_013398015.1). Classification (NCBI taxonomy): domain Eukaryota; kingdom Metazoa; phylum Chordata; class Aves; order Passeriformes; family Paramythiidae; genus Oreocharis; species Oreocharis arfaki. Next base: position 184,564 of record VZRR01010932.1, on the reverse strand, counting down.
AATGCAGAACTAAAAATAATATTTTTATTGAGGTTTAGAAATGTGACTTTAATATAAAGCAGGTGCATTGAATGCAATATAAAGACCTAAAATTTCCTTAGCATTAATGGATTTGCAAGGCTCAGGAGACATTTAAAACTACTCTGTGTACACACAGAACACCTATTATGCAACTCTTGAAACTAAGCACATCACGAAGGTATGGAAAAAGCAGCTCTTATTTATTTAAGAAACTATCCTTACATTTAAGAAACCTATTGTGGCTATAAATAGGCCAGCTTTACAAATAGTGATTGTCTACTGGCTTTTTATTGAATCCTAAAGAGAATTTTTACCTTTTTTTTTTTTGTTTCTAAGTGAAAGCTGAGAAGCTTTTAAACTATTACAAGTTTTCTGGGGGGCTTCTGAAGCGAACTTTTGTTGTCTTGTACTTTACCTGAAAGGTTTGTGAATCTGATGGGATGCTGGAACTGATGCGAGTTCTTGCCAGACTTTAAACTTCTTGCCGAGAAGGCCAAGTCAGCAGTCTGTCAGCTTACGTGCAGTTATATTTGTAGAAGCCAGTTTGCTACTGACAGGCTGTGGCACTGTCAGCTGCGCTGAAGAGTGTTTTGTTAGGGCTTTATACTTGCAGGAAGTGTTGCCTGTTGTGTATTTTATATAAACTAAGCAGAACTTTTGCCCTACATCAGTGGTTTTTACAGGGAAAGACAACCAGCTTATTCCTGGAGGTTTTTTTTTGCTTCCTGAAGTTCCTTTAAGATGCAGACCAGACCTGTTAAGTAAGCTGGGAGTGGCCCTGTTGCTGCTGCTTTGGTTGATCCTAAGCTTAGGGTTCCAGGGCTATTCAGCTTGGAAGGGACCTCTGAGTCTCCAGTCTAACCTGGCCAAAGCAGGGTTAGCTGTGAGATCAGACCAGCTTGAAACAACAGTGATATAACTACAAATTATTCTATTGCTAATATTAAGTGATCTGTATTTGGGATATAAAACCAAAAAATCTGGAAATCTCCTCCTTTGGTAGTAAAGTAATTAGAGAAATTTCCAGTGTGAAGTATTGACACTGGTATTTCTGGCAGAAACTTGTGTACAGAAACAAGGAACAGAGCTGGCCGGAAAATTCTACAAAAGTGCCTGGGATAACTCCCCTTTCTTGTGTTCCTCAGCGTTCTCTGTCCTTCGTCTAGCTCTGCAGGAAGGAGAGGCATGGAGGAAGAATAAACAAGTTTAGTTTTCCCTGTCCTTGCTAATGCAGTGAGCAAGTCAGGGAGGGCTTTGTCTTATTCACAGGAGAATCTGTAAAGCAAAGGCCTGCAGCAAGGGTTGCCTTACCTTTTTTCAGCGAAGTTTCAAAGAGCATTTGTGAAGTTCAAAAAAATTCACTTAGTAATAATTGTAAGTGTTGATTTCTTCTGTTACTTGTACAACATTGTAACAAGCACAGCTTTCTCAAATTGTTCTCTTTCTAGACCAGGGAGCATTAATTCCCTGGACAGCAAGGTGTGGAAGAGACAGGAGGTTACAGGCAATCAGTTGGGAATTCCAAGCTCCAGCAATACTGAGGAAATTGTTTCCAAAAGTACATCATCTTGGTTCTGTGTGTCTTCTCTTCTGTTGTGCACTAGAGCTGTACATACATAGCCAATCTGTAATACACTGTTCAAGATCAATTAATTCTCTGGACAAGAGAGATTTTCTTAAGAGGATTTTTTGGCAGTAAAATTTTTATTAAATGTTTGCCTTCACTATTCTGACTCAATCTCACTTACAGCTATGACCTATTGAAAGCCAGTCTCCTGGCAAATGTAATATTAAATACTGTTAAGTATCTGAAGGAAGCCTTTTGATGGATACAGTTGAAATTACCTGAAATAAATTAATAAAGTAATTAATTTAGTATCTCAGCAATGTTTTCAGCTTGGAAAGAATTGTAACATACATGACATGTTTCATTCAAGTAAAATTTTCAGAAAGCTGCAAATGTAAGTTAGGAAAAGAAAAGATACAGCAAGAAATAACATCTGTCAAGGAGTGTGATTAAATGCTGACTTAAAATAATGCGATTCACTGTTTAGGCAATCTTATTATGAAGCTCTAAGTCTTGGATCAATAAAATAAATCTTGGATAGATAATAATCTTTGGCTTTGACCTTAGAATTACGTGCAGCTACAGAACCAAAGTTATTGATGCCCATCCTAATCAGACATTTCAGACATCAGAATCTGAATACTTAGATATTTGCTTTAGAATAAGGTACCTGGTTTTGGTTGGGTTTTTTCTGCCATTTTCTTCTTAATGTTTATGCAGTTAAAGCTGTGATTAAGATGTTCCATTTGACCGCCCTTCTACTGGAAGTCATGAATCCAGGGTGAATGGGCTACTGTTGGAATGTTAGATTTTTTTTTTTTTCCTCCTTCCCTCCCCAGCAGAGTGGGAGTAATTTTGCTAAAATAGTGTGCTGTGAGAGTTAACTAAATGAGACTAGGAAGTCCCCCAAACAGTTACATGGTTCATGATTTATTTCTGGAGTATGAATTCATCACAGAAACCTTAAATGTTCAATTTTTCTTCTGTGAGCAAGTGTGAGGTTCTCTTAAGTTAGAGTTTTAATCTGTTCAGAGACAAGACTTGGAAGCTGTTGATGCCCAAGGTACACCGATTTTGTTCTGCTGTGTTGCTGGCACTCTACAGGTGTGTGAGGTTCCTGTTGTTGCCTAAAAACTCTTACTGCTTTTTCCTTTGCCCGGAGGTATTTGCAGTACTGCTGTATGTTGGAAGGAACAGACTTTTAGCACAGGTGTCAGTTGGCCAAGGTGCCAGTACCCGAGCCTTGATTAGCTGAGATGTCCTTCAAGGCTTGCACAGGTAAGGGATGATGGTCTTGATTCCTTGCCTTGCATCAGCTGCCCCATTCGGCTTTCAGTCGTGATTACTAAAAGTGTTGCTCTCATCATGAATCATCCACAATTGAGTGAGTTGCTTAAAGTGGACAGGCTGGAATAGTGCTGAGTGTTTTTCAGAAGAAAATTGTAAAGGCATTGTGCAAATAGCTTGCTGCCAGCTGCCGTGGTGGGGGTGCCTGCTCCTGTGCTTTTAACCTCCGTGTCTGGCAACACGTAATCCCAAGATCTTTCTGGGTTTTTTCAAAGTACATCACCATTCTTCTAAGAGCGGGGCAGTTCCTACCACCTTGTTCAGTAAAGAGTGTCAAATCCTAGGATTTGACAGCTTTTTATGGACTCAGATCTCATGTAAAAGCTTTTCTCTGAGAATCACATCTTGCACAAAATAGCAAATGGGCTTAGTGGTGAGCTAATGAAACGCCGAGTCCCAGACGCGATTGAATTTTATGAGTAAGCACTTTTCTTGTTCTTAGCAAAATCCAATAGCAACCTTCAACCATGCAGAAATAAAGAAAATGTCTTCTAGTTCCTGTGCCCATTGATTCTGTTCTCTTTCAGTTAAGAGAGCTCTAGACCAAAGCAGTACTTTAGTGCTTGTAGATTTGACTTATCTCCATGAGACAACTGTGCTGTAACTGAAAGCAGTAGCTGCATGTAAATAAAAGGCGGGGCATCCCTGTCAGTAGAAGCCTGGTTAATTCTGGGTTGAATTAGTTTATTTATACTTCATTTAAGTTCAGACAGCTTCTCACTGCCATCTGGTTCCCAGGGAACAGCTAGAATAAGCACAGTGAAGTCTGTGCTTGGATTTAATTTATCAGAATTTCATGTCTTGCTGGGTCTGTTACCACACAATTTTATGAGATGGGGAACTTCAAACACACACCAAAGTTGTTGGGCAACAAAACAAAAGCTACTGATGTAAAACCTCACCCAGTCAGAAGAGCAAGGTATCATTTGAACATAGCTACCTATTGATTTTTGCTGCTTAAAGGGACAGTGAGGATTCAGAAGAAGGTGGTAATGCCTGTGTCCTCTGCTGGCTGGCACAGTCTGGGGTTCTCTGGTCATTCAGTATGATTCAGGCCAAGGTGTATTAATTTTAGAATGGATCTTCAGTCTTAGGCATTGAGTTTTGCTGCAACTTTTGTCCAGAGGACAGAACCTCGAGTCTCATAGGTTTGCTTTAATTCTGCATTTATGTGCGGATGGAGGATGCATCTGTATGTTTGTGTAGCTTGCTCTTCCAGATAGAAATGCTACCCCAATTCTGAGAGTTCTCTCTTGACATCACTTGTTTTGTAGTGATACAGGACAAGGGAATGTTACACAATCTAAGACGTAACATCAAGGCCTTTAGGATTTGATCTTTCAGCTTCAAATCACAGATCTGCATCAGCCTGGGAATGCTCTGTGGCAGGCATGCGCATTATCCTGCCATCTCCCAGTAGAATTAGTATTCTATTTAATTTCTCCTTGAAGAGGTATTGGTAATATTCTTTTTTAGCTTATAATGGATCTCTGGACTCTGGGGAGTAACTTTCTAGTCTGCTGACTTTCGAAATTGTAATACATCATCTCATTTTGGAGTTTTTAACCAGGAGGCCATACACCTGATTAAACTGGTTTATAATACATGCTGCAAAATATAAGTGCAACTTTAATATTGTTGTGTATATATTCTTATCATGCATATCCTGTAGTTAAATTTGCCTTGGAAATGGCTCACCTGTGTAGCTAGTTAGGATTTTTCCCTACTGACAGGTCTCGTTTCTCTCTGTGTAGCTCTCTGAATACCAAAGATTTGCTTCTCTTCAGACCTTGTCCTCTAAGGTTTAATACTCTGGAGCAATTCTATTTTCTGTGAGGCTTGTTTACTTTCTCTTTTATTGCTGGCCTGATTTTCTCTGACTAAATATACTGAAAAAGTATATATCAAAATTAGAATCTGAGCCCCAAATCACAGCTACATCTGAGGCCTGTAATATTGTTGAGTATCTGCAGGTTTCTAATTACAGACTCTGAACCTAATAAATAGGGAGGTTAAAAAACAAGGTTGAACCTGATGTATGATCTTGCATATTAAATGTGTGGGGTTTAATCTCTGGATGATGAAAGATTTAGTTGTCTGAAGTGATATGGGGATAAACACGGGTGACACAACTGAGAGCACATTTTAAATTGCTTTTCTGTTCCTTTTGATTCTTCTGACACTTAGTGCTAGATCTTAATTTGTTTATATTGAAATTCCTCAGTTTTGTTAGCACTTATTTTGTCTGAGCTATATTTGAATTCTGTTTTCAGAAGCAAATTACTTTGTAGCTCAGTGGTGTAAAATGTATTTTATAATCAAAGTATCAGTATCTTGAGTCACTGTTCCTAGCAAATGCTCTCCTAGGAGCTGGTTGATAATTTTTTGTGATTATGGAGAACAATATGATTTGTTTGCCTGTTGTTAAAGGATAAAGTTCAATAATTGTGTGATTGAGAATACAATGTTTTTAATGCAGAATTGGTTGTACTCAATACTGAGAAAGTGCTACTAGAAAAGTAGAAGATAGCTTGTCTCTGTGATGGCTCTTGTGGCAGGAGAAACCTTCTGGTAATCTTGAGGACTCACAGGAGCTTTCGTGCTACTGAGTGGTCGGCATTGGTTTGTCACGTGCTGTAAGTGCAAAGGCAAGGGCAGGTGTCGTTTGTAGCAAATGTTAAAAACACAAATATTGCATTATATAAAGAGAGAAACATTTTGATAAGATCTTAGATGTCTTTCATAAATGCACAGCTGGTTTTTAAAGTAGGGTTTTGTGATTGTGTAAATTGTTGTGTAGTATAAACATTATTTTCAAATAAATGTAGTTATGTGCACATATTGTGATAAACTGTCTGAATTCTGTTTGCTCTCTTTGCAGGCTGCGGACTTGAGTAAACCAATAGACAAAAGGATATACAAAGGAACACAGCCTACATGCCATGACTTCAATCACTTAACAGCCACAGCAGAAAGTGTGTCTCTTCTAGTGGGCTTCTCTGCAGGCCAGGTCCAACTTATAGACCCTATTAAAAAAGAAACTAGCAAATTATTTAATGAGGAAGTAAGTAGAAATCTTAATATTGTTGCATGCAATGTATCTGTGATATTGAAGTTCCTAGATTTTCAAAGTTCAGTAGATGTGGCTCCATTTGCCTGTGTAGCTTATTGTTCAGTCACTGCCTTTGTTTTTCAGCTGTTCCATTGGCTTGGAATGCTTACACAAAAATGTTATTCATCTTGAAAAGATAAAGGCATCTTGTGGGGTTTAAGATTGAAAATTAGGATTTTCTAGTTTGGGTAATACTGTAACTAGAGTTGATGACAGTTTACTGATGGAAATAAGGTCTACAAATCCAAATGTTGCTGTGTGTGCTCTGAATTCAGTAGTTTCTGAGGCTTCTGGTTGCTAGTGAAGAAGACTTTTAAGCCCCTATTTAACAATATATTATAGTCAAAATATTAAATAAGTTAAAAATACAGATTTTTTACGGGCAGGACATTAGAGCAGAGACTGCCTATATCAAGTATTCCTAAAGGCTTGCTTGGATAAGAGTAGGATATAAAGCTGAGTACACAGAAAAAGTTGAGGGCATATGAGGTCTTGGCCATGTGATGTTCAGAAGGAAATTCACCATCTGCTTTTTCTGCTGCTATGCAATAAGATAGAAGGAGTACTATGGGGGGCACTAATGCCAAGTTACAAGACCACTGGCTCTCAATATCTGGTAGCATTGACATTTTTAGAAGAGTAAGGGTCCTGATGCTAATAAGGAAAGAAATCTGGTAACTGGGACAACTTGTGACAGCATTTTCTGCCAGGGGTAAGCTATGGGAATTTGGGCGGTCTAGGGGAGGTGATTTTTCTTTTGGGGGTTGTCCTTTTGCTCCTTTTTTGTTTTAATCCAGTTCTGTAGAGAGGTTTACAGGTCTCTTGGTTGGTTTTTGTTTGTTTTTCTTTTCTTTTTTGAAATTTCAAATCTGGATTAGAACTTTATAGATGAAGTTAAGCCTTGCTCAGCTTTCAAAGTATACCTTTCCCGCCTCAGAGAGATGTGTTGCCTTGTTCCTTCCTTGTGCAAAGAAGATAGAAGTATTGTTCTCACTGGGGATGTTTTATAATTAGATCTAATTCTCCTCAGCTTTCTAAAAGTAGCTACATGTAGATCAGAAGAGGGGCGTTTTTCTTCCTACCTGGCCTTGTCCCAGCTGCTCTGTCTCTCTGTTTGTCTTGAGTGGGAAACGGTGCTGGAAAATCTTTTAATCAATCTTTTGTCTGTTGATAGAAACCTCTGTATAAATAGTTGAAATGTTAATTTTAGCATTGTCCTACCACCCCCCCTGCCCCCTCCTCCCAAAAATAGTCTTATTTATTCTTATACAATAATATTGTAAGCATTAGGAAGGGTAGCAGACATACTCTAAACAGCTGGTTTCGTATCACAGAGTAGTTACCAGTCCTGCAGCTGAACTATAGTTCTTTTGAGAAAAAACAGTCTATTTGCTTCAAGATGAAGGTAGGTGCCTGTTGGGTTTGGAATATATTTTTGAGTTTAGATGGTGTTTAAGAATAACCATAGGCATAAGGTGGTCTGAATGAGTGTTTACATTGTTCTACAGATCCAGCACTCATGCCAGAGGTAATAGAATTCACCACCTGTCCTATGAGTAATTTGGTGCTTCAGTTAGCCCAAAGCTCTGCTTTGACTATCAGCTGTGGTAGAGCAATCAGAATATATATGATACATGAAATAAATCAGCCTGTTATGATAGCTTATGTTGAACATAAAATGCAGTAGTCCTAGCATAATCTTAACTTGTTACTCATTTTTTGTTAATTCTCTTGATGTAGAAGATCATAGGGACTTGAAAGGCTGAGGTGAGTGATAGATACTGTGCAGCTTGTGGCTGCGTACATAAATCCATCTGTATCCACAGTGGTACTCCTTCCAGCTGTGTCGAAATTAAACTAGTGATATTTTCTTACTCCCCAAACCAGCCAAGTATGGCTCACAGATTCAGTTGTTTCCAGGCGGTAGTTGGTTATTATCAAACTAGCCAGTGCTTTTTCATCTTATTTTTTAATCCTTTTAAAAATTTAAACTGAAGCCTTAAGCTGCAATTTTTTTCTTAATAAACTTGTCCTGTATCTTTGTTGCCAAAGCTGTGTCAGACCTTAATGCATTTTCTTTGACTGCCTCAGATTTCAGTCCTTTGTGGCCTGTGCCTGTAACTTTGTCCCTTCAAGTTCTTTAAAACATGACCAAGATAATCTTGGCTCATGTTTCTGACTGGTAACTGAAGCTTCTTCACTTACTATTCTTCTGTCAAACTGAACATAAGCTCTTTATCCCACCTCCCTCACTGATTTGGTGACACTGCATTCAGTCCATTCTTGTAATGCATCTGCTGCTCCTACTGACTGCAGGTCTGGATTTCTTGTGCTGCAGAACTTTGTGAACCCAGCTGAAAGCTTTTAAAACTCCTGAAAGTCATAACTTCAGAGTTCTAATCTTGAAAAGGGGATGCATTGTAGTCACTTGTACATGTCAGGTTAAAGTCTCTCTGCATCTTGTCTCCTTGAGCTGATCTGTTCTCACTGCAAATTGTAATCTTCTGTTTTTCACAGCCTCTTTGAAGTAAAGATCAGGTTTGCAGGGCTTCTCTGCAGTATTTAGGATCATGTAGCCCAACATGGTTATGGACATAAAGTGCCATTTCTGGTATAAAAGTTGAGCAGGTGCTCTTATGAGTAGAAGTTGTATGTCAGATTGAGGTGCTTTAATAGAAGAGAGCAAGAAATTTTGCTTTTGTTGCCGTATTGGTGATGAGAAGACTGTTGCTTACAAGAAACCAGTGGGCTGGTGTTCCCTGTCCATGTTCTCCTGGTGTGTGCCAGGTAACTTTGTCTCTAATGTTCCTGATACCATCATTATTGAGACATGTATGATGTATATCAGTGAATACACGACAATCTAGTTAATATATCACAACAGCATCATAGACTATATTATTTTAAAGCTACCCCATTTGAGGGAACTTTGCCATATTTAGTTACATCTCTCAGCTCTCAAATAGACCATGGCTGTTTTAACCAATGAGAAATTACAGGAGAGAGACTTTCTGGTTTTACTCTGAGGTTGACAGCAGCAGAAGTGCAATTTAAAATGGCCAGGTGCTGCTTTCCAGTGACAGTTCCAGAACAGATAATAGTCGATGTATTATCCCTTAGTTTGAAGTTTTTGTGTGTGATAAACAGCATGGCAAGGTTTTGGGGGGGTTCTTTTCTCTTTGTTTTTAGTGCTTTTGTAACTTGTTCTGGTATTCCTTAGACTCTGTAATTGCACTCTTGCCTTTTGTGTAGCTCAGCTCTTCTTTCTGCTTATAATCAATATGCCAAATACAAATCTTGAATGTGCTTGTAAAGAATTGTTTGCAAGTTGCAGCTGAGTGGTGCCATGGCCAACATGGTAAGTTGTGGAAGTCCACCAGGACTACAGTAGTCAAAGGAGTCAAACTTTACCTCTCAGTTCTTAGGCCATTGAAGACATTATGACCAGGAATGTTTGTTCATTGTGTGTCCATTCTTTTACAATGATGAACCCTATTAAAATGTTTTGCTCTAAAGGAAAGTGCTTAATCAAATGGTAACAGAGTATTGACAGGCCCTTGGCTATTGAAAGAAAAATAATTGGAGGTTGTGGATTCCAAGGTGAAAAGTATGTGGTGCCTTGTGAATTCACCCAGGCACGGGCATTTACCTACTGACTTTCCAGCCACATGGTAACAGGGTCACTGTGTATGCAGCCTTCAGCTTCCTGAATCAGTAAAAGCGGGTAGATTTTTTTTCAGAGATTGGATTTTATTTGTGATTTCAGATAAAATCAGAGCCTAAATTTACTGTTGTTGATTTGTAACCTGTTTGCTGTATAATACAGATGAGTAACTGCCTTTTTTCCCTTTAGCTCATTTAGTGTTTTCTTGTTTACTTCTTGTGCTCTTCAACCTGCACAGGGAAAAGTAAACTGAAGAGCACTGCTTTTAGATTCATAACAGATTTGCTTGATTGAAGTATGGCCTTGTGGAATGTGACTGGACCATAATAACAACCTTTGAAAGCACTTTGTCTGAAAATAATTTCCTCTTTACTGCCTGAAGTTTTTGCAAATGCAGTAACATAGTTCCTGTCTAGAAAGTTGAGTTCACTTTAAGTATTGTTCCTCATCTCCCTGCAAGCTCAGATTTACACTTAATCATGAAAACTTTAATTTTCAGAGTTTCTGATGTGTATCTTCTTTGTTTTTCACAGAGACTAATAGACAAGTCCCGAGTAACCTGTGTAAAATGGGTACCAGGTTCGGAAAGCCTTTTCCTAGTAGCTCATTCCAGTGGCAATATGTACTTGTATAACGTGGAGCACACTTGTGGTACCACAGCCCCGCACTACCAGCTACTTAAACAAGGAGAGAGTTTTGCAGTGCACACTTGCAAGAGTAAATCCACAAGAAACCCTCTGCTTAAATGGACAGTAGGTGAGGGTGCCCTGAATGAATTTGCCTTTTCCCCTGATGGGAAGTTCTTGGCGTGTGTGAGCCAGGATGGTTTTCTTCGCGTGTTTAACTTTGATTCAGTGGAATTGCATGGTACAATGAAAAGCTACTTTGGAGGACTGCTGTGTGTGTGTTGGAGTCCCGATGGGAAATACATAGTGACAGGTGGAGAGGATGACTTGGTGACAGTTTGGTCTTTCGTGGACTGTCGAGTTATAGCGAGAGGCCACGGACATAAATCGTGGGTCAGTGTCGTGGCGTTTGATCCTTATACCACTAGTGTAGAAGAGAGTGACCCAATGGAATTTAGCGGAAGTGATGAGGATTTCCAAGACCTTCATTTTGGCAGAGATCGAGCAAATAGCACGCAATCTAGACTATCCAAAAGGAACTCTACAGACAGTCGTCCAGTAAGTGTAACGTATAGATTTGGTTCAGTAGGCCAGGACACACAGCTCTGTTTGTGGGATCTTACAGAAGATATCCTCTTCCCCCACCAACCTCTCTCAAGAGCAAGGACACATACAAATGTCATGAATGCCACAAGTCCACCTGCAGGAAGTGGTGGAACTAACCCAGGAAGTAATGGAAACAGTATCACAACACCTGGAAACTCTGTACCCCCTCCTCTTCCACGGTCAAACAGCCTTCCACACTCTGCAGTCTCAAATGCTGGCAGTAAGAGCAGTGTCATGGATGGTGCCATTGCTTCTGGCGTTAGTAAATTTGCAACCTTATCGCTACACGATCGGAAGGAAAGACACCATGAAAAAGATCACAAGAGAAACCATAGCATGGGACATATATCTAGCAAGAGCAGTGACAAACTGAACCTAGTTACTAAAACCAAAACGGACCCAGCTAAAACTTTGGGAACACCTCTCTGTCCCCGAATGGAAGATGTTCCCTTGTTAGAGCCTCTTATCTGTAAAAAGATAGCACATGAAAGACTGACTGTGTTAATTTTTCTTGAAGACTGTATAGTCACTGCTTGTCAGGAGGGATTTATTTGCACATGGGCAAGGCCTGGTAAAGTGGTAAGTTTTAATCCTTAATGCTGCATCAAAGAACTAGAACTCTGAATAGATAGTTTTCTTGAAATATAATGAATGTTGAATATAAAATTTCTTTATGCTTAATGTAAAAAAATATCCTCAGAGCCATACTTTTGGATACTGCATGCCATATTTCTGAATGATTTGAAGTGTCTTGGATACAATTATTAAATATAGTTGCCTTCCAGCAGAAGAAATAAATACTGTGCATCTAAACTATTGATCAGTGTTCTTATACTTAAGCATAACCACAATATGGTGAAAGCTATTTATGTAAAAATTGAAGTAAAACCTGTCAAACACTAAAATAATTTTAAGCCTTCTAATGTTTTCTACAAAATAAGCACTCCCAATGAGAGTAGCTTATGAAAAGCTGCTGCTTCTAAGTCTAATGAGAAACTTGAGCCTCTGAAAAAATTAAAACCAAAGTGGTTTATTCCTCCATACTTTTCTGTGGTGGTCTGCTGTTAATGTGAAACCACTTCTTACTAAAACATCAGCCATTTTATGCACAGATTTGTGAGCCCTGTACTGACTGTAGTTTATGCTCTTGAATTGTGAATCAGTATTATCAAGGAACTCTAATTTTAGCCAGGTTTTGATTTATATATTTAAGTTAGGGAAAATCCTGCAAGCTTTCTCGCAGTAGTTTCAGTGTTCTGTTCCTGTCAGGTTTGTTAGGCAGCTCAACCACTACAAGCTCATGCTTTTGATGGCACCTGTTCCATCAGCTGAACCTACATTAGTCTATTACTAGTTTTCACTCTTGTTGTTGATGCACTTGAACACCTATAAAATTTTATTTTTCTTCTGTCCAGTGTATAGATAGCTAAATTTTGACTGAAGCTTAATGTGGTGATTCTGACATTAAAAAGTACTTTGTGCTACAATAGCTCTGCCTGCCAGCAACAGTTCAAAGGAATACAGCTATGAAAACATTTCCAGAGTCGATCTGGAAAAAGGACCATTATTTCTGTGAAAATTTCTGAAAGGGGATGTAGATTATCACCTGAAGTAAAAGAAGTGATCTGGTAATACCTGAATATTGCCAGGTTGAGCAACTTAAATCTGTTGTTCGTTAGGTTTTAACCATTTGGTTCATAAATCTGACTTTTGAAGTAGAGGTACTGTATATATTTAGATACCACATCTTCATTGCTATAAACTTGCAAGTAAAACTCAGTATTTTTTCTTAAAACTGTTTGTATAATGTAGGCTTTTTTGAGATCTTATTAAATTTGTCACAACATAGGTGTGCATAAAAATCTGTGTCTGCTCTGCATCTTAATGCATATTTAAAGGTTGAATCTAGAACCTAAAAGTGAAAACCCCTTTATAGGAGAAGGGAGGAGGGTGCTACCCAGGAGCATTTTTTTGCCTGAGAACTACAAATCCAGCATTAATTTAAGAAAAAAAAAACAACAAACACTCCCTCAAAATACTAAATTATTTAAAATGTTTGCTCAAAATGAAAGTATTAAAGCAGTTACATTTTTGTGACTCAGTGCACTTCACATCTTGTTAATTACAGCAGTGCTTCAGATTGCTATTGTGAGCTATATTTTCTTTTTTGTTCTGAAACTCCTTTGCATACTATTAAACACTATACTGTCACATTTATTTTCAGTGGCTGAGGTGGGTTTTGTTAGACTGAGTATAACTTAAATATTTTTGTGTATTGACTTTGATTTGGAATATGACATTTCAAATATTTCAGAGATAAAGTATGCAGTACCAAAAATCAGGATTTATGTATTGGCCAATATGGAAAACTTTAACTACAGGTAAGTAATTTTCATGCTGAAGTTATCACTTTCAAAATTAATATATTGCACACTGATGTAAATGCCATATTCTTTAGGATGTATTTACTTAGAAATTTTCAAATTAATTTGTTTTTCTGATTTCACTTGCATTTCTAGTGAGCTCACTCTGCTGGTAAAAACTAAATTTTGGTGGCATGTTTACAGGGCTTTGATAGGAAAATATTTGTGCCAGAAGGACGTTGTGAGCATCCTTTTTGTTTATAGGAAAGCACTTAATTTTATTTAATGAGAATTGTCAAAGTATAAAACACTCATGGTGATGTCTTTCTTACTGGGTTATATACCATCATTTCTGTTTCACCAGCTGTTTTATCCTAGGATGTCCCATTACTGTGGGGTTTAAAGTTTCTATTTCTAGTCTTCCTGTGACATATGGCTCCCCAAGTGATCTTAAAGCTCCGTCACTTTTTTGTCTGCCAACTCTATAGAGTGAAAGCCTCTGAACCTTGCTGCTGCTTCCATCATTGCCTCAAAAGGCCTTCATTAAATTGATGCCACTGCCAGCTTAAAGAAAGAATTGGATGGAAAAGCGATGGAGGCTTGCAGTGTCTGATGTAATTTCCACTGAGCCAGTGCTACCTTTCCCTCTCATTTCCAACAGCCGTCAAAACACGCACTGGATAATTGGACAGTGTATGACAAGTTCTGTTTATTTTTCTGGTTGGGCTCGTGCTGCCCTGAGTGGAAAATAAATCCAGAAATGTCTCTTCAGCCATGACCCCTGTGATAGTCGATAGCGTGTATAGTGCTGACAGTGTCCTGACAGTTTGTTTATAAACTTCCCAAATTACTGCTTTGGTGTGTACAAAATCATACCTTGAGCTTCCTCACGGGATGTACCTTTCTTGCATTGCACTTCCAGAACTGCTCTGCCAACTCCCTGTCAGTGAGATGAAGTGAATGGTAAAATGCAATTAGAAACAAGTTGGATGAGGCTCAGGGTTCATTAGTTTCAATTTTTTACTTTTTTTTTTGTTAGCCGGTTTCTGTGAAAGAAGGTTCAGGGCGGTAAGAAGAATAGGTTGCCTTAACAAGAGTATGAACTTTTCTTCTCAACATGGTGACAATTAGGTGTCATCTCTCACCCCTGTCTTTCCCAGGCCCTGATGGGAAACCTAAATGGGATTACAGAACTGTTGGATTAATCTGAAAACATAGAAAAAGAATTTGGAAGGAGCAAAAGTAAACTTCATTGTGCTGTCTTTATAGCTGTGTCAAACTGAATTACAGGATCTGCAGAAGCAATTAAAATACCCCAACAAAACCAACCCACAAAACCCCCAAAAACCCAAAGTGGTACTTGGATATGCAAAATAAGTTTTCTCTGAACTCAGTGGTCAGAGTAACTACTTAGGTGATTTCTGTGTTGGACTTTAGAACTGACTATTCACTGTCTGTACAGCGACTCCATTTCACGTGAATGGAAGTTGCTCATGAGTTCCCCGTGTAAGAAAGCTCAAGGTAAGATTGGCCAGAAGAACCCCCAGGTGAAATGGCAGTGTATAACCTAGCAAGAGAAACATCCTACCACTTTGTAAAACAAATGCACATGGAATTTATTTATTTGACTTATTGTACAGGAAAACTTAGACTTAAATTATAACATCCTTGAATTTTCTAGTTAACTACAATTGTAGTACAGTATCATGTTTTAGTATGACTTCTGTTTTAGTGAAAGTACTTAAACATTCATGTACTATATTTGAGTGAGACGAGCAGCTATACATACTAATTCTTCCTCAGTGGAAAGGAGCATTTCATCATTACAATTGAAGTTCAATTGCTGGTATTTAAGTACTATCAAATAGATTTCTTTCAACGTGATACGGTATCTGTATAAACTTCAGGGATGATTATAGTTAAACTGAAACACAGCTATACGACTTCAGGTTACCATGCTAAAATTTGAAGCTTTCTGTAATGTGCACAGTAGCAAGGTTGCACATGGCATACCCGCATTATCAGGGTGAATTAAACCTAGAGTACACTGGTGTGATATTTATAGCAAGGTATGTGTGTGTGCGTGTGTGAGGAGGTGTGACAAGTGGCTCCTGTAAAGCCAGGAGAGATCATAACCCTGTAAAGGCTTTATGATGAGGATGTCTGGATTAGGAAATAACATGACTTTTACTAAACACTTTCTAGAAAACCCATGTTCTGAATTATCACCTCTTAAAATTTGAGTATGTACTTGGAATGACTGTATATGTCTGCCCCTTTAACAACATAAAACTACTAAATTAATATTTAAAATGCTGGCCTGCTTATGTTACAATAATAAAATTTGTGTCAGTTAATTTACTGTCAATTTACATGTAAAGATTAAACTATTTTTTCTGCATTTTATGATTCTGTATACTGGAGTTTGTTAAAGATTGACATGTTAGGTGATACTGTACAAAATTGTATTGACTACCTTTAGTGAAAATCAAAAGTAAAATTCATATGTATTTCCTTTTTACACTTCCATCTAATTTCTTGACAACTTGAATAAATTTCATAGAGCCTTTCTAACATGAACTATTGTTAATTTAACTGTTGCAATAATTAAGCTTTAAGAAGTATTGTTGGTATATTTATAATTTTAAGAAGATCATGTTTGTTTCATACTGCTTATTTTTAGCTGTTCTATTGTCACTGTTACAGCTGAAGAACTTTACTAAATACTTGACATTACAAAATAACTTGCTGGGGTTGTCCTCTGTATACTGATGTTAAATAAAAATGTGTGATTGAACTGTAAATGTAGATAACTTTCAATAGTCCTTTCCACATTTGAGTTTTAATTTATCTTGCAGTGCTTAGGTCTCACACTATGCTGAACAAATGGTCACAATGAAACTGTTAACTTGCCATGCTTTAAAGTAAGAAGCTGATCACATCTGTAACCTGCTCTGAGAAAATGTTTCAATTCGTCTCAGGACAATGCAGATGTTTTGATGTTTAAATCTTGCTGATAAGGACATGTCTCATGGTAGCTATTTTTTTTAGGACTAGAGTAACATTAAACAGAATACTTACCAAACCACTTTTCAAACGTGTTTAAACTCAGATTCAGCAGAACACAGACATGGCTTTATCTAGATTATCTCTGCACACCTGTCCAGTAGGAGCTGGGGCAGAGTGTCATCATTCCTTCTAGGACTCTACAGGAGCTCTTTCCTCTGTGGACTCTGGTGCAGGGTATGTTCTTTATTCCAGCTTTAGATCTTGGTATTTACCTAATGATTGCTGAATTTGCAGCCCCGAGGATATGGCTCATACAGGTGATTCAAGCATTTTCTGTCTAGAAAAAACTAGTCTAGAATAAAACTCATCTGAACTAAAATTAAACTAATCTAAAACTTTGGCTGCAAAATTTCTTTGAGCAAATTTAGGTGAAGACTTAAGATGTTGCCCTTCCATTTGAGGGGTTAGAGATTGTTTCACCCTTGCAGCAGTGATTCTTTGTTAACCAAAGAAAGAGCCAAACAAATGCTATTGACTCAAGTGTTTCAGAGGCATTTTTGAGGAATTTCAGTGTAAAAGTAGTTACTTTGGCTCCAGTATGACTAGGAGGGCTCTTGTTTGTCTCTTATGCAAAAATACTCTGTAGACTAAAGCTGAGGGAATCATCTTACATAAATTTGAGAACTTTATGGTACTTCAAAGGTATTGATTGACCACTGTGATGATCTATACACAGAACATAGATGTATGTTTAAGAACGGGGGCTAGTGGAGGAACAAAATGAAATCTCCTTGAAAGCTTCTGGAACACCCAGTTACATTACATTATGCAAGAACTGGTTGGTCAAACCAGTTTCTCAACAGTCAGCGTGAGCCTGAAACAAAACCCAGCTTCCACGGGTTTTGTGGTCAGAGAAGGTATTTGGCAAAAGATGTCTTGAAACATAAAAGTGTCATTTTACTTGTCCTTGATAGTGTTGCACAAACTTCTCAAGGAAATAACTTGTATGATCATGTTATTTTCTGGGTTCTGAAGCTGGATTTTAGGTAGGTACCGATCAACTTTATCAAATTCCTTTGGCTCCTTTCTTCTGCTAAGACCACAGTAACTTTACAGCTAACCCACATGGGGTTGCCTTAAGTCATACGCTTTTCCCTGAGGTTCTCCCTGGTTTATCTCATTTTTTTTTAAACTGGAAATTTTACACCTTACTGACTTCTGTAGTTCGAGGAAAGTAGAGAAACAACTGTTTCTAAGCATGTGAGCCCTCAACTACTTGAATGAAGCTTAAGGTCCTGTTATTTGAGCCAGGTCAGGTTTCTGCTGGCAAAAGCCTTTTTTGCATTTTCAAGCACACAAGTAGTTGCATCTTAACTTTTTTTTTTCCTCTTGGACCTGCATATCTTTCATTCACCTGTTGCTACTGGATAGAGTTTTAGTTACTCTGATGATTTTCTACTGGCCTTGAATTTGGTTTTTTTGTTGACAATGACCTCCGTTAGGACAAAGACTCCTTTATGTACGCAAAGGAGAAGTTGCAAGTGAAACCCTGAAGCTCCTACAGTCTTTTATAAGGTCTGGTGTCAAATGGTTTATGTATTTATACTTTTGTGTAATGTTAGCAGAACAGAGAAAAAAGGCAAATGGAATAAAAATGTAAAAGCCCATTTAGTGAACACACAAACTGTGTAAAGATGGGTATCAGCTTTGCTGTATTCCCCTAAATCCCATACAAAATACTGCTCTGTAGCATGTTTTGTGAATGTACAGCATGTACTTTCCTGAACATTTTCAGTTAATTAATTTTATGACTCCATTAGAGATTAATATCTGATTTAGTGAGTATATGCAGTTCAGAAACTTCTGCTATTAAACGCTTATTCATTTGGATAAGAAACTTGGATATTTTGTTCATGCAAATATTGAAACCAATTCAGCTGATTTAACTACAGAATTTTAAACAAATGTGAGAAATCTCTCGCTCGTTTTGGGGTATTATTGCTCAAACACCATAATGGACCATGGGCTCTTTTCTCAAGCAAAGGTGTCAGTCCAGATTACCTTTTAGCCCTAATTGCTTCAGGAATGTCACAGTTGTGGACAAGAATAAACTACTCCTGCAATATTTTTCAAATAGTAATTTCCCATTATTTTATATACTGGCAGTAGTAGAAATGGTTTAACAAACCAGTGCCATTCTTGTATGGGCATTTGTTAATTCAGCCATATTTTAATTGGTTTAATTGCATTAGTGAAGTGTACTATGAGACTTCTTTTTTTACACTGGATTGTTTGTTACGTTGGACCCTTTCCTTTGTTTTTTCTACCTTTCAATTGCAAACCAGAAAGCAGAAAGATGAGCAGTTTGACATCCAGTGTGTTCTGAGTGCCAGTGGAGCTGCTTCCCTGAAGGAGACATGCACTTTCTGTATCCTGCTGGCTTGTCCAAACTTGCCCTTTTATTACCTAGATTAGTGAAACTATGTACGATTGCACCTTTGGCTCCAATTAAACCTCTTCTAATTTGATTTAAGAAAATATTAACTCAGTAGCTACTGTTGACTTTTTTCTTACTTAGTATTGTAGTATCTTCCAGATTTTTTTTTTAATACATGAATTTCATTCATAGAATTAGTTTTTGTTGTGAAACCTTATGCTTCATGTCTTTGGAAAAAAGCCCCAGACTTTTGTCTGGATTGTATGTGGAATTTTTCAAAACATATCCACCCCTCTCCTCACAATCCTATAAAGGGGGAGGAGGGTTTGTGTTCATGCTGCTGCAGTGAACAGTCCCCAGCGATGAGTGCCATGAACCTTGGGTGCAAATGTATTTGTTATGGCTTTTCATTCTTACCCATGCCAGCCTATTTTTACCAGATGTGCAAAGTCCTGTGTGTTTCAGGAAGTCAGAGAACGTGTGGATAAATAGGATAGCCCTAGCAAGTAGTGCTGAAGCAGCCTGTGTTCAATGTTCACAGCACTAAGTGACTTAAGAAAAATGACCCCATCTGAAAGCTGCACTGCTCAGCTGTGGAGTGTCCCATTAAGATGGCAGATGGGACAGTGGTACTTGGAGGACCTTCTCCAAGGTTGGGATGAACATTATTTTACTAAATTCCTGCCTTGGATGTCCTAACTCTTCCATTTCCCACGCCTGCTAGACGCATATGCTGACAAAATACCACTGCTAATAAAACACTACATTTATTTCCAAAACTTTGAGCAGTCTCTTAATTTGTTCCTGCTGCTTGCTCAGTGGGATCTGTTTGTCCTTAAGCCTGAAGCTGCTGCACCACGTGGCAGAGCTGCAGCTGTTGTGGCTCTGCTCTTCCATGGTTCCTGTCACAGCTGTTAAACGGGCCAGCTTGGCTGTTGCTGTAATAAATTGCTGCAGCTTTTGTTCCATCTTTTCCCACCTGATTGACCACACTGGGTGGTTTTATCACAGAAAGCACTGCACTCCAATGGCTTTATTCCTTCTTTACAGGCAGGAGCTTTTTATATATTTTCATAACCTTATCCATTGTATTATTCCAGAGAATGTAACTACAACTGTTCCAATCCCACACCCTTTGTATCACAGAGGAGGCTCTTATGGTGAACTTTTGTATCAAAACAGTAACTTTATTTGAGCCCTCACTTGCTTTTCTTATGTTGGTTTCCTGCGTTTCCTGTGTTACACCAAACACAACCTCATGAATAGCCTTGCTTGGAAGGCTCCGATATAATGGCAAAATTCTGCAGAATTTTTGTTGTAATCAGGAGCCACTGAGAACTACCACTTTGGTGAAACTTATGAGCCTAAAAAGAAATTCATATTCTTGCTTTTCTTGTATGAACATCTAGAAGACACGTAAGATGTCTTCTGAAATCAAGTACTTGGAAGAACTCACAAACTTTCTGGTCTCTCCCACGGGAATGAATTTCTGAATGGCCACCATAGCCTAGTCCAACTTTAAAGGCAGTACTTGTGTATATTTTTTTCCACCTGCAGGAGCACAAGGATATTAGTCTTGAGGTTATTTCCACTTCAGTGTTCCTCTGGCTTGCCTGCTCAGAGTTGCAGAATTAATTCAGAGCAAGGACTGAAATACAAGGAAATCCTAGTACTGAAAGCCATCTGCACTGCACTGCACTGCTGCTCTTCAAAGCAGGCACCATTGACGGCCTATGTGATGTAACCAGGACTGACTCTTTATTCCTAGTATTGGAACTTGCATTCTAGAGTGGCTGGTAGTTCACAGGGAATAAGGCACCACATTGAATTTTAGTATGTGCTGCCAGTTTCTAGAGGAATCCTAGGAAAATAAATAACTCTTCACTTTGTTTCCCAACAATTGGTTGTGTTACAGCATAAATCCAGTACTAGAATAGTGCTTATTTCTCCTTCTGTATAGGGCGGTTACGAGCCTGTTGAAAAAGACTTGACATTATGCCAATTGCTAGAGCTTCCTGTGTGCTTATTAAGCACATATTTGCATATGAAAAGTTTGGATTGCTGATTTAATTAAGATTTAAAATAATACCTTTAGACATCTTTTTTCAGGATACTTCAAAGTTGCTTAGTGGATGTAATCTTCTGACAAGAAAGACCTTCCAGTTGCTGCTGGATTTAATAGACTTGGGAAGAATGCTTCAGTAATGAACTAGTGAATTCTGATTCAACCTTGTCACTTTCCAACAAAACTTCCCTGGTAAAAATTTCTCAAGTGCTTCAGTGGCTTGTTTGCCAAGTTTCTAAAGTTCTGCCTTCTTTCACCATCTAGTCCTTAACTAGTAACTAGGAAACCTTTTGTTCTCATGAAATATGCAGGATCTTTGCACATCCTGAATGTCACGTATAAAGAACAACCTACTTCAGTCTACCTCAACAGTATTTGAGTCAGATGTTCCCTACATAAACAAATATAATTAAAAGTGTTCAGGTTCCTTCAGGTGGTCTGTGGAGGGCACCAACTTAAGTGCTATGTGCTTTGTTATATTTAAACGTAATATGGACCATGTGCAAATATACACACAGAGTCTGCCATAAATCCTGCAAACTATCCAAGTTCATGATGTCTGAAGTGATCAGATGGCTTTTTAAAAGGAAGGGCTTTGGTTGTAACAGAAACTTAATGACTTGAATCCAGTCAGTCCAGCCCTCTTTCGCCTCTTTCTGCCTCTTTGAGGTCAGGGCTTACTTCCATCATCATGATCTCTCGGTTCTTGGATCCAAGTGTGAAAGAGCTCCTGTAGATTCTGAAGTGACATAGTCCTTGTATGCTAATTGCTGCCTGATCTTGTCTAGTTTGATGGATCTGAGTCCTGGGATCTTAATTTTGAGGTAAGAACATAAGCTGGGAGTTGCTGAAAGCGCATTTATCATACCTACAAGGTGAGGAGTTGCACGGGGATACTTGCTGGTGTGCTTCCAGCTGCCAGCATGCTCCTTGGCCTGAAATAATTAATGACCTTTTAAGATGGCTAAATTGTATTCTGACATTAAGCTTTTCCTAAAAAAGCCTGATAAAGTTACTTTTATGTGAATGGTTAAAAATGGGCTACTGCACGTAAATCTGAAATGGAGTCTGTCCATTGGTACCCATAGGTCTAATCCATAAAGTGTAGTTGCCTTAATCCAGAGCAGCAGCCTCTGTGTAGTGAGGGGCACCATGCAGTTGTGGGGCTGCATGTGAAATAAGTCTCTTGATTTGAATGGCAGGGTAGTTAAAAGAGCTGGTAACAAGCTTTCCTGAATGTGAACTTAAATTGTAATGGGAAATCTTTACTGAACTCTTGTCAGCCTTTCATTCTGTTTTAAAATTACCAAAACAAGTATTTGTTTAGAGGATCTATTTTTCTATTCAAAGCTTGTAATACTCAATCACATATAAGAGATGGAGCGTTTCCCTGTATCAGGTCAGGTGTCAAACACTGATCCTGGAATAGGTTGGTTTGTCACCACCCCAGTAAAATGCTGATCACTTTTTTGGTGTAGGATTTTTAAAATTTCACAGTTCACAATGACTCCAAGTGCAAGGTAGATTAAACCAAATGCTGGGATCAGATTCATTCCGTGTCATAAATGCACACATTTCTTCCTGACTGAGAGCTCTTTGTGTGCTGCTTGGCTGAGATCGTGGTATCTTGGAGCCTTTGTAGGAGAGAAGGTGCTGATGTCTGAAGTAAGCAAGTGTTGGTAAAAATCAATTGTACTCATTGTAGGTTCAGGTTAAGAACTTTATAAAATTCATGTCAGGTTCTCTTGCTGGATTAATGTAAACTGCTTTGTTTGCAGGGTTTATTGTCATCCCAAAACCAGGCCAATTCTCCAAGTGGAACTGTAGTATAGCCATCACACTACTGCTAGCAAATCTCTGAACGCAGGACAAGAAGTAATGACAGTGGAACCAGGAGCTGTTCTTCAGGCAAAGAGCATCACAAATTGTAATGTGGCAGAGTGTAAACATGGAATTATGTGAATCACATAATGACTTGCAAAGGACAAATGCAAGGAGTTCTCACTACAGCTGATCCTGCTAGGCTGCTCACCCAAGGAACAGTTTGCATTGAAGAAAAAGCAAAAAGCTTCCTTTGGTGCTGCAGGAAAAAGTAGTAACATTTTTGTTTTCTTTATACTTTTCAAGTCCAGTGTAATTTAATCTCTCTATAAATATATATATAGTGTAAAATAAGATATGTTTCTTAAATTCAAGTAAGTTCAATGGTTAAACTAGTACTTCACCATTGTTTATTTTGCACTGATTTTTTTAACCAGAGATGGCTAGAAGAAAGCCTGGAATGCACTCATGGAAAATGAAAGTCATTACTTTCTGGCTTCAAAATGTTTTTCAGGAAGATGGATGCTGCAATCATAGATTTTTTTAAAACAAAATTGTTTTGCACTTAAATAGTTTAATGCTAATAGAGAATTACTTTAAAATTGGTGTCCAGACACCAGAAAAAACAATGTTGTGGAGAAAAGATCCTTTGTATCTATTAGACATTTATTTTAATATTGTTGTTTCCAACTGCAATCAGCTCTGTATTATATGTATAAATAATGTAATTCAGTGATGGGGGAGGGGAGTAATGGATCATTACACTAGAAATTCTCATTCATTTAAGAAAGTGATATTTCTAATTCAGAAAATACATATTAAACTATCTTGAATATGCATTTTTGTTTACTTTCTGTTCAAATCCAATCACTTTTGATGTAACCAATTCTTTGTTGAATTAAATGTTTGGTACAGAAATACTATCTAAACTTTGTAGAACAAATTCCTTTCAAAAAGATCTCATCTAGAACATTGCTTCATATTTAATAGAATTGAATTTCAGTTAGGAAAGTGAAATACAATTGTTCTCTTCTTGTTCTTAATGGCTTATCTCCAAACACGTCCTGCAGTTTAAATACATCATACAGCAGCAATCTCGCAGACAGGCAACTTCACGGGGTAAGGATTTTGTTACCGTGTAGTCCCATGCGTTTGGAGTTGGGAAGTGGAAGATCCCACAGTAGTAGCTGCACACACTTTCTGATTTGTCAGGCAGAAACTGGGTTAACATATTGGAGAAGCATTTCTGAGACTCGTTTGTCTTGCATCAGGCATCTCATTTATAATTCAGTGGTCTTAAACTGGTAAGTGTGATAGAGATAGGCATATCCATGCATGTGTAGAGGTTAATGCTGCTTGTCTAAAGACTTGTCATTTTTTGTAAGTCAACACCCCACTTAACTTGTTTTCAGTAGTTCTTGCAAAGATTAACCGCCCATGTCCAGCCCCAGAATGACAGAAAATAGAAGCATCCATCATATGCTTCCCTTTTTCCTATGTAGCAATGTTCACAGTAGGGATTTGCAGAATCCTGCAGGCAGAATGGAACAGAGGCTGCTTGCCTGGGACCATGACCTTGCCTGAGGGTGCACGTGCTGTATCTGTGGGCACATGTTAATGCCCTTCCTGCTCTCCAACAATAAAGTTGGGTGAAATTTTTTTAATTACAAGTAAACTTACGACATTTTCTGGCAGGAGAAGTGATTTGTTTTCAGGAAATGAATGAACATTTGGGGAGAAGCAACTGAAGTAGCTTGTAACTAAGTCTTATCCTTGCAATGCAGCTAGCATGTAGAGAACTGCCATATCAGTTTATAAGCCGGGAATTAGTTCCCTACTTTATTCAAGATGAAGCTGTGCTTTACAATTCTTATCTGTCTTCTTCTAAAATACGAGGAATGGGGAAAATAGTGAAACTGAGCAGGATTATTTTTCAGAAGTTTTGTTTTATTAACATAGTGGGTTTAACTGTTAAAATACAGATAAACCTCATCACTGAAAACTAGTGTAGTTATCTCCACGTAGACTTCTTTTATATAAGTGCTTCATATGGTCTGAGTCAAAATGAAACAATTGAAAAAATATGCAGTATCTTTAAAAGACTTTTTTCTTTCAGCTGGAAAAATACAAAACCAGTAGGGAAAGAATTGCAGTATCCAACATCAGGGTAACAACAGCAGCTACTCACATCTGTCTTGGCAGGGTACATCCCCACCACAAATCGTAGTTCAGCAGCACACAAGGAATGTGTTTGGGTTTTCTTTTTTCAGCCTCTTCTTTACTATTATAGGGCAATCATCTAGAAGCTTCAATTGCCCATACCACACTCTATTCCATATGGAAAGAAATTATTTTAGTAAGAAATAGGATACTAATAACTTACCTGGAAAGAACTCAAATCCTCTACTGTAGATATAGCTTTTAATAAAAATCTTTTTCCTACTACAGTAAAAAAATAATTAAAAGTGAGTGGAACAAAGATAATCTCAGTATGGAATTTTAGCTGGAAGAATGAGGGTAGGAACCATACTTGCCAGTTTGTAGTTAAAAGTTGGGTGTATTTTAACTATAAAGCAGGTGGGAAAATTCAAGTTTGCCTATTCATCCAAAAGCCAGAGAAGTGTTAAGTTGTCTCCAGAGGTTTAACAGCAAAGAACTTGTTAGGAAATAAATATCCTTGAAGCACTGTATGTGCCAAACTGAGTAAGATCCACCTGAAAGTGTAAAAGAAATGAAGAAAAATTCCAATGTGGTCCTTCACTTCAGATTTGCAATTTTATAGCAAAAATGATCTGCTGAACATGAAATTGCCATTCTCATTATAACAGCCTGACAGCCCCAGGTACGGAGTATGTGATAATACACAAGATGTTACGCTGGTAGCCTTTTCTCTACAGGTTAAAACTTACCAAAAATTCTGACTTCATCTTTTTCCTCATGTATGAATAATCACCTACCTGATTTATTAATCAGGCAAGCAAACAGTGGCAATAACACTTCTGAAATCAGAAAGGTAATTGTGCAAACATAATTTGATGGAATTTTACATTTTTTAGTCAAATTACTTGAACTATGGTATCTGTGGTTTGAGGCTTGCAGAAAAAGATTACAGGAAGCAACCAATACAATTAATATATCTCCATCAGGACTATAGTTTTGATAATCTGAGCTTTGACCTACTGTATAGTGCTAGGTAAGAGAGCTCTGAGTCGGAACAATCCATCAAATGTGGGTAGTAGGATTTGTCCTCTTTTTTTTGTAAGAAATTAACAACAGTGGAGAGTAAGCTCCCTTGGTTCCAGTTAGTTACCTATTTTTAGACCATCAATTTTAATGCTACTCATTATGCTCAACTCCAAATATATCAGCACTAAGCAACTCACCATCTTCCTCTCTAGAAAAAAGACTGGATAAGCTTGTGGCACGTTTTGCTCAGTGTTCCAAAGGTAAGAACTTGGAGGTTACTGTTGCACTGTGTTGCCTATAGACCTGCAGACCATAATTTCATTTTGTAAGTGTAGCATCACACCTTTCTCATATCTACCTGTCTATGTATCTATCTATAAAAAACCTACTATGGTAGGTATTTAGACAAATACTGTATTGTCTTATTGTGGAAGTTCTCTGTTCTATCAGTATGAGCTGCTAACATAAAAGCATGACAGAAGTGGGGAGATGATTCACTGAAACGTAATAGAGCAGGAAAACTCAGCCAGTCACTGTGGTTTTACGTACTTACACTGCACTTTGAGCTACTGTGTGCAGGAGAACACTTTTTGCTTGGAACTGGAGGGAAGCAGCATCCATGCAGTAGGAGTTTCAGTAAAATGAGAAGGAGCAGTTAGCTGTACCACTGTGTTCTGCTGTTTCCCTTTGTTACAATGCTCTCATTCTACTGGTGTAAAACACTTCCTCCACTAAAACTCGGCTTACATATTTGTTCAGTCCTAGTAAGAGAAATCTGCTCTTCCTTTGGCACACCTAGTACGAGCAGCAGCAGTAGAGGTTTCCCTGCAGAGCCTTGTTAAATGCTTTAGCCTTATTTTGTAAGAATTCTTCCCAGGGCTGGGATGTTTTTTCCATTCTCGCTATTGAGATTCTGAAAGTTTGCTATGAAGAAATGACATAAATTGAGCAATGGTGCATGATGCAGGTGCACAATATTCAACTTGGATAGCCAAATTTGAATCAATATCAAATACTCCCACAGTCTGCACCACATTTACCTCTGAATATTTTCACATTTTCAAGAATCTCCTTAAAAATGTCACATTGATCCTCAGTACAGTATGTGATAATAACACCATCTTCTAAACATGAAGATAAACATAAGGTAGACAAGTGCTCTTAAGCAGCAGATGTCAAAAGGATTCATAAAGAATTCAAGTCTCATGAGCTCCACATGGAAAAGCTACAATGTGGAATTTGGGCATGCTCAAAGTTGTCCAGAACCTGAACAAGGATTAGGATCTAATCCAGTCACAACAGAACCCTACAAGTGTTGAGATGCCTCTTACAAAAACCATCAACCAATCAACAAACCACAGGAAAAAAACCCACTTACTGGAAGACCTCAAAGTAAGTGAGAAGAATAATTATTTTCACAAATGCATAGCCCTGTGGAATCTCAGGAGAGCTGAGAACAGGCATAATTTTTACTCTTACAAGATCTTTGTGTTAACCTGTATTTCACTGCATTGTTTGAGCTGCATCTTAACTAGTTAGAATAAATAGTTTGTCTGGATCTAGAGCATCAGTCTCAAAGCATAAGTGTTGGCTTAGTGACTTGGATATAATGTGCTCTCCCCAGTGCCCCACCTTCCATGGTGCCTCCCCACAGCAGGGCCTCTCACACAAAATGCCCTTTGCCTCCTGCTCATGGCTGGGTTTTTGAACAGCAGCACCAGAGCCCAGTGTTTGGTTATGGAAAAGAATGATCATCACTTCCCAATTATGAGCAGAGTAACTTTTATAACTATTAAAACCTCCAAAAAAGTTATTTGCCAAACCTGTCTTGCATGCACACTTGGTAGGCAGAAAATTTGTAACCCCCAGCCAAGTATGACTTTCACAGACTTTTGTTTTCTAAATAACAAAACTGTTCTGCAACACATCACCAAATTTAAGTATTGCAAATTAATTAATGCAAATTTTTAGATCTCGGGAATTTTAAAATCAATGGTATCAATTTGGAATAAAGATTCTTTCCTAGTAAGATAAGATATTGCCTTTTAACTCTTACCTTATATAGCAATAGGAAACATTCTGTTAAATTGTTACTGACGATCTGTGTGCCAGATTTCTGAAGCATCATCAGCTATGTGTTTTTATTGCTCTTTGAAGCAACTGGCTGCAATATCAGCCCCTGCTAAGACTTTTGATTAATGCTAAGATCAATGGCTTGAAGCAAACTATGACTAAGTTTTACTTGTTTTTGAATCAGATAAAAAGTTGGTTTAGCTTTGAGTTATAGTTACATAAAAATATTCAGCAGTTACAAAAACTGCATCAAAATCAAGTATCTCATATGATTGTACAATTTGCACATTCTCAGTAAAACCTGAGGTGGAAGTTACTGAATACAGGAGGGGAATAATTTCCAGAACTAACAAAAAAAAACCCCCAACCAAACCCTTAAATCTAAAAAAAAAATACAGCACTTAGCTGTCATTTGTAATACAATTTGAAAACTGAAATTCTGTAGATAACATTCCATTCCTAAAACTTGAGCTCAAAGAATCCTTTCATGTTATTTTTAACCAACCTCCTCCTCCACCAGGTTCTAAAAGGAACAAGTACTTAGGAAGTTCAATGCAGAATACTCTCTGTGCTCTGCGAGAACAATGCTTTAATTAAATATTGACCCCCTTCAGGAACAGAGTATCAAAATGGTAGGAAAGCAGCCCTCAAACCTTGTGGAGTTTTCCTACAAATTGTCAGAACAACACAAAATCAGGCACTGCTGTTCTTGTTAGATCTCTAACAACAGAAGCGTGACTGGGTCTCTGTCACTGCATAGCCAGGCTTTTCCTCACTTCTACTCCTTCTATAGCAGGCAAATGGAAATGTTTCAGGGAAGACTGAAGTGCCTTCTGTTTCTCAGACTGTTGAAGAAACAACAGAAGTTTCAAATGTGCTTCAGTGGGCAAGTGAGAGTCTACACCTCAATATTTGATCCAATAAATCTGACAGACTGGAACACAGGGGTTCCACCACCTTCCTTAGGTCCCCAGAAAACTGAATACAATGTAGGAGTAGGACAGGAAGTCAATTTAGCCACTCCAGAAAAATTTAATTTTGGTAATTCTCACAGAGGAGGCCCATGTTGTTGATTTTTTTCCATGGATTTTCCTAAGAAAATGCTTTTAAAAAAAATAAAAAAGATTCAATTTCTTTCTGAGAACATGTTAAGGAATACAATTAGAAGAGAAAACCCAAATAATCAGAAATAAAAAAACCGTCAGCCAAATAAAACTTCACCTCATTCCTTTTTAAAAATTACTTGCCTTACTTGATGTTTCTTGAAATCTTGCCTAAAGGAACTTCTTAGAAAATCTACACTGATGAACCCCAGAACTAAAATAATGGGAAAAGTGGCTTCTCTTGTAGGAGGAGAGTTCATGCTTTTAAAGCTGAATGCACAGCAGAAAATAATTTTTAATTGTTCTTTGCTAGTTTGTGGGGGTTTGGAGAGGTTTTTTGAGAAAAACCTGTGTTTGAAAGTTTTCCATGTAGTACTAACTTCCACCTCACCTTGCTGATACAGCAAGTGACTACAATGAGTATTTTTCACATAGCTGATATATAAACAAAGTTTTAGTTTGTCAGAATTTTGAATCAGATTTTAATTATTTTTTTATTTCATGTCAGATACATGCTTAGAATTTTCCCAGATATCGACTATATAGAAGATAATTAAGTTTTGGGGATTTTTTAAAATTTTATTTGCTCAAAATGTAGACTGAAGCCCTGAAAAGGCAAAAGCATATTTCCTGTCTCTGCCAGAACTTCATCTGGAAAACTCTTTAACTCAAAGGCAGACATCAAAAACAGGATGATGATGTTTAAAACTAAAGGTGGAGCTGACCCTTTAAGTAACAGTAACTCTAACAAGAGTCTACTGAGGGGATTATGAGGTATCAGAGCTTCTAAATTCTAACTTGTGTATGTCAGGGATTTGGGGGGAGGGGGAACTGCATCAGACCAAATAAAGATCTGTGTTTAGGCAGACGGAATAAACCCAAGTAATCAGCTTAAGTAAAACATTTGTTTCTAGCTAACAAGCTCAGTGCTACAAATTACTTTCTCTAAATGGGCTGACAATTCTTCCACTTAAATACGACCTGTCTTGGACTTGCCTTTGAAATTTGCCACAAATACTGAGGTACTTGCCCTGATGTATTTCCCAGTAGTCTTAATTTTTTGTGCATGGTTAAAGCTTGTGTATTGGCTGCCTTAAAAAGGTCGGGGCAAAAAGAAAAATAGAGACAAACACCAGTAATGTTTTAGGTAAGGTGTGGACTCAATGCAAATAACTACGTTGACTGAATTATGTTCATTGTCAACAAGCCAAGGACTAGTACTGGAAACAAATTTAATTTTACTCCACCTGAAACATGGACACAACATTCCCCCCACCTTTTGATTTTAGTTTTCAAAATGGAAGTGATTTGAAGTCACTTGCCAGAATTCTTGAAAATAAGGGTGCTGTAATGCTTGATTGGCAGCAGTTCTCTCATTGGGGTCATATTTTAGCATTGCACACAGGAAACAGAAACCTTTGAAAGGCAATTTGTGCACAGGAGAAGATTTTCCTTTTCCTTTCTTTAAAGGGAGGATTCAAAAGTCAAAATTCTTGACTTCTGTTAAACAAGTTGAGAAAAACATTTATTCATGCATATTCAGAGAGGATTACAATTTACTGAAAAGAAAGAATTCACCTGATTTAGGTAATCATTTATTAGAGAAAAGTAAGTAGTACTTGAAAAAACCCTTTTCTTTCCTAAAAATTTATGTCATTTGCCTTAAAGATATTAATGGAATAAAAGGCCAAGTAAGGCTCAGATTTCCTCTGTTTTGTCTGTAAGGTTCATTAATGGGTCACTCTCTCTGGGTAGATAGAAGACACTGCTCTTGGGTCAGCACAGATTTAGGTTTTTGTGGTGGTTCCCTGAGCAGAAATTGCATGCAGCTGTACAGCTCTATTGTGGATATTGAAACAGCGAGATTAGTAACTATGGGAGTGCATACTTACTGCTTGAACTTCTGGAGTTTTGTTACCAGGAGTGCCTATAACTTCATGGATTTTTGAAATGTGGTCCAGCTCACTAGATCCAAGAAAAAGGGGCTGGAAACTGCAAGGTAAGAGATGGTATTAGCACTAGAGAAAACACAGTTAAACTGTCACTTTTGATTAAAAAAGCCCTTTTTTTTTTGAGGAAGAGAACATGTTAGAATTATTCATGGACAGTTTAATACCTATCAACGAGTGGAGGATAATGTGAGCAGCAGAGCAACACAGCTGCTGGTCTGGATTGAAGGAATAGCTTGGGTTATCAAATGGAAATCTGTAGCTTCCCTGTCCTGCTGGTTTGGGGCAAAATATGTAAAGAGAACATCCTTTGCAGTGAAGGGCAAGGGATCTGGGATAGTGTTTGCTTCTAGTAAAGTGGCAGATCCTAGAAGACAGTGTGTTCTCCTTGTTTTAAAAGACAGCAGAATCAAGCAGTCCCTCTTGCTGTGTATGCACATAGAAATGTATTTATAATACTCCATTCCTACACAGGTTCTTTGCAAGCAGCAGTACTGGAGAGATGGTAATTTGAACTGCATTCCTGAGCTCGATCCTCAGTTAATATAAAACTTGCACAGAAACATTGAAAACATTGTTATCATATTAGAGCAATCTGACTTTAGTCAGGTCCACTAACATTTATTTCCTGCACACGTTGCTTTTTTCCTTGGGCTTATAATTTAAGAAACACTTCAGTAGCACCACATGACTCTTGAAAGCAAAACACTCAGCCCCTTTGTAGACATGAGAAACTTCTTTTTAACTGTTTGCAAATTCAATCAAACAGCTGGCTGCACACTCCTCTGAGTGTCTTCATAAAGCTTAGAGTAGAGGAAGGCGAGAAAAGATCTGATTCACATTGTGCAGCTGCACCAAGACATGCAGCTGGGACTAGCTTCTGTGTGAACTAAAAAAATGTGCTGTCTTTGAATGTAAAACTGTAACAAAGCAAAGAACAACTGTGCAAGCCACTGAAAAGTGCAGTCCAGGAATCATGATTTATAGGGAACAGAAAGAGGGAATTTTGCCACCATGGTGAGACAACAAGATTTGAAAGATCAGCATGGCTGAGTAAGACTAAAAGTTCTTACACAACGTGGTGTAAAGCATAAAAAGCTTATGCAACCATTCAACAGCAACAACTGCAGGAGGCACTGAAAAAGAAGCAAACCTGTCTGTAATTGCCATTAGTTTGGCAAGACTGTATCTCTTTCAATTCAGTAATATCCAATAAACATCCCTCCTTTCTCTCTGAACACACCTATAAGGTCTCTGAAAACATCTAGTGGTCGTAAAGAGTGAAATTTTTTACATTGAGCTGAAAAAACAAGGAAATTTTTTTAAGGTTTGGCTCTTTTTCCCTAAGAAAACTTTTGTTTGCAGCATGTAATTTTCTTACAAAGCCCAGCTGATTCAAGCTGAAATGAAAAAACGTGGCATTCTTAAAGCTTTTGGTCCCGATTTGCTCTGCAAGAGTACTGCCACATTTGGGATTTTTCTTTTAACAGTTTTCTGGCTGGAGAAGTAGAAATGTTTCTACAAGTTAGCAGGCAAAGCATAATGGTTGTCATTTAATGTGATGGTGATGGCAGCAGCTGCACTTGCCATGTGGAGGAGGAAAGAAGCAAAGCAAATGTTATCAGTCCTGGTTGCATATCAGAGACAGCAGTGTGGGAGGAGAATAAAGAACTGCTGCTGTTGCTAGGGCACAAAGATATTGGAGAAATATTCATGGTGGGTATTTTGCCTTTTTCCTTGAAGACCAGTGACAAATTTTTTGAGTTACAGTTTCATCATTACCAAAAAGCTTAAAAGACTTTAATTTGTGTTTTCCTGAACTCTTCCTTCATCAGAACCTGATTTCAACATATACCAGCACAGAAGATCTTAATAGCACAGGGGTCTTAGACACACTGTACTGTAAATCAAAGTCGTAAATCAGAGGGAGAGTATTCTCTAATCTCTTCTGTTTTTGCAGAAAGTATTAGTAAGTCCAAAAAAAGTGGGAAACATTTTACCATTAAGTGCATTAACAAGACTGAGGGTAGTTTGTGATGGTCATAAGAGGAAATGAGCCATACTCTACACAGAGGTAAAGCAGAGAAAATACATTTTTACTAAATATGAAGCCATTGGAAAAATGTTCAAAAATGTTTCTTCATAAATCACTTTTGTTTATACTGTGTTCTCTTTAACTGCTTTATTACTAACCTGCCATTGGGTGAAGAGAGTGCCAGACCAGACCAGATTACTGCCTCGTGAACCCTGCAGACTTAAGCACAGAAGCTTCTTCTACAAATCCATGGAAACGAAGATCATATTACCCAAACCACATGCTCCTAATGTGAGCTATTTACCTTTGATTATCTTGATTAATGATAAGCAAAACCCTCCACTGAACACTGTACCTTGTGATTTCATAGAAAACACAGCCAGGACTCCACATACCAATTTTGTAACTATAATGCCCATTTGTAAGCAAACATTCAGGTGCTCAGTACCAGTGTGGGGAGCTACATTCTCTATGTGCCTGCTGAGAATAGATACTCCTACAAGATTCAAAATCTCTTAACTACAGGGTGTTCTGCTGCAAAAATAAATAAAGTATTTCCACAAATTACAAACAGTAAAATATTCAAGCAATAATTGTAAAGTAATCATCATGAAAATCACGGATTACTTTAAGAGGAAAGTTTCCAAAATCCAGGGGTAGCAGTATCACAGCAGTAAAGCTGCATTAAAATAGTAAGTAGCTCCAGGCATGAAGATATCTGTGTCCATAGTATGTAATGCAAACATTGTTCTGTACATCATGAAAAGAAAGGCCTAAGAGCATAGGGACTATCACAGAAGGAAAGGCTGCTAAATAGGATATCTGGATTAAGTTATTAGAGTTCTTCTGTTTAGCAATGATATAGTAGGTGGTTTTGGCTTCTCCTGTACACTTCTATGACTTAAAAGATAAATTTATCTTCAGAAAATAAAATTTCATAAACTGAATTTAAAAATCCTTGCTTTTCAAACAGTAGCAAAATCACTCTCTGAAACTGTCAGGAGAGATGCTTACAATGAAATCTGAAAGCCACTATCTTCTGCTCTCTTTTACAGAAGTATCTGCAACTTCCACTAAGTGTAGGAATTGAATGTAGAAATAAAGAGCTACAAAACTGAACCCTATTTCTTGTGTCTAGATTAAGATGGAATGGAAAATATATTAAGAGTGGATAAAGAACAGGTTTTTAGGTTGGAGGCAACACATGCAGGGTGTAATACATCTCAGTCACTTCAGATTTAGCCAATAACAAAACTGTTCATTCCCCTAGATCAGGAATACAGTAACTGTCTATATATTTCTTTAATAACTGTACTTTTATTCATGAAGAAACATTACCTTCTCAGAGTAAAGAGAAAAATATACTTATATACTTCACTTTTAATTAAATACCCTCACATAAAATTAATTACCTTTATTATTATGTTTTCTGGTTGCCCATCTCTCAGAAATATCCCATTTCTGTACTAGTACAAACAGCAGAGAGAAGAATTCAATAAAAAGATAACCAACTTAAAGAAAGCACCACTTTTTTCAAACTTATCAAGAGAATAGTAAAAAACTAAATTTTGCCATCATGGTGAGACAACAGCTAATACGGGAATGGGCAAGTCCAGGAAGGAGAGGCCAGGCTTTCTGTTTCTGCTCTCACCAGGGATACCAGAGGATTGCAAGGGCCATCCCCTCCCAGGAGGGCTTCCCACAGCAGGTACTAGAGCTCCTTTGGGGTGCTGGCAGCAGCTCTGGCTGCCTGCTGCCTCCCAGGGCTCTGCTGCAGGCAAAGATGTATCTGGGCCTTTTCTCTGCCTGCAGCAGTCTGCTGCTGCCCCAGACAATTCTGTCTCTGCTTAGAGATGACCCTGAAATAAATGTATGCTACATTTGCTGTAAAGCTGTTGCTGAACCAGGTCTTTTACCTACATACACAATATAGAGATTTGCATAACTGGTACATGTTGTTCCTAATTTTTTTTTCAGGCGATGGCTTTCTCCTTCCTAGAATAAAAGTTGTCTGAGTCCTTTTTAGTAAAGAACAGATTACAAATACCATAGTCTTCAGATTCCAGAGGTGCACTGATATCACCTTTTTCAATTATACTACTTCTGTCATTTATAGCTAGCTTTGTAATCAATTTTCTACTCAACTTCTGACATAATTTATATTTCAGTATGCACCAGAATAGCTCAGCTAACAACTGTCAATTCAATTCTCTGTAAGATGCCTTAGTTTTTACTGCATGTATTACTTGCAGTATCTTTTTCCTCAAGTTCTAGCAGAACTGCAGTACTTCACTTCTAAATATCTCATTTCCTCTCTACTCAAAGTAATTGTCCTTAAGGTTGAAGATTTGTATCAATCACCTCAAGTTACCGCAGTGGTTAAATGACTGTGATTCACATCTGAATTGCAAATTAAAGGCTAACCTATGTAGTTTAGCTTGCTGTTGCCATTAGGCAATAATTACAGTTATAAAATTTATCTATTTTTCAGAGCCATTCAGTAACTGCTCAGCTTTTTTCTCTTAGAGGCTCCAAAGGCTTTTTAATCTTGCTGTAATGCCTTTATGTAACACTGCGATGCCATCAACGGAGGCAGAAATGATGACATTTTTGAAAAACAAAGCAGGTACTGATCTGCATGATGACAGTAGTATGAGTAATTGGCTGGGGAGGAGGAGGGAGATTATCAGGACAGTAACTCATTGAGGCCAGAGCCCCAGCAGCCAGCGGGATTTGTGTTCCCAACTGATTACAGTGCTCCTCCAGGCAGCCACATAATCCACTGAGCAGGATTAGATCACAAAGCACTTGGAACAGAGTACCATTGACATCGGAATTGTAGTAGTAGTGCCCCTGTAGAGATAAACGGCGCTTTCAACATCAGGATTTTTGTCATTTATAGTGGAAAAGATATTATAAAATGCTGCTATTCAAATCAATTTAGATTATTATTCGTATTTAAGCAATTGGGCCTTCATAAAAAGAAGTAATGCTCAGTTGCTTTTTCATTACATGTTGCTAGTAAAATCTGGAGCAGATACTCTTCTGCTTCCATATTTATCATTGGAGAAACCTTATTTGGCAATAATGGTGAAGTGAATCCTAAGGCAGTGGCACTTGAAGTTTCTATTATTTCTCTTGAAAGATCTTCGACACCTCTCTCAGAACCTCTTTTATCTTTGCTTTAAATGACCAAACTGCTGTTGATTAAACAAAGGACAAGACTGTTTTTCAGTTGTTAAATGCTTCTGCTATAAATTAACAGCAAGAGAATTATGACTTTGTGTAAAGACAAATAGCCTTATCTTGATTGAAGTAACATGGATCTCTTGGTTTTTTAAGGAAAAACCAAAAGTATCAGCTTTCCACATTAGTAGCATTACAGTGAGCTGTCCTCATAATTACAGAAGTGTCTCCATACTCCTTGTCAAATTAAAAATTCATTTTCAGTCCACTTCCATAATAGGAACTTTCCTATTATGTTCTATGATTTGACAAGCTCTACTCCGTGTGCCACTACCTTATACAACATGAAAAATAAGGCACTGTATCACGGTAAACACAGTCCAGACTCAAAATTCAGACCACAAAGAAGAATCAGCAATTTACAGAAGTCCAGGTAAACCCAGATTAATGTTCAGATAATCCCTAACTGCAGCATTTCAGATTACTACTGAACACAGATTTCATTTTGAACTGATTCACCATGCCATAGGAAAGGAGGTTACTACAACTAAGTGGTGTGAAAACAATCTTCTTCTGGAAAACTTTGAAAGAAATTGTATTTTAAAATTTAAAAAAAAAAAAAAATCAGAACATACTGAAACGATGATTCTAATTTCCATCTGAATACCATGCTAAATATAGCAAACCCAAAATGTCTTATTAAAACCAGTACACACTAATGTCTACTTCAGCAATCAGCAAACCACTCAATTTTCGTCTCACATTCTTATCTAGGTCAGAAACAGAGTTACTCCTTTTGTTAGAGATCTGAATACTCAGTGTCACCAGTGTCATGTTCAGGAGCAAGTCTTTATTCTATTACACTGAATGACAGTTACGTGTTCAGTTATTTAAATTAATCTCCCAACTGTTAAGACATTGCAAATTCTTAATTATTCATTTTAAAAAATCCTCTTTTAGTTACGAATTATAAGCCCCTTCATTTGCTGTATACAATTCCTTTACTGTTTATATAAGATCTGGTTTTAAATCAGCTTTTGTTCTGATTTTTTTTGTAGGAACCCTTCCTTAAGCTTTATGGTCTCCGACCTGCTTCGATGAACAGCTCCAGAATTTTTAAATACAGGAGGTATCAGGGAACAGTGTTATTTTACAAAGAAAACTTAGTGAAAGGCTTTTTTACTAGGTATATAAAAACTGAAAATCCTTATTCATTGATTCAATAGTTTTGAAACAAATGGGAATAATTTTCTTATTACCTCACTGCAGCCCTGACCTAACAAAGAATCTGTTTTATTTTTTGTTACATATAGCAATTATTTTGTGTTTTGCAGTCAAGGTTGTTTGACTGTAGAATAGATGGCTATGGACTTGACTCATGGGAAAACTGCATGCACCCATGCCTTAAACAATTGGTTATATTCCACTGGCAAGGACTAAAGGGTAAAGCAGTACAGCACAAAATTCCCTATGAGTTTGACAATCTGTAACAGTGAACAACCAAGGAAAAAAAAATAATTAATTCCACTTTGTGATCTACACAAGGAGAGTTTGTGTGTTTCTTAAGCATATGTTACATACCTTTTATCAGCTCATAAATATTCATGGCCATAAATTCACATAACAGTGAAAGGGAGCCAGCGTTTTCATCACTGCAGAAACAAATAAGGAGACTTTAAGCTAGAAATAAAACTTACACGTTGATTTGTACACAGCGTAGAAAAAAAGTACTTAGTTTAACCAGTATTAAAATGGACATTTTCATTTTTAATTGATACTGTCTCATAGAAGTTTTTAAACTTAAGTCTGATGTATTATAGTTTCAGTTTATACTACCCAAAGTGCCCACTGCAGAAGTTAACTGATTTACTCCGTGAAGCTTTTTGAAGACATGTTTTCTGGGCGTATCACACTGTTCAGTATCAAGAAATTTCCAGTATATTAACTGATACAAGCTTACAATAAAAGAGAGGGAAGCCATTACACCATATGTGAAAATACTTTGTACTTAGATCTCCAGTAGTGTTCTATTGCATGGAAATGAATATCTGTCTGGAATCACTGTTTTGCTGACAACAGCAATTTAAAGTATAATCATGATGTAATACATCTGACACTTTATTTTCCATTTCACTGCCCTGCAGAGGCAGACATCTTTAAGTCTTCAGTTTTTCTTGTAAGATAATTGCATTACAGTACATCTCCCCTGCAGTGTTGTGTTAATCCAGCCAGTAAAAGGGTATAGGGTACAATCTACAGTTCAGCTTGCAGACAGACTGCAGGAGCTCAGCAAGCTGGCTGGCCAACTGGATTACACTTAGTTAACACCACAGCAGCTGAGGCTGAGAATTCCAGAAAGCCAAACTGCTGACACGATTAGCGGCTTCCCATGTATTTGTAGAAAATGGGCCTGGCAATAGCAGTGTAGTACCTGAGCCTATGAACAGAGAAATAAGACAACCTGAAGGGCAAGAAAAAATATTTCAGAGCAGTCGTCAAGTTTTGTGTCAAGTATTTGAATAATGAAGGACATGTCTGCTGTTGCGTAGTGATGCAATGTAACATGCAGTAGTGGAGTAAATGCTGTCATAAAACATGAACACTCTGTGAAACAGAACATGTCCTCAGAAGACACTGAAGTGCTTAGTGAAGACAAGGAACCCAACTTTATCACTGACACCTCTTTCCAAAAACATAGCTCAGCTACTAGCTAATTCTGAGATCTAAACTTCAGCTGCTTGCACAGGGCTGTCTGTAAAGTTGCCTATGAAATGATACTGCCGAATAGTTTGCATTGATCCCTAGTTCAAACTGGTAAGTCAAGCCAAGATCTTTAAGTACCAGAGGCTATTTCAGCTCTGACTGTGCCTAACCCAAATACTGAGCCATGGTGTACAGTTAAAGCACTAACTGGATATGGGACATGGGTTGAAATCACCAGCAAATATTACATAGTGTGAGATTAAATTTAACTATGCTTTACATATATTTAGTTAGTAATTTTACTACTGATGTTGAAATATTTTTGGTCTGCTGGAAAAGAGCCACAGAAAGCAAGAGCTATATCAGACTTTCTTAACAAAGGCAG
Source organism: Oreocharis arfaki (assembly GCA_013398015.1). NCBI lineage: Eukaryota > Metazoa > Chordata > Aves > Passeriformes > Paramythiidae > Oreocharis > Oreocharis arfaki. Next base: position 145,306 of record VZRR01010932.1, on the reverse strand, counting down.
GCACACAGACTTCAGATTTTGAAAACATGTTGGTTTTTTCTTTCTTTTGAAATAAAAAGCTGGTTAAGAGTCTAAAGGTTGTCTCTAGACCCAAAAGTTACTGGATATTGTTCAAATACAGGAATAAGGAAGAAAGAAATCAGTGCATCATGCATACATAAAAACATTATGTAAACATAAAGATAGTAGGATAGTGGATTCAGCCTCCTTAGTGACTGTATTTATCTCAGATTATTCAGTTGAATTAAACAGAAAAGAGGAAGACTGACTTGCAGTCAGGGACTGGATTATAGTTTACTTTTTTCCCTGCCATGAGGCCTTCAGAACTTTAGTCTGTCACTGAACTTTCAAATGCACGGCCTGATAAATTGTTTGCTTGGTGTTTCTTTATTGAGCAAATCAGTAATTAGCAAATAGCTTTATTCCTTCTTGCAGCTTGGAGTAGCTGGGCTTACCCCAAGAAGAAAAGTAGTAATGTGTTGTGCTCCAGACACTAGTTACCATGCCAAGGAGCTACCCAGCAGGAATTTCGTGTTGCATAAGAGTATGTATGATACTGTTTGCTCTGCGCTGCTGTAGCATACATTCCAAACATTGCTCAGTGTGATGCACTGCCAAATTTAACATTTAAAGTTAAATTTTGATGGAAACCTTTTAAATGAAAAATAGACACTATTCAATTATTGTGTATATTATTTCATTGCCTTCCTAGGCTTTAATAAACAAAAAAAAATGCTACAGAAACTCTGGGGAGGAAGCAGGAAACAAAGAGCTTTGCACACTATTGAATGGATCAGAGCAGGACATACGTCTTTTCCCAGTCAGACTTACAGCTAAACACCAAAACAATATTTTCCACTTTGAAACAAGAAAAAATACCTTGTATGGGCAGGTTCTGTTTAAAATAATGTTGTTATCTGTTGTTAAAAGAGTTCACTTCATCAAAAGAATTTGTCAGTCAATTTATCAAAGGGTTAAAGGCCTAAAAGATGTTTTAGATAAAAAGATGAAAGAGTCTGCTTGTTGTGCCTTACCACTGAGTTGTATACATCTGCCCTTGACACAGTTAAGCAGGTAATTTAAATACTGCTTTGATCATAAGTTGGACAATTTTGTCAGTTGTAGGTAACGTATAAATTGACCAAGAGATCTCTAACAACATAACAGAGAATCAGAAACCACATTCCTTGAAGATACTTGAGTTCTCTTTTTTTCTTATATTCTTTGAAGCTCTGAGTTGCATTTTGAAATCTCACCTAAGAGCAAAATGTCCCATTCCACTTTGTATGTACAAATGAGTCATTCCCAGTGATTTCATTAGAAACTTAATATATTTAACTGAGAACACAAAATCAGTAACCCAAGAGGCACTGGTTGGCACTTACATTCTTGGAGAACAATGTCAAGTCTACGTCTACTTACACACAGCCCTCTCCTCTATTTTCCTAACTGATAAAAAACACCTATTTTTTTTTTTTTGTGACCATAAAACATTTGGATGATGGATGTAAATATAAATGCAAATATGAAGGAGAACTAATGCTATACATTGACTAAGGATAAATACACTGGTTTTAACCTGCATTAAAACAGTATTTAAAGAGACTGAAAAAGTATTATGCAAGGAGAGGACCGACACATTTCCTCCAATTATTATTTACAGCTAAAAGAAAAGCACCACAAGTATATTCAGTGCATTTGGCAAGGCAGAGATCAACTATTTATTCCTCATTCATCTTGTTTCACCCTAGACCCAGTGGCCAGGCACCATTTGATACAATGAGTGACATCACTTAGGGTACTCAAGGAAATAACCCCCCAGTGCCAAACAGGAAGGCAGAGTTCCCCTTCTGTACCACATGAAAACCTTTTTAATTCATGTGTATTTAAAAGCTTCACTTAGTCTTAATTTCGTATTCCCTCACTGAATTTAAACAAGATTTTCTGTAGAATTTCCATGAATAATTATGCATACCTTTCAAAATGTTGCTTCATGTGTTTACTTGCATAGTACTTTCCCTCCCTAAGACTCAGTATCTCCAGAATATCAGAAAATGTTCCCTCTCCTTATCTTACCAACTGGTATTTTAAAAACAAAAATACACTGTTTCAGTATGTTTGAAATTGTTATGAAGACTGTTTATCAATCCTTATTTGACTTGTCAAATGCTGACTAAAGGAAAACTTTCAAAAAGAAGAGGTATTTTTTAACATATAAGTTGAGAGAAAATAAAATGAAGACCAGCAAATGAAGTTTTGCTGCCCAGATTACAGAAATATATATTCCAGAAAGTAGAATACAGTAATTCTTAGACAATAAACTACCACCTCCTTGTTTGGAGACATGATGCCTCTTCACACTGCCCTTCCTACCTTTTTCATGCTGCAGCACATTAGCAGTTCATATCTGAATTTATTCTTTGCTTCTTTCACAAAAAACAAAACAAAACAACTTCCTTTATTTACAATGTACTGAAAACAAAATTATCTTGGAAAGCAAGTATGTCATGGAATCATTGTTCCAGCATGGGGTTATTTGTTGGGTTTTTTGTGGAGGTGTTGTTTGGTCTGCATTTTTTTATCTTAAGCAAAGCAGTTTCTGATTTTAAAGTTTTATTCCCATATTAAATTCAGATATGAGATTTGCACTGGGCCAAAAGTAATATTTGGCTTTGATAATGAAGTGCTTCAAATACAAGGATGTGAAAAATCAGTCAATTCTAATTCTGCAGAACTTTAGGAGATGAAGCAGATAAGGGTTATCAAAAAAGTTTTATTTACATTAATGTTCAAGTCTTCTAATTTCCATCAGAATTGACTTTTTTCTTTCCACCTTTATTCTCCTTCAGCTTTGTGATTAACTGTTCCTTACCAATCTCAGTGCCTAGTTTCCTTCACCCACCTCATCCTCCTATTTCCTTTTATTTTTAGCACATACAGATTCTATCTTTGATAATTTTTTTCAGTAATTTCACCAGAGCAAAATCCAGTCCTGGTTAGCTTTATGCTACTGTTGCTTTTGACATGGTCTTATTATTCAAGAAAGATGCAAACCGAGTCATTTTGAGGGAGGCAGGGCAGAAAACCTCTTTTATCATATTCAGCCCTTTGTGGGTGTCAGAATAACCGTGGGAGTCGCAAGCTATGTCGATAGCAGTAAATTCAGTGAAGCTGCCAGTTATTAGTTACTGTGACAACAGTCCCTGGCAGGGATTTGGCCTGTGACAGTCAGCACTTCCAGAGGCACCTTCCCTGCCTGGTGTGAGGACTCCTTCTAAGGTCAGTTCTCAAGCAGTTTTTGTCATACTGCCGTGTTTTGGAAGATAAGAGAATTTAGTAGCAGAGATGGGGGCCATTTCATGCCAGTTGCTCTTTGTGTCCAAGAAGATTTCCAGATATGCTTAATTTACAAGTATAAACACAGCCTTATAGTGGAGAAAGCCTGCCAAGAAATTTTGCAGAGGGAAAAGTTACTTAGGCAGGGACATTCTAATGCTGTCTTCCACCTAACAATCAATTTGTGTTGTCTTATTCTCTTTTCATGTCCCCAGCTTTCACACTTGCTCCTGTTAAAAAAAACCCAACAAACAACAACAAAGTGTTTTCTTTCCTTGTGAGCCAAATGCTTGTATTTTAATTAGTAGAAACCTTCCCCTTGCAACCCTTTTCTCCAATACAGTAGTAGCACTTCTATGAGAATTGTGAGTAGCTCTTCTCATTTTTATCATCTGCTGCTTCTGTTTTCTGATCACTATCGATCATGCTGCGTCATTAATTAATTAGGCCATCTAAATTTTAAAAACTGGAAATAGCATAGTAATTTAAAATCAACCATCTAATGCAGTCAATATAGACAATTTACATATAGATCTGTTTTAAAAGCAGAAACTGAATTTGAAAATCATTATGGGTAAAGGAGGCAATCTCTAACAGACACTCCCAAATGGGGAGGAGACCATGGGACTGTTTAATTGCTTTGGCTGTTATTTGATAACTGGTGAGTTAGTGCTGCAAGCGAGCTGATCCTCAGCCTTCCCAAACGAGACTGAGGAAACAACATCTCATCAGCAAAAATCACCATGTTCTCCATCCCCACCTTAAGTTTTAATTTCCTATCTAAATTGATAAATAGAAGATGGACATTGTAAATTCAGACTGCTTAAATGCTGCTCTCACAGAATTCAGTGTAAATGGATTTTTTTGGTAGCAACTGATACCCTCCAACCAGTCAGAAACACACTGGCTATGTTACATGTTCTTATAATGTCTGAGCCAGCCCTGGGGCCGAAATATACCCAAGACAGACACAAAAAAAAGTTAGCTACTTGTTGATTTACTCTTTTTTTCTAATAAATGGCCATCCTGGGTTTTTTGTTGTTGTTTGGTTTTGGTTTTGTTTTTTTCTTGCTTGGAAGTAATTCATTCTCTGGGATTAAAAAAAAATTCAAATCATGATCTGAAAATGAGATCCTAATATCTATGGCATACCAGACATAGGTGTTAATGAACCAAAGTACTTGGGCAGAGAAATGCGGGGAAAACATTATTGTACAAATTTATTGAAAATATCTTTAGGTATATAGAGAAGTCAGATAGTATATGTTTATACTATTTGGTTGTGTTTATATATTTTCTTCTATAAATGTATTTTACTCATACAAAAGAAACCCAGATTACAGTGGAGAGCTCAAAACAACTTAAGTTGTTTAAATTTTAAATTGAAGAGTTCTAATACTGTAAAAAGAGTTAATCCTTTACACATTTTAAAACACTCTGACAGCACTGAAGATCTTTTCCATGGAAGTGTGTAAAGTTTGTTATTGTAATTCTTTTACAACAGAGTGCTCTGTAGACAAAATAAATACCCCACACAAAACAAACAACTGGGGCTTTAACCTGGCACTTATGAGATCCATCCAGTGAAAAGAATGAAGCAAAGGCCTGAAAAATTTCAACTGATTGAATGAAGTGCAGAATCAGGAATGAAAATTGCATTATCTGAAATGTTTCTTTGATGAATAAAGTCAACATGTAAACTCTGAACAAAACAGGCCACTAAAATAAGAGAGATTTTCTCCAGGGACACAATGAGAATGATCACATCACAAGTTAGTTATTGTTTAATCAGCAGCTGAAAGAAAATCGGGTATTGTAAGAATAACAGTGTAAAAGTTTATACAGAATAAGAAGAAATGAAATTTAGATGTACTAACAAAGTTTGATTTCTCATTCACAAGCGAAGATTTTTGGAGATTCTTAAAAATCCACTTCAGCACCATCCTGATCATGATCTGATCACATCCTGAGAGTGACCAGGCAACACAAAGAACTCACCAAAACAAAAGACTTCAAACACACACTGAACAAAAAAAAAACAGGTCAGAGCCAAGCAACTTTAAGCTATGAAAATTAGTACAGCTACAAAACAAAACTTACTTCCAGTTAGATTACCTGAATTTGTTGTACTCAAAGATGAAGACTGAAAGAAAGGTTAAAAATTTTATGAGCACTGGAAGACTGAAGGTTTCAAGGATAAATTAAAGGAAATGTTTTAATTACATTTGCCTAGAACACTGAAGAATGAAAGAGATCTGATCACTGGGTAGCAGTTCTTTCATGCGTCTGTAACAATAGATGTTATCTAACCTCTCCCCTCCCCTCTGTTTCAGCACACATAGATGTTCAAGCTTAGAATCGTTAATGGAAAGGGAAATAAAGGCTGGGAAGAACATGTTGTAGAAATTGAACTCATCTGACACCCGAAAAAAGTGGCCATGAATCATTCAACAGAATAAGAGTTTAATATGCAAGAGGCTACAGAACCCAGGAAATAAGGAAATTATGGGCAAGTGATGGAATTCAAAGACAACACCCAATCACTGCAACTAGAGAGCACAGAAAATTAATAATCATTTAGAATTAAAGAATCCAATGCAAAATGACAGAAAAAATAGCACTACAGTAGTCAAAAGAGGGTATTATAAAAATCTAAAGCAGACACTTTGTTACAAAGATGCCAAGATACTGAGAAAGAAAAAGCTATGATGTTTAAGTATGACATTGATACACATAGGAAGAGAGAAATAAAGAAGAAATGAAGAAAGCAAGAAGTTGAGCTTCAAGGCCATGGTACGTAATTATTACACTCAGAGACACGCCAGATGTGCAGGGTGCGACACGGGATGATGTGAAGAAGGATGCTAAGCAACGCAAAGCAAGGCGTGCCGAACCAGGAAAACACAGCAATTCCTGAGAAAGCACTTGGAGAGACCAGCGGCCAGGGCGATGCCCCGCAGGAGCCGAGAGAAAGACCTATTCGCACCCTGTTGCGGAGCACTCGGACGCAGAGACCAGCGTTGGCATGCGAGATGCAGGAGCTGCCCACGGGCTGCAGGGACGGCATTTCCAGGGGCTATAGAAGCACCTATGGCCCCCTCAGCGCGGGTACTCCCTAAGAACACGGCCCCCTCGGCGACCCCCACCTTCCCTGGAGGCTCTGGGCCCGCACCACCCCTCAGAAAGAACCCGAGGCCTTCCCCCGTATCCCCTTACTGTGCATCCCGCGCCGTCCCGCAGGTGCCGGGGTTGGCGGATGAGCAGCCGGGCCCAACCCGGCCCCGCTCCCGGCGCTCCCCTCAGGCCGCCATGTTGTGTTCCAGTCGCCCCGGCAACCGCGCACGCGCCAGCCGGGCGCCGCGGCCCGCTGCACACGGCACGGCCGGGCGGCGCATGCGCAGTGTGCAGAGGGCACCATTCCCCGCCCCTGCCCGCCCGGTGCGCGCCCGGGTGTGTGGGAGTTATGGATATCGCACCCTTGGATAATGTTTAGTTTTAAGGAAAAGGGAAGACCGTCCCAAGGTGAACGGGATGTCTGGACGAGAGCCACTGGGACTGAAGTCAGGAGAATGGAGCAGTAACAGGGGAAAACGTAATTTCGGCAGTGCGAGATCGCAACCCATTGGCCACCTACCCAAAACGGACCCCAGACTCAACTGGAAGAAAGAACCGCGCCTGCGGACTAATTAGCATGAGAAGCGAGATGCAACTAGCAAATAGTGGTTTGAGTACTAATTAATAGAAAACTTGTGTAGTTGGCAACCAAGGAATGCTGATATCTTTGTTAAAATATATAGCAAGTGTAAAGTTTTGATGATCACTGAGCTAGACTTTTGTGAGTTACCACCTAGCTCCCTACTTTGCGCAAACTAGAATAAAACCGAGAAATACGTCGCCTTGAAGTGTCAATTGGCGCTGCGCACCCGGTAACGAGCCCGTTCGGGACAACACTGCGGTCCCGACTCCCCGGGGATGGCGGGGCTGAGCCTCCCATGGGTAAGGGGTTAAGGAGGGGAGCCCTCAGGACAAGAGATTTGCTCCATAAATCCAGCGGCGGGCCCTGGCTGCAGTCAAGTCTCCCGTGGCCGGAGCAGCGCCCCGGCAGGCTCACATTCATCCTCGGTGATGGCCTGATCCCTGGCGGATCCTGCGCGCCACTGCGGGATGGCGAGAGCAGCCGTACCGCCGGTCCGGCATGAAGAGGAGCCCCGGGGAGAGACCGTGGCTGCGTTCTCCTCACTGAGCTGTCTCCAAAAATCTGCATTTTGGAGAGCTTTGTCGTCCCCTCAGTGTCCCCGCCCCCTCGGTGCTGGCCTCTTGCTAAAAGGACATCCTGTGCTTAAACGTAGGCTTCAAAGGTGAGCAGAAGAGTTGTCTTTTATATGCAGCGTATGTAGTAAAAATCAAAATTCTAGAAAAAGGTGAATCGTTTGTCCGTGCAAACTAAGATCCCAGTAGTGCGTTAAACAATAGTAAACGCTTTTTAAGACTGTTCAAATATTTTAATTAAATGAAACTGGAATCATATCCTAGTAAACTTCAAGTATTACCCTGTTGACTTAGAGACAAAATTGTCCCGATCCCTCGTTATGGTTGTTCCACTACGAGGTGCTTCATCTCTCTGTAGGCAGGGCAGTTTTCCAGTTTGCTTTTTGGTTTTGCTGAGGAGTTGAGCGTGTGTTTCCACATGCGCGGGCCCGGCTCCGGCGCTCCTGGGGACGAGGAAGCTCCTCGCCCTGTCTGCCACCTTCACTACATCGATCAGAGAGTGGAACATTGGCGCGGATCTGTCTTTATCACTCACAGAGGCATGGCTGTTACGCAGGTGGCCGGTTAGCTCAGTTGGTTAGAGCGTGGTGCTAATAACGCCAAGGTCGCGGGTTCGATCCCCGTACGGGCCACAAAAGATTACCTTTTTTTTTTTTTTTTTTTCTTCCTTACCTTGTCTCTCCAATTTGTCCCAGCAATTTCCACCCACCTCCCGCGGTTCTGCTGAGACGCGATGTGACCTCTGCACAAGGGCACGGCCGCGAGGTGGGGTGTATATCTGCGGGGCTCGAGCACTCAGGGCGGCTGCAGCACTGGCCGAGCTTCATTGCGCTCCTGCGGCTGATGGAGCCCGGCCGGCCCCAGCAGAGGGCGGCTCAGCGTGCTCGGGTGACCCCTTCGAGGGCTTTTCTGCCGTGTGGATTGCCCTTCCCGCGTGACACGCGCTCCCCCGACCGAAACCCGCCCGGTGACAGCGAGTGGCGAGCGATTCACAGGATGGGCCACGTTGGAGGAGACCACGTCTCGTCCAGCCTCCCTGGTCAAGCAGACTTGTCCTAGAGCACACGGCCTCCAGACGATTCTGAGATATCTCCAGTTGAGGGAAACTCCACAATCTCTCTGAGCAACGTGTTCCAGTGCTCGGTAACCTGCACAGTAAAATTCTTCCTCATGTTCAGATGGAACTTTCTGTGCATCAGTTTCTGCCAGTTGTCTCGTGTCCTAGAGGTTGGCACCTCCGAGAAGACCGTGGCTCCATTCTCTTGTCACAGCCCCCTTTAGATACTTATACACAGAGATGAGGTCCCCTCTCAGTTGTCTGTTCTCGAGGCTGGAAAGGCCTGGTACCCTCATTCTTTTCTCGTAAGAGGAGACGCTCCAGTCCGGCAACTACCCCCCGTTGCCCTCCACCGGACCCACTCCAGGCACCCCACGCCCCTCTTGAACTGAGACTCGTTACACTCTGCCTGAAGAGCGGGGAAACCCAAGTCACGGTAACTCCGCCCGCAGGTCCCACCTCCAGCCCCACCCGGGGCTAGGCGCTCCGGGCACACCTCCCTCGGTTTTTGCCCGCTCGAGCCGCCGTCGGCGCCGGGCGGCCCCGCCCCGGGGGGGCGCGGCGGGCGCTGCCGGGGGCGCCATTGGCCCCGCTACCGGTGCCCCGCGCATCGCCCCTACCGCCGACAGCGCCCGGNTGCTGGCCGTGACGGAGGAGCTGGTGCAGAGCTTGGCCGCCCTGGAAGCCGGTGCGGGGGCAGCGGCGAGCGGCACCGTGCTGTACCTGCGGGCGGACGGGAGCGCGGCGGAGGG
>VZRR01010932.1:56354-135426 GCA_013398015.1 Oreocharis arfaki | reverse complement strand
CTCCTCAGTCACACCTACTCTCTAGTGTAGACTCCTGTCCCGTAGCTTAAAGGCACAGCTTTCAATGTGGTTTAGGAAAATCCGTGTTTGAATGTAGCTAATAGCTGCTGTGGTCAGTATTTCGGTGTGACAACACCTGCAGCCAAGAACGGCTTAGAAGAGCTGTTTCATAGTGGTTAAGTGGTGATGCACAGGAAGTTAGTGCATGCTTCTCTTGCAGGTGATAGTACCTGTGCTTTCAACCCACGTTTGGGGTGCAGGGGTTGTGAAGTGATTGATTCAAACTGAGGCAGAGAGAACTGTGAGGGAGATGACCAGTAACATATGATTTTCTGAATCATCACCACAAAGTTTTTGTGAACCAAACACGTGTTATAATATGTCCTGGACTGGTTATTTGGCCTGTGTAATGTAGCAGACTGTAGTTCTCCCGTGTTTGGTGTTTGCTGAAGGTTATGAGTGTGCCTTGGTGATGGCATTGACTCTGCTATTCCAGACAGGCCTGCTAGCAGGAAACAAAGCTGTGATATGGCCTCAGAGCAAACTTTACATGCTTTAGTTGAACAGCAGTCACAGCAGTAAATGTGCAGGAAAACCCATGGCTTGAAGGAATGGAATCTGTGCTTTGAAGTTAAATCTGTGCTTTGATGCATTAAAATGGAAAACTAATGATGTGCAATGGTTTCTTCAGGCTTTGCTTTAAGGGCATGTGTGTATTATCTTGATAAGTATTGTATTTATTTATTAATGCTGTATTTGTGTAATTGCAATTCTTCCTTTTTTCCACAAAAGCAGCTGGAAGCCATTTGTGTCCAAGTTCAGCCAGGACAGATGAAGGAAACTGAAAGACCAATGACATCATTGGCACCAATCCAGTCCAAAACTCTAACGCCGAGTCAGCCAGTTGGTAGGAATTCTAGCATACCAGGACTTGGCATTATTAATCCCCAGATAATTAGGATACAGCCTGTTTCAGGAACTGAGCAGCAGCAGCTATTCCTGCAAAGTTCTTCTGAGTCTCCGGTTCAGTTGCTTATGCAGAGGCCTTTACCATCTCATGGGTCAGTGTCTGTGAACAAGATTCCCCCGTCTAAGATGGTGAATGGACAGAGGGCTACTCGTGCCACAGCATCGGCTTCAAGGTCTCCCAATCCTACCATGGCTCCAGCCAGTTCAGCAAGTACACCATGCCTTGAAAAAAAGCAAAAGGATGACAAGTTAAAGAAATCCTTGAAGGTGAAAACTCGTTCTGGACGGATTTCACGCCCCCCCAAATACAAAGCTAAAGATTACAAATTCATTAAAATGGAGGATTTGGCTGATGGTCATCAGTCTGATTCTGATGACTACTCTGAGCTGAGTATAGAAGATGATGAAGAAGGAAAGGTGAAGGGAAAGGATGCATTATTCAGTTCTTCAAATTATAATCTGAAACCCAAAATGTTTAAATGTCAGACTTGTGAAAAATCTTACATAGGAAAAGGAGGATTAGCAAGACATTATAAACTTAACCCAGACCATGGACAGCTGGAGTCTTCACCTCAGAAAATACCTCTAAATAAGCCTAATGGAAGTGTATTTCTGGAAGAGGAAATAATGAGTCCAGCACATTTGGATTCAATTGCTGTCACTTTAAATCCTGAAAAAGCACTAGCTACCAATCTGGAAGAAACTGTTGATTCAAAGGCTGGAGAACAGGTAAAGTGTTACTTAGAAAAACTGTCAGTTCTTCCATTTAAAGTAGAATGGCAGTTCTGTAGCTGCACAGTCTTGTACTGCTCAGAAATATCTTCTGATAGACTACATTAGGCAAATTTCCCATTGAAGTGTTTTAAAAATCAAATTGTCTCTTGCAGTGCTGCAGCAATAGTACTCTTGCACAGACACATATAACTAAATGTTCACTGAGTGTTCATTTGTTACTGGGTTTCTGACATACAGTTTTCACCTTGTCTGCATAAATGACATCCTTCTCTGCATTTGGATAAGAGCACTGTTGTTCAGTTACAGGCTTTAGCATGACAGCAACACATCATCTGCTCTCTCATTTTCTGTTGCTGAAATAATGTCGTCACAGAAAAATCTCTTATTTGGAACATAACAGTGAACTGCAGCTTTTCCTAGAGCAGGTTTTCAAAGTGGGGCTTTGAAACCCTGCACACCAAATACTGGTGAAATTTGAGTCTCTGGTTTGAAGCTGCCTCAGCTGCAAATTTTTTCCTGTGATGTTTGAAGCTGGTCACTTCAAAGGAAAGTTTCTCTTTTAATATTAAAATGACTCTTAACATTCTGCAGCAAGCTGATGCAGCTGCTGGCTAGGAAAAAGTACTCGTTTAGATGTAGGGGTGTCACATTTATTACTTGTGTTTGTAATTGTGAAGTTGTTCTCAGGAAAGTGAAAATTTACAGCTTAAGGTGCCAGTGCAGCAAACAGACCTTCCCTCATCATCTACACTTGCTTATCATCTCTGGAAAAAGATAATTACAGAATACTGAAGTCTGCTCTCTGAATTATTGTACAGTTGTTTGATACAGACAGGAAGCCAATCAAGATCTGCATGCTCAACCCCTAGTCTTATGTCAAATATAGAACTAATTTAGTAATTTAATCCCTGGATAGAACTGACATAAATTTGCCATTTTTAGAGCTTCCCTAATCAGTAGAGTAGTAGGGAGTTACTGCATGTTGGAATGCAAATGTACAGATTATGCAAAGAAACCTGATGTACCTCAGTAGTATTATAAACTCATTTCTTAAAAGATGCTCGAACATTCTTAGAAATTCTAGCTTGGAAGAGAAGACATTTAAAAATCACTCCTTTGAACAGTTAAAAAGTTTTGTACTGAAATAATGATGATAACTTAAAAATAGAAAAGGTACTTTCAGTTTCTGTGTGATCTTGTAACAGAAGGTACTTCCTAGCTGTGTTCCTAGGGAAAGCTGGATTTTTGAAAGGCGGAAACTGGACAGTACATTTTGATATTTAATTACTGGGCTTGTCACTGTTCATGGTGTCAGAGTTTTTGTCTTTTGTATAAAGTCTTCATGCTTTGATGTGGTTACAATGAAACCCAAATTATTCTTTGAGTATGTTTTACTGCTAATTAAGTTTCATTTCTATAACCTCTTTATCTGAAGAGGATATATTTTACGTCAGAAATATTAAATGTATTTAACCCGCTTAAAACAGCTCTTTCATTATGTTTATTTAATCTCTTTATTTTGTATGACATCTTGTGGTTCAAAAATGCTAACTTTGCAAATAATGGCATATATATGATGCAGAAGTAGCAGTCTTACTAATGTGTTGGCTTTATTCCACAACTTTCTTTGCGAGTTATGCTTGTATCCAGCTTTGCATTTTTTTAATATGCTATTATTGTTTGCATAAATGGAAAACTTAATTATAAAATTGTTCTCCTCAAAACTACTTAAAATGGTGAATAAATACATTTTCTTTTAATTAAGGCTTCAGAGTCTGAGGAAAGCAGACACTTGCTGGCAGAACAACCAAATGAAGCCAGTTCAGGACACCGGGGACTCGTAACACCAAAAGGACCTGGAAGACCCAGACGACCAAAGAGACGTGGTCGACCCAGGATGGGTGGAAGATCCAGGTGTTCTGGAAGGCTTAGCAGACCTGGTCAGTCCCCTTCAAAGTCACTTAGTAGTGTGTCAGCAGAACACAATGTATTCAGAAGAAAAGCTAGGTTAAAAGAGGTATGGTTCTCTTCTGCAATTACTTCACAAGTATTTTTCTCCCGCCCCATTTTTTTTTCTCCCCTTTTTCTTGATCACTCAGTTTGAATGAATAATTTTCAAAAAGTTTTGCTGTTTTGTTTTTTTTTTTAACATCTTTGTGTATGGACAAGATGAAAGCCCAATATGGCTTCTAAGAAGAAAACATTAAGTTGTCTTTTAAGAAAAAAATACTTCCAACAGAACACTGGAAGAAGGGAAAATGGGAACTCAGTCTGGAAAGGGATTTTTGACATGTAGATATATTATTGCTATCCTTTTTCTGGAGAAGCAAAGTTACTAGCTACTACTATGTATCTTCTCCAACACAGTAAAAGAAATAATAATAAAAAAACCCCAAAAAACCAAAACAAACCCACTAAGAAGCTCTTGGGGGAGGATAGAAGGGGGATTAAAATCCAACTAACACAACTTGTTCTTTGTTTTCTGTGTGTTGTAGATCCTTTATGGCTACTAAAGTTACTGAGGTTGCTGTTCTTTCTATGAATTGGCAACATTTTTGGGACTGAGTTTTGCCTGCACATGAGTAGTAACTGTTCTGAGGCTTTCTAACTTACCCAATTTTTGAGTTAGTTTGCATCTATTCTTAAAGCTGCCTGAACATACAGTGTATCTTTCCAAAAAAAAGTAGTGATATTTTATGCTCTGAAAATGGGGTACATAATGTGTGGGCTGCTTTTTCCTAATAATCTCATTCTGGCTTTTGACAGCTAATACAACAATGTGATAATGAAGACTTAATGGAGCTGGCTCTCCCACGTCTTACAAAGCTCGTTACGGTGTATGAATTTCTGTTGATGAAGGTGAGTTTTTATGTAAAAATATTAAATTATTTTAGCGATACTTCCATTAGTATACATAAAAAGATTCCTTTAGAGACATAATTGAATTTCCTAAATTATTACTGTGTGGCATGTAGATGTTCCACACATCACTTCAGTCTTACACAGGCCAAACTCTTGTAGGTCTCAGCTCACAGCCTTGCTTTTTGGTGCCTGGTTCAGTGGCAGCAAAATTTGAATTTTGAATATTCCATAGTCTTTTGACTTGCATGGTTTCTATTTTAAAATGTTGAACAAAACAAAATTGACAGATCTTAATATCATCTTTTTTTAAAGTATAGGGAGGGTAAAACAAGCCCTTTTTTATTCCCCTCTTATCCCTAGGTTGAAAAAGGATATCCAGCCAAAGCTTACTTTCCAGATGTTTATAGGGAATTTGAAGACTTGCATAACATGGTAAAGAAAATGGCTTATGACCACCTCAGTAATTCTGATTCTGTGAGTTGCCAGCAGCCTGTTGAAATAAAAGATGCTAAGGTAATAAAGCACTCTGTTTCGAGCTATGATTGGTTTGTTTGCTTGCTTTATTTTAGATGCCTTGCCTTTTTAATTTTCTCTTATAAGTTTTCTCGTGCAGGTAAATTTATTTGAAGACAACATGATTTTTGATTAGCAAAAATAGACATTATTGTAAAAAGCCCAGCAATTTACCAAGAAGAGAAAGAAATCCATAATAAAACTAAAATTCTACTTTATGTAGGTGGATACAACTAGAAAGATTAAAAACAATTCTAGCAGTGCTGATATCTGCCTTGCATATCTGGGGTAGTATGAAGCTGCATGTTACTGCAAGGTGTATTTAGCATTAACTGCTAATAAAAGTACATCCTGATGTTTGATCAGGAAGAAAGGAGAGTGGGATCTATATTTAAAATGAGTGACCTTGATTTGAAGGGATAAGTAGTTTCATTGCAAAATGAGGGCAAACTGAATGCATCTGTGCAGTTCACAGTGATACTAACAAATGTGAAAGGTAGTGACTACATTAATAAAACTGCAAACTATTATTTCAGTGACTCCAGATTCATTGTTTATGGAGCTGTATCTAGAAAGACAGATGGAACCTCTTTCTTGCTTCCCTTCTGTGTTCTTGTGCATT
The DNA here is from genome assembly GCA_013398015.1 of Oreocharis arfaki. Lineage (NCBI taxonomy): Eukaryota > Metazoa > Chordata > Aves > Passeriformes > Paramythiidae > Oreocharis > Oreocharis arfaki. The sequence goes on along the minus strand of VZRR01010932.1, from coordinate 129,725 downwards.
CTTAATATAGAATAATGGTCTTTAAAAAAGAAAAACAAGACCAAACCAAACCCCAAAACAAACTAGCCTTGAGAAGCTGGATAGTAGCACACCTACATAAGGATGAAGCACAGGAATGGAATGTGAGGAGGGGGGAAACTCCTTAACTACACAGAGATACTCTAAACAGGAAGACTTAAATGTTTTTTATATGATGGAGAGCCTCAATAATCTTCATTAAACTGCTCTGAGTAACTGTCTCTGGATTCTATATATAACCATAATTCTTTCATGTTTGCCTGTTAACAGTCACCTTCAGATAAGGATCATGTGTCAGTGTGAAGGCTAGTAGAAAACATGGGTGTCTAAATACTTGCATTGAGCTGTGGTGACTGTCAGGCTAGACATGATGTAATTCTAGTTCAGTTTTAAGAGTTCTAATCTATATTTCATTTCAAAACTAATCTGTATTTATGTATTCAGATCTGAGAGACTAACTTTTACTTTTTTCCCTGTATCTGTTTTTAAAGGTTGCTGAATCTCTAGGAATCACGGAAATACTCAGTGGAGAACAGAAGATGCAAGGTGCAGGCTCTTGTTCACAATGTGTAATTAAAATGGTTAGTGAGCAAGTGCCTGTGGATGTACTGGGACAAAAACGGTTAGCTGAGGTATGGAATACCTTTGTGAAAATTAACAATGAAACAAAGACAAATTAAAACTTTTAAAAACACATAATTATTCCTTACAAAATTATGCTAGTATTATCTGAGTCATGTTAAAGTAAGGCTTTCGTGGTGTTCAGAAATACTGAAAGTACTCTGGTGTGGTATCAGAGCAGGGCATATGAACTAGCAGGAAGACACTTGGTAGCATTCAGGACAGAATATCAAAGACTTACAGGCAATGCCATGATACAGGGACAAAAGAACTTTGTTGAGGTGCTGGTAACTGGGGGCCCCAAAGATTCCAACCCGTATTAGAGGAAATAGCCTAACCTACAGGAGGCTCAGACATTGGAGAAGTGATTGCTGTGCTACTTGGTGTTGGATAGTGGGGCATGAAAACAGTTTCTTTCTTTCTGGCAAGTCAGTTGAGAAGCTTCAGTCTGTTTACAGCTGTAGCAGAGAGCTGTGTTTCCTCCCCTTGGAGTTTTGCTAAAATGTGAGGGCTGTGTTTAAATCCTTACCTTTTAGAAGACCTCTAGTCTAAATCCTGTTTTCAAGGATCATCAGTTCACTGCCATGATGTTTCCACAGTTATCTTTTCCAGTATTTTCAACTGTTATAGGGGCAGCAGTTAATCATCTCTTGTATTGACAGAGCTCAGGGGAAGAACTTTTGCCACCAGCCAAAAGGACCAAGTTAGAAGATGTAACAGAGGATGTGAACAGTGCTTATGCCAGTCAAGATGAAGTGAAAGGAAAGAGTAGAAATTTGTGTACACTGTTTGAAAAAGAAGGTAACCTCTTTAGATTTTCCAGTTCTGTTCTGTTAATGGAGGAGCTGAACAAATCTTTGTTCTTCAAGCTACTGTGGTTTTTGCATTAAAGTTTCATTTCTTAACTCGTTTCCCGGGTCCTTCAAAAGCAGCTGTTTAACTGGAAAGGCCTCATGAGGAGGGAAACGTTAGAGATGATGCAGACAGCAGTAGCTCAATTCTGGATGCATGATAATCCAGTTATTGATACTACTTAGGAGCATAGTGCTGTCCCTTCAGAGTGCATGACCTTTGTGTCAGCTGTGGGAGAGCAGAGGAAGAGGGAGCAGAGTCCACATCCTTCCTCTTGGTCCCAGCCAGCTGCAATAGCAGAATTCCCAGAGCTTTGTGGATCTTGGGGGAAAGGGAGAGCTCATGTAGGCTGTCCTGTATCTCTCAGTGGAATACATATTGTATTGGAATTGAGGCACCATTTTGCCCCAGTCTTCAGGTGGTTGCCTTTCTTTTTATTCCTTCTTCATCTTTCATCCTGCTGCCATTCAGATTAGCAGGGTAACAGTGAAAGGAAAGTAAATCTCTAGTAAGATACATCTGTCAGTACCGTGCTCTTTGTAAATACCTTGTTTTGGTGTTGCTGTAAGTGGATTTGCTTTTGCCCTTTGCATGTCTTTCAGTCAATGGTTATTTTTCTTTACCTCCATTTGATTTTCTTTCTCTGAAAGGCTCTCTGCATGACCATGCTTACTTCTTGCTGCACTGTGATTTTCTTCTGGGCTTTGAGTTTTTAAAATTATGTTTTGCTTGCACTTGCTAGTAGGGCATTTGCTAGTCTACACTGCAAAAAATTAAAAATAGTCCTTTCTGCCTCGTTAGGTCTCCTTTGTTGTGCAGTGATATCTTTCATAACAAAAACATCCAAAACCAAACCAACCTACTTGTTCCTTTTGACCTTTAATAATAAAGACTGACAGCTCATACTACTGTAGCTTAGTAGTTACTGTTCAACTGCCTTCAGGGTTTGGGACCCTGGTCAGGTCCAGGTCAAGTAACTGGTAGAACACTGCAGTTCTTGTGGGTTTTACCTTTGCTGGCACAGGACAAAAGTGCCCCGGTGGCTCTTAGCACATTAATATGCAGTACCCTGATGACATGTCTGAGTCCAGGATGAGCTTGATTAAGAATAGAAATTTAAACTGAAGTTTAAATGCTTCCATCAACTTACTAATGGCAATGAGGATGAGCAGCTGACAAGTTTTTGCCTGGTAAAGTCGTTATCTTTTAATGTTACTGGCTACATAACAGAAGAAAATTGACTTTGACTTTCAGCCCAGGTTTTCAGGATTAACAGAAAAATGCTGCCTCTTAATGTAAGGTCTCTTAATACAGAAATACTTGATAAAATATCACTATTCAAAAATTCCCTAAATATTTTTATACTGACTTTCTCATTGGGAAGTTCTGTGAAGTTCCTCTAAGGTGCGTCAGGTTTTCTAATTTGGGGGAAAGAAAGCAAGGACGTAGTCTAGCTTTTCCGCCAAAATTATTGCTGAAAACCAATTTTTTTGGCATGCAATATTAGATTGCCCAACAAAATAATATTTCTTTTCCTTTCAGGTTTTAATCCATTAAATGGAGAAATCCTGCTTTCAGAAGATAGGCATATCACTTGCTGCACAACTGGAAGTACATTACAGACAGCAGAGGAACATAATTCAGTTGCTGATTCAGGAGTTAGAATCGATGGTGAAAATTCAAGTACCTTCTCCCAAACTGTGGAAATGAGGATAGAGTATCCCCAGCCTGTGAGCATACAGGGACCAGATTTGGCAGGTGAAGCATCTCTGCTGCACACTGAAGTCGTGCTGCCTGTTGAAGCAGGTGGCTCAGCTGGGCTGGTTCAGGCACACTTTGTGGGCGGGAATGCAGCGGGGGGACTGGCAGCTCCTGGACTTGGCAGCTCCGTGTCAGAGCAGGCAGTGGCCAGTCAGAGCACTGGCTTACCAACGAGTGAAGAAAACAGTCACAATCCAAAATATCAGGAACTGCAAGAAGAAAACCCTAATTTTGCAATTAAAGAACGTTCTGAGCAACTTCATAATGCTGATATGACTGATGAGATACAGGAACTCGAAAAAGTTTTTTCAACAAGTGTTGTGCCAATAAACTACCCCCACAGTGCTCAGGCTGAGTCGCACCAGAACGCTGTCCAGGGAGCCTCCCTGTCCGCTCACGGGAACCAGGAAAATGCTTTTAAAAACGAGAGTGAATATTCTTGTGGGACGGAGGAAGCACACGAGCTGGCGAATACAGTTACTGTAGATGAAACTGTAGCTTTTGAGATTTCTGACGAGAGCCATGATTTTTTGTCTCAGGGACACGAACAGATTTTTATTCAAACTTCAGATGGGCTTATCTTGTCTCATCCAGACACTGCTGTTTTGTCTCAGGCAGAAGGCATCGTTATTGTGACTGATTCCAATGGTACTACAATGCACATTCGCACACCTGAAGGGATACCTTTGGAAACAGTGGAAGCACTACTGGCAATGGAAGCAGGTGGCCAAAGTGAAGATATTTTGCTCTCGCAAAGTGAATTGGAGCCATAAATTAGAAAACCCTATAAGCTTTCTTCTGGAAAAGACTGATTATAAAATGTATATTTTTCTAATGTGAATACTGAGATAATTGGAATTTAACTTATTTGTAAACTGTTTCTACGCCCTGTACTTTTTATAACTTATGTTTATATAAATCTAGCAGCATTGCAACCAAAAATTCTAGAATTAACATTGTTCTATTTGCTTTATCTGTTGGGGATGGGTGGAAAGTGGAAATCTTGTCAACCCTAAAACTTGCACTGTTCCCTTTTGTTACATAATTCCTTTTCTCTCTAGCCATCTAAAAATGCAGTAAGTTGTACTGCTGTTCAGCAGTGATGTGCTGTGTACTGGCAAGCTGTATATGGGTAAAATAAAAGCTATATTAAAAATGTGCGTTTTCTGTGCCACTGAGATTACAAAACACCATTATTGCGCTTTTTAAAAGCTATCTTGAATATTCATTAGCATCTAGACTTGATGCACATAAATCTGCCTGGAAAACGGGCAGTTTTAAGTATAATCCACACTTGTGCATTCTGGGAATAATGTGACAGCCTAGCTGATCCTTACTGAAATAAGCATTCACTGAGTTGGAGATAAAAATAGCCTCAAACAAAATCTGATTTGTACTGAACACTTGGAAATGTATTTAAGTTGCTTGTCTAATGTTCAGCCACACCTTTAAAAATTGCTTTTATGAAGACATAAATGGGAAGGTGCATAAGTAGTGATCTCATTTTCCTTAATGAGGTACCAAATTCTTTTTTTGCTTTAGTCTGTCATGGCCTATTTTTGTTAAACTGGTATTATACTTTTCTTTCAGATGATGCATCCTTTATTAATTCTACACTTTGACCTTCCTAAGTAACTCCACACTACCTTGTACTGTTTAATCATAATACAAAGGGACTGTTTCTCTAGGAAGGGAGAGAACCTGGCAAATTACTTGAATTTTTGTCATACTTTCATTATGATCCTTGGATCATATTATATTTTTGTGGAGACCTACCAGCCTTGTGTCTGAGGCACTGTCTTTTCTTTCAAGAAGTTGAGCAGGTGAAAAAGAACAGCATTCAATGAGCAGACATTACTGAAAAGTGGTAACATATCCTTAAAATGTGTGTCACCTCATTGCTGAATAGATGCATCTACTGGGATAATCGAGCAAATCTGCCAAGGACGGGAGAATTGTTCTTAAATCGAGTATGAACACTGATTTTTTTCACAGTACTGTTACTGAAGAAAAACACTAAAATTGAATCTAAACAAAAGAGAAGACAATTTACAGATTAAACAAACTGCTCTACTATGTCCCTTTAAACACAGTTGGGTTAGGCTTTTTTGTTTAGTGGGTTTTTTCTAGTTTGCCTGAGTAGGAGATGAATTTGATTACTCAAAATGTTGCCTTTTATGAGTAGTTGTGAAAGATACTGTATGTTAATGAGTTATTAATGTGTTACTATTTGTTTTGGGGTTTTTTCCCTCTTTTTTTAGGAGGTGGTAATTGCCAGAGGATACAGACCTACCTTGTAAGTGAAGGTAGTATACAAAGCAAAGTTCTGCTGGTCTTACAGACTTTGATTGCAGCGACCAATTCTTTATGATACTCTTTTGTACTGACTGTCTAATAATGATATCTGAGGGCTACAAATATAACAATCAACTGCTTAGAGCTAGAATGACAAAACATCTCTGCAATGATTTTGCAGTAATCTTCCGATGTCCAATAACAGTCAATAAGCAAGAGGGTCTGTGAATATGAATACCCCTTCCTGAAGAGCTTCTTTCCTCTTAAGAAATGAGAACAAACCACAATTTCCTCCTGTGCAGAAAATGAAAATTCGCTTCAGTTTTGCCTTCCCTATCAATTTGCACATGCTGGGAAATAAAATACACCTACTCCCATCTTAAAAGAACAGTTCTATATGCGAACCAATCTTTTCTCCTTGGAAAATATTTTTGAAGTAGGGAGATGTTTCCATAGTGACACAGGTCTGGCCCTACTCAGATGAATTAAGGTGGCTGTTAAACTAGGTGGAACACTTCCACTGAAAAAATAACAAAACCCAACAAAGGTGTTCCTAACTGTATTCTTGAGCTACTGCAGAGTTTCTTTACAGATGCTGGAATTGAGGGCTAAGAATAGAACTCTTATTAGCTGCCAGAAACAACCTCATTGTTCAAGAGAGCAACATTTCAAGAAAACTTTTCAATTCATGACTGACTGTCCTGTTACTGCAGGAAACTGATGTTATTTCCAGACTAAGCTTACAAGGTTTCAGCTTGGAGCTACTTAGGTAAGGGACCCTGCTTTTCTTATCAGTACAGAAGGACACACCTTCAAATCAAAACCACTTGACATCAGAAACAGTAATCCAAGGAAAAACTTACTGAGCCCCATGACAGGGAGCAAACAATATGGGATACAGCCTTGACTAAAGAAGGTCTTGTTTTATTCAACAGATGCTTTCATGAAACATCTCTTAAAAAAAAAAAAGTTAAAATTAATTAAAAGGGACAAGACCTTCTTATATAGTAACTGTGGAATGCTGAACTGTACTAAAACTTCCCTAGGTGCTGGTTCAGGCATGGATCACTCTTCGAGGGTGGTAGACCCAAGAACACCAGAATCAAAACCAAACCAGAATTTACACTACTGTCTGCAACAGCATTTCAAAACCACATACCAAACTAAGAGGATCCTTTCAGATTCTTCCTTTTGCACTTTCCTCCACTTACAAAGCAAGTCCAAAAACATTTGCCCTTTCAATTCATGCAAAAAACCCCCCATGAAAGATCATGAAGTGCTGAATTTTGATGGCAAAAGGGACTGTGTAGGTATTTTAGGCTGTCCAGACTTGGGAGGAAGTAACATTTTTTGCTGTAGCTTCTATATGCATTGAATCCCCCCAGACCACCAAGCTGTGCTTACCTCTTTCTGATTATAGAGGACTTAGCCTCCTACCTGTAGCCTCCGTGTTGCCCTTAAATAGATAAAAGCAACCAAAACCAGATTGTCCCACACAGGAAAAGGAGTATTAGCTGAGACAAAGTAAGGAATACAAATAGAGAAAAATATTTTAATAAGTTTTACAAAAAATCAACTTACTTGGTAAGCCTTGCAATTTGCCAATTCATTTTCATGTAAGCATGACTAGAAGCCAGCCATGTAACCTTTGGAATTCTAGCACTGCCTGTGTCCTGTTTCCAGCAGCATGGCTTCGAGCAGCAGTGTGCTGCTGTTCTCAATGTAAGGCTGGTACAGCCATGACGATAAATACACCATCATCAGATCCTGGTCAGTAGAATGAGCAATGTCTTGTACAATTGTTTGCTTGAGTTGTAGTTCCTTCTTGTACATTTCAGAGAGCTTCAGAGAAACCTCATCTGAAATGGATTGAAAAACCAAACACATTGACCAGAACATTTCAGCAATTCTCGAAAAGCTAAATTATACTTGTAATACGTGGATCATAAGAAAACCCTACTTTACATAAGCTACTCCACAAATTTAGTGATTTTTTTTTTTTTACAGCACGAATCGTGTTTTTACATTAGAATATAAAATACTAAACAATTTCCTCAGCTTTGGGATATATTTTACACACTTCTGATTTTAACATGAATCCCAGTGATATTTATAGAATAAGCAGTGGTACTGGTTCCCAGGACCCATTGTAAAATTATCAATTACAGCTATTCCTCATATAACCGAGATTTGATTTTAAAATTTGGTAACGCTATCCTGCAATACAAGCTTCACATTTTAGAGACCCTCCTGATTTTAGCTAACCTAAAGGATGCTCTCACATACTGTGATGCACTTCAGCAATGCATGATCACCAATGAGTAGCACCAATAGTGAAAAACAACAGTAAAAATCCTCAACAGATCAAAACTGAAGCATTTATTGTAAAAACTGTTACTAGTTACGTTAGTAATACTGTTAGGGGGGTATAAATGCATCTGTAATCTTTCATTGTTTGACTTCTTAAAAAATAACTGCACAAAGTATTTTTAAAGAGAGACTGATCTTGTGTTTCTAACTTAGCCTGAACTATTCCTGCCTTCAGAAGGATTTAGTCTTTCATGGAGTAGACAGAATCACTAAATGATTCAGTCACAATGGGTGTTTTGACAGCAGTTGTCTTCGTCGTTCTTATTCTTTTAAGCTGGCAGAAACTAATACATAAGATTCCTGCTAAACTGTGGTAGTGAAGTACGAAGCAGGGCTTCACAGAGATATGATTTTCACTTCACAAAGAAGGCAGTTGTCTTGCATGCAATCAGGCTTCTCTTGAATTCAGACAGTTTTGAAACTGGGGTAATACCAGTTGGGAGGCAGTACCTTTTGCCATCAAGTGAATGCTGAAAGAATTAATATTAACAGTAGACAGTAACATTTCTTTACTTGTCTTGACTGACACTGAGATCAGAGGTATTTTTGTTTGGCTGCCTGAGAATTAACTGAGGTATAGCTTGCTCTTTGCATTCAAGGATTTAATTTCAGTGTCAAGTAACAAGTCAAGTAGTTAAGCCTGCAGCTTAACACCAGCAAGTTGCAAATACATCTCTGCCTGCAGAGGATGTGGCTGTTGCAGCTTGGACACTGTAAACTGCTGACAAATTTAGTTCTATGCTGTAATTGTTGCACGTCAGACGATGCTTGGCAGTCATCAGCAGTAACCCTACACCAAGTGGTGCATTCATGTGTTTATGGATTAGTCAATTGTAAAGGAGACAGCACTCTCTCCCTCTCAGGCAAGACATCCAGATAAGAGGGCTTATTTTTAAGTCATAAATTAGATAGCATTAATGACACAATGTAATTAGCTAAGATAATCAATATTTTACTTACAGAAGTATGGTGTGGGCCATGTATGAAAGAAGGGTGCTGTGCAATTCCCAGCTCCATGGTGGAATGTTTCCAAGTCACAGATTGCTTTAGTAGTTGAAGTAAGCTTTTCCATTTTCAGTTGTATTTTTGTCTGAAAATGATGAACATGGAACATTAATGAATATCTCAGGAACATTAGGCTACTGTGGTACTACGCATTTTTTAAAAATTTATTATTAAAACCCTATTTATGAAGGCTATTTAGTATTAACGTTTCTCACTCACATTTTTTAAACTCCAGACAGGAATCAAAGCTGGAATCTATCTCAAGATTTAATATGAGATACCCTGAAATTCGGAATACTGCATATATGACTGATTTTGCATATTTTTTTGGTTCCCTCATGTAGAAATATACTAAAGCCCTCTCATTTTTTCACCTCCCTAGTTTTTCCTATAGCAATTTAGCACTGGGGAAAAACATCACACAGGTGTAGCACAAGCCCTATCATGTTTTCTTACATTACCATATCAAGATGACTTTAATTTCAAAAGATCAGCAGCAGGTGAGAAAAGCAGCTCAAGCTACTACTGACACTATATCTAGGCTAATCTAACAGATTGCTTCAAAAAACAGTTCATTCTATCCACTTCCCTCATGTTCACCTTACTTTGTGCATTTGGGTATGAATATATACACCAAAATGAAACTTGCAGGCAGTATCTTTAAGTCAAGCAACTAAACCACAGATCCATCTATGAACCTGTAAGCTCACATAAACTCCTCAGGAATGAAAAATAAATTAGGTTGTAGTAGCTATGTTTAGAATCCAATCTAACACTGGCTGCTTAGACTCCTGTTACTCAGGAAGAGTAAAAAATTTAATCAATGCATTTGTAGTCTGAATACAAAAGTACCTCAAGGGAAAAAAAAAAAAATAACCCCCCCCCAACATTTTCCCTACAAAACAAAATCTGAGGGAAATCTAGGCAGTTTCCTGCTTTTTCTAAATACTGGAGGTCTGTCTTCTGTCTATATAAAAAAAATAGATCTACCGTCCTTTTAATGGGCCTCCACTTTGGCAAAAGGCTATAAAAGTTATTTTTAATAAGAACTTTAAATTACAGTATCAGGCAGAAAAAAAAATTGTTTGCTTCCTGTCAAACTGACAGGTGACATTAATTCCTAGCAAGGTATCCAGAAAAAAAGGTGAGTTACATAATAATTATCTTACTCCAATCTCCAGAGAAGGAGATCCACACAGCAAATGCAGGTAGGCAGGCTAAAAATATGACTGCATTATGTCTGATCAAAGACAGCTGCAAAGATATGATGGCAGGTAAAGCACTGCTTTATGCTTTGCTGTTTCTTTTGTTCTAAACAGAGGGAATATCCAGGATGAGAAAACAGAAAACAGGTGCAGCTTTGGAATGCATTCTTTCTATGATTTGTTTCCAGATCACTTTATAAAGGAGGGAGTAGAACTATAAGCAGACAGCAGATGTAAAACCAACTTTCAAATTTACCAGTCATCAAATAAATGGTGCACCCTAGATTTATAGTCATTAAGGTTTGAAGCCAAAGAACTATAAATGGAAATCCCAATTTTCTGTCTACAATAAATACTTCAGGACTTCCGTGTTACTTGAGCACACTTGGAATTGATTCATATTGACTAAGTCTGAAAAATGAGTATTACCATATGCTTTAAGGTCTCAATTAATTCTGCACAGCAATTGTCCAGCTCTTCATTGTATTTTGGGGTTGGCTTTTCAGGTTCTGTGGCATTGTTATCACATGCTATCTCCAGTTTGTTGTCTTGAAATCTAAAACAGAAACATAAGGCAGTGTAAACAACTGCATATAGGTTTACTTGAGCAGCACAGATTTTAAATCCTTGTGGTCTGATCCTACAAAATCTCTCTCTCACAGGCTGTTCATGAGAATTCCTACATAAAAATAGCACAAAGCATAGCTGGCCATGTGAGCAAATGGGGCTAGTACCATAATCTTCAGAGAAAAACAGAACTACGCTACCTCAGAACATGTGCTTGAAAAAACATTTGCGGGTGTTAAGGCAACACTTTTACCCTCTTTACCTTGCCCCTGTGCTGGAGTTTGTTCTCTCATAATGGACAAGGTATGCCCAAGCTTCAGCTGCTCCACAGGACAATCTGGTGCCTCACCACAAACTCACCTCTGTGCACAATTTAAGCCAAGACATTTATCTGTGACACCAGAGCAGCCATTGTACAGACACCTGCCCTGTCTGGCAGACTTTCCCACACCAGCTGTAAACTTAGACGGAGCAGAGCGAGCTGCTAGAGAGCAAAAGCAACATCTGGCACCATTACAGCAAAATATTCCTCAGCTTGTACCTGTCAGAACCCTGTCAGACAAACCCTCTTCAGCTGTCAGGACCCTGAAGAAGCTGCTCAAAGTCCCGTTAATTAAGGTTTTTCATTACAGCATGAAAATAAAAGCTCTACCAAAGAGGAGGCTTTTTCAGTTTTTTGGTGGGTTTTGTTTTGGGGTTTTTTTATGGCGGTTGTGGTGTGGTATTTCTGTTTGTTCTTTGTTGGTTTTCTTTTAAATCATCACTGTTAAAACTTTTTTGTCTGTACAAATCAGTGATTCTTTCTTAAAATCTTCTGAACTTTTGACTTGAGTGAAACTTGGTAATACTCACCTCACTGTAAAATGTGTGAGAGAATAAGGGAACTCACATGGACTGAGGTTTATAGAATTAGATTGTAACTTGGTAGATTATATAAGGATTTTAAATATGTTATGTTTGACTATGTAAAATAAACATTTCTCATTTCTTGCAAGTATCATTACTATTTGAGACATTATTTGAATGTAAATAGTTTATGTAACCAAAAAAATGCAACTGAGTTTGATCTAAGAGGTAGCTTATCTACTGTGACATGTTATTTCCCCATCTCCAAAAAGAACTTTCTAGTGAAGAAAGCAGATTAACCTCGCAATAAAAGCAATCCTTATGCTATCTTTACTCGTATTAGCATACTTACTGCTCACTGATCCTCATGTTGACTATTTTGTTTGCCGTAGTAAATCCATTATCATTCAGTCTCTCCCATTTCATCATTAAATTATGCCAGTCTGCTGCATTATCTTTAATTTTTCTTGCACTGACAGATAAAACAGGCCTTCTTGGAGTACTATCAGCAGGACTTTTTGCTGTATGAGAAAATAAAGACATTGAAGCTATTTAAAGCATACAGAAACAAAGCAGTGTCCAGTAGCTATTTGTGTGAAGGATTTCCTTGCTTTATTGGTGAATATTGATTAAAGTAAAATGGAATTTACATTAACTGTGTTTGGTCATGAAATCTAATTCCTCATCTATTGCTATTTACAAGAAAATTGTGTTATTAAACAAAAGCAAGCACAATCTGAGATGTGACATTGCAGCATGGACAGCAGTGGCTTTGTAGTGCTGGCAAATCCAGCAGTCTTCTGACATCAAACGACAGATGCTTATGCAGTGTATGACAGAAAGAAATCGCGGCAGCAATTACTGTGCATGCATGCAGTGCTCATGCCACGAATATCAGAATTAATCCACAGCAACACGTGAGCTGTAAGAGCTTGGGAGAAGGCTGGGTCCCGCTGAAGGCGGTGGGTGCTTTACTGCTAAGCACAAAGCCCTCGTTTCATGGTGTCTCTCTGGAAGCCAGACAGCCGCAGGAACCCGCTGCACATCCTCTGACCACACAAAGCAACCCCACCTTTGCACCTCAGGCCCTGCCCTGGCAGCCAAAGCAGGGATCAAAGCCAAGCCAAATGCCCTGCCTGAATGTTTGCTGGCTTCAACATTTATCCACAGAGATGCCTGAAAAGAGTTCATCACATCTAGAGATGTAAAGCCCATACAGAATTGAAGAACGGGTCAGGTTGGGAGGGACCACAGTCACTGGTCCATCCTCCCTGCTCAAGCAGGGCCGTCCCAGAGCACACGGCGTCCAGATGGTTTTCGGATATGTCCAGTGAAGGAGACTCCACAACCTCTCCGGCCAATCTGTTTCAAGGCAGTCACTGCACAGTGAAGAAGTTCTTCCTCATGTTCAGGTGGAACTTCCTGTGCATCAGTTCGTACCCGCTGTCTCCTGTCCTCCTGCTTAACACCACCGAGAAGAGCCTGGCTCAATTCTCTTGACACCCACCCTTTAGATATTTATACAAAGGGATATGGTAACAGACACGGGGAGACACTGGGGGCCCCCGCTCCACCCGGGACATGAGCGAGGTNTTGCACCTCAGGCCCTGCCCTGGCAGCCAAAGCAGGGATCAAAGCCAAGCCAAATGCCCTGCCTGAATGTTTGCTGGCTTCAACATTTATCCACAGAGATGCCTGAAAAGAGTTCATCACATCTAGAGATGTAAAGCCCATACAGAATTGAAGAACGGGTCAGGTTGGGAGGGACCACAGTCACTGGTCCATCCTCCCTGCTCAAGCAGGGCCGTCCCAGAGCACACGGCGTCCAGATGGTTTTCGGATATGTCCAGTGAAGGAGACTCCACAACCTCTCCGGCCAATCTGTTTCAAGGCAGTCACTGCACAGTGAAGTTCTTCCTCATGTTCAGGTGGAACTTCCTGTGCATCAGTTCGTACCCGCTGTCTCCTGTCCTCCTGCTTAACACCACCGAGAAGAGCCTGGCTCAATTCTCTTGACACCCACCCTTTAGATATTTATACAAAGGGATATGGTAACAGACACGGGGAGACACTGGGGGCCCCCGCTCCACCCGGGACATGAGCGAGGTGCTGGACATGGTGCACAGCAGGGTGTGACAGTGGCAGCCGGGCGGGCTGGCAGAACACCACAAGCACATTAAACCTCGTTAGTTTGCGGAGAAAACGCAGATAGCCGACTCCTGGCTGCTCCCCGCCATCCCCCGTCCACTCCCTCCCTCACTCACCCGCCATGGCGGCCCCACCGCCCTGCGGAAGTTCGCTCACGTCCGGCCCCGCCCANCCGCGCTCCGGAGCGGTGAGTGCAGCCGCGTCCCCGCGGAGCCGGGGGGGACCCCGCAGGGCTGGCCCGGTCCCGCTCCCCTCCCCAGGCGCCGCAAGCGGGGCCTGCCGCGGGCGCCTGTTGCGAGCGGCGCTCCCGGGGCGCGGGCAGCGCTCGGTGAGGGGGCTTGGGGCATGCTCCAGCGGCCTCCCCTTGCCAGGGCTCTGGGTCTCGGCGGTAAATCCGGTATAAGCCGAGGTAAAGCCGGCGGGAAGGCGAGGCAGCCCCGCGGGTGTCCGGCCGGAAGCCACTGGCTCTGTCCTTCTCTTGCAGGGGCTGCAGCGAGAAGGCACCTGTTGGGAAGGAATGGTTTGAAGTATCTGAATATGTTTCAATAGAATACGTTTAAGAAATACATTTGAGGAAGGGAAGTTAAGACAAGGGGGAATGGTTTCAAACTGAAAGAAGGGGAGATTTATGTTAGATGCTAGGAATAAATTCTTCACTGTGAGAGTAGCGGGGTGCTGAAACACGTTGCCCAGAGAAGCTGTGGATACTCCATCCTTGGGAGTGTTCAAGGCGAGCTTGGATGGGGCTCAGAGCAACCTGGTCTAGTGGAAGGTGCCCCTGCCCATGGCAGAAGGGTTGGAACTTGATGATCTTTAGGGTCCCTTCCAACCCAAACCATTCTAGGATTCTGTGACAGTTTCATAGGGTGTCACAAGACCATCAGCATGAATACAACTGAGTTTTCCCATCCTTATAAGGATGTGCAGTGGCTGTGGGTTCTCCTTTTCCTACCCTTTCTGTCTCTTTAATCTAGATTTGTTGTTTATTTTTTATTATGTCACTGAAAAAAAAAAGCAAACCAAACCTCATTTGTGCCAAAATTGCAACAGTTCATGAGTTGTGTAAAGCCAAGTGTGTATTAATCAGGTAACCATGACGTGTGCCAGCTGCTCGTTTGCCTGTGTGCAGGACACATGAAAGCAGAGCTCCTTTGGTGGGGTGTGCATTTGTGTGCCTTTCTCTGCTTGGTGGTATTCTGCTGTGAATGTGTCTAGATATGTGACAGTGGGGTAGGGTAGCCTGCTCTGGCACTAAATTTGTGAGAAGTATTAGAAAAGAAAACCGCTTTCCTTTTTAGTTGGCAGAGAGTGAGAACAGAGTGAGAACAGAGACTGTTGTGTGTAGGTTTGGTCATATGTGAGTTCGTTTGTACTCTGAAGAACTTAAATGTAAATTTTAATGTTAGAGATTTAAAAAAAAAATTGAGCTGTTGTCCGTCTTCTACAAACAGGACCCTTGGGCTTAGAGAAATGCAGTGACAGCTTTAGCTTCCTGCAGTCCTTATCTGTGGCATATCCTGGCACTGAACCTTTAACTACTGCCTGTCTGCTGAACCACAGGATTATCGCTCACTTTAGTTGCCTCTGTTAGGCGGCATTGAGCCTTATTCCTGTTTCTAAAACCAGAAGAAAATAAATTTAAAAAAACCTCTGCTTTTCAAAACATAGCCTTGAATGTTGTATTTAAGAACTTGTGAAGTCTGAGAGTTTAGAAAGAAGGACTCTGTCTGGTGATTGGTTTTGATGTGGTGTTTTTCTCCACTTTATCTCTGCTGCAGGACAGCTGCTTAGCACAAGCTGATTTGCCCTGTGTGACTGTTATGTACTTCAGAATAACTGTGGCTGACACAGACTGAATATATGCATCCAGTTCCAAAATCTGCCTGAGAAAATAGATTAAATCCACTGTTTGCCTTTAATTAGTGAGGTAGGAAAAACAGATAACAATTATTCCTAAAGCTGTTAGAGACTACATGTGATACACAACTGTCATTAGAGGGATATTGAAGACTTTATGCTCAAAAGGAGAGAAGAGTGGCATTTGTGCAGATGTTTTGAATGTACGGGCCACATGGGAGGTCTTTTAGTCCCTTATACATTTGGTTAGTGTAGATAAAATTGCTTAATTAGTAGTATTTTTAATAAATTTATGATTTTGAGCTTTCACTTATGTGTTGACATAAGCAGTACAAGTGTTGAGTTAGTCTGTAAACCACTCGAGATTCAACGAATTTGTGTACACTGAAAGAAATTATAGTTCATTGATAAATTTTCCCTTTTTTTGGTTGTATGGAGTGAATGAGTTATAGAGAACAAAATCCCAATTTTTTTTGGACTACTTTGCCATCAGAGATTGTATATTAATTTTACGAAGAGTGAGAACCTTAAGCTCACAGCAGACTTTTTAAATTTAACTTAGTATGTGACAAGAAATAATTCCTCCTACGGTTTTTTGTGGGTGGGAAGGAACAGCCATATCAAACTTTCCTTTTCCCTCTTTTTTAAAATTGAATGTAAACTTCCAAAATATGTATCAGGTTGCAGATAGGGTTATTGTAGAGGAAAGAGGAAAAGTCTTTTTCTGGATAATACAAATTTGCATATTTCTATAGTTGGTAATCAGTTACTGTATTTTAATGGTTTAATTGAGCTGGAAGAATAAGTGATGGCAACTAAGAAAGAGGATGAATTCTGAGGGCTTGGAAGGTCCTCTGGTGACTGAGGAGCGTGAGATGGTTCCAGCTACAAGAGCAGCTTTGGATGCTGACAGATGTAAATTGCAAGAGTCACAAAGGGGACTTAAAGTATGTGAAATTCATGAGGCAGTAGCTGGGTAGTGGTAGAAGTTGAGGTTAGAGAGAGGAGGATTTGTACATATGAGGCTCGGGACAAAGACTGGATTTTGTTTTATTAGAGAAAAGAGAAAAAGACCATTGACTAGTAAAATTACTAAAATGGCAAAACAGCTCATTTAGAACAGCAAACAAGACTTAACAGTGGATTATTTTTGTATTTAGTTGACTGTTGGTAGTAGGAAATGCTGCAGGAAGGAGTAGAAGACAAAATATAGTGTAGGAAATAGATGGTTTGTGAAAATATTGTGAAAAAGTCATGATGTACTGAGGTTGTCTGTTAACTTTGTAAAGATCTCTGAAAGGAACTCTTCATTCAGAAATAGTTTGGACACATGTATCAGCTGATTTTTATGATATTTTATGAGATACATGTCATGACAGGTTGTAAACATTGGAGGAGAGTGGAATTCATTTCTAAGCTCTAGCAAGCAGTGAAATTTAACACAGTTAGGAACATCTAACAATGGGTTCTAGCATAGTTACTGACAGTTTTTGTAACAGATAAAATATAAGCCAAATAACCAGTCTTTATCCCTAGGTCTTGTCTATGACGTGTATGGGCAACATCATGCAGACAGTCCTTTTGGATTTAGTGGAATTGTATATTGACAGCAAGTGTTGCAGGGCCCAAAGTGTGTGTGCTGAATGGTCTTGCAAAATAACTGAAGTAGTTGGGAAACTGAGATGCCAGAGCTTTTCACACTAATGGAGATACTAAACTAGAGCAGCTTTTTTTTTTTCCTAGTTTAGTTGATACACACTGCAAGCAATGTATGAAGCTGCCAAACAAAAAACATTTTCCATCCTTAGAGAATTAAAAACTAGGCACAATAGGGCATATCACAGATTGCAGTAGTACTTCACGGAATAATGGTGAGCATTTAGAAGAATTTCTGACTTCAATTGGCAGATTTCTGTTTTTTATTTCTCTAAAGAAGTTCTAACTGCTGAAGCTAAAAAAAATCTCCAGTGTTAAGATCTTAAACAACCATAGAAAACTTTCCTGTCTACAGAAATCCAAAATTCTTGTCTTGGAAAACTGCAAGTATTTCTGGTAGACTCTATACCATTCTGTTAATTGGACTTACTCATGGCAAAATAAAATGCAAGAAGTGAAAGCTTCTTTTCTTTTCTATTTTTCAAAGTCACCCATGAGGAGAAGCAGCAGCTAGTGCTGCAAAATGTTCTTGTCATGGTTGTGGTGATGAGAAAAATTACTGGGTTTAATTAAATTTTTTGGCTATTTTTACATTCCTCATGGTCAGCTTTTTCTGAAGGTGCCAGTATGTTGTTACTGTGATGAGCTCTGACTGCATTGTTTTTCTTGGAGAAGGCAAACAGAGTCTTTGTTTCTGTTATTCTTAGATATTGTCCCCTAAGTACGTTTACAGTATTGCTCACAAGCATGAAATTATTTTCTTATCCGTAAAAGGAAAGCTGGACATATGGTACTTTTTTCCTGTTTGTTCCTTATCTTTCTCAATTCAGTTGCTACATGGATATTTTCCTGTGTCTGTCGAAACAGGAGTTCTTTCATTTTTACTTTCCCCCTTTCTTCCCATATTATTCTAATTTTTTGGTTGTTATTTGGATGTATAGCAGACGTAGCTCTAGCTGAACTGTTTCTCAGCTGTGTTTTTTCTTGGGCTGTGGGACATTAAGGAGTGGAGCACAAAGGCTGGTTTGGTGCTTTGATCTTACAGCAGTGTCTGACACAGTGAATATCCCATGCTCTTGGGCCCTGGTTGGATTGAGGGTAGAGGTTGCAGAAAGATGAAGAAATCTACCACACGGATTGTTCAGTGTCTGAGGCCTTATGGTTTTTTCACTAGGCAGATGAGAAGAAATACTTCATTTGAACTCAACTTTGTCAAGCTTACAGCTGCAAGAAAAAGTGGTTATCCCGTATTTAGTGGTTACCGTAGATCCTTATATGTTAGCTGAAACTAAGGAATACACTTTCTGGTAAGAAAAAGTTTCTTCTAAGAGTAGGTTACATTCACTACAGGAGTTTAACTTGCTTCTTCTTTATGCAAAGCAAAGACTGACAATTTTTTCTTCTTTTTTTGCTAAATTGAGGCTGTTAACCTTTTACTCTCTCCACACAAGTTAGTGATGTGTCTTTCGCTTTTGTCTTTCAGATTTCCTTATGTGGTCATGTAGATGTGTTTATTTCAGCCTTAAAATTGCTGATGCAAATCCTTGCTATGGCATCTGTGGCTTCACCGGTTATATTTAAGGAATTTTGTCCCTTGTATTATCTCCTCAATGCCATTCCTACAAAGATCCAGAAAGGCTTTCGCTCTATTGTGGTTTACCTCACAGCACTTGATACCAATGGAGACTACATTGCTGTGGGGAGCAGCATTGGAATGCTTTATCTCTACTGCAGACATTTAAACCAGATGAAAAAATATAATTTTGAGGTAAATGCTGACTTTTACTGTTGTCTCTTCCAATGGAACTGAGTTGCTCAGAATTGAGCTCTCCTGTTGGTGTCTCATTAACTTTGTGAGTTCTTTGTATGGTTTGTTCCAACAGGGGAGGTGTGAATCTATAACTTTTGTAAAGCTGTTGAGTTGTTTCGATGATCTGGTTGCTGTTGGAACGGCCTCAGGTCGGGTTGCAGTTTTTCAGCTTGTGTCTTCACTACCCGGAAGGAACAAACAGGTAAATCTTTGCATTTGGCTGAACTTCTGTGAGGTTTAGTATGGCCAATCCTAGTAGAGTGTTGCTGTGATTCTTTGTAAGAGTGAAACCCAGCAAGTCTTGCCTGATGAAATAACTGTGAATGTGTTTTAGGCCTCATATGTTAAGCTTGTAAAACAATAATATTAAAGCATGCTTTGCATTATGAAAGATGTATTTAATCAAATATGCTTCTGAGAGGTTTCTCATGTGTAATAATTGGCTGATCTCTTGGCGGGGGGGAGGCATTTGGATTTTTACGGGGTTTTTGTACTAAATAAACTTCAGAAGGACCTGCAGTTTTGTACTGGATCTTCAGTCAAACCAGTCAGGAGTCACTGAATAGGCTCTGTGCATCCATTTTCTCTTCAGCTCATTCTTGTATTGCTTTGTTATTGTTTCACAGCTTCGAAGGTTTGACGTTGCTGGCATCCACAGAAGTAGCATTACAGCTTTAGCATGGAGTCCCAATGGAATGAAATTATTCTCTGGAGATGACAAAGGAAAGATTGTCTACTCTGCACTAGACCTAGACCAGGTGAACATTTATTATAGGGACCTTAATTCACATTTGCACTTTCTGAAAGAATGCTTGTGTGTGTAAATTTTTGGCAGTTACTTGATTGCTCAGTGTTACATGTTTAGTTGGAAGGCTTCATTGGTGTGTGTACCCCTGGCCAAGTGTGTGCACACCCGGCAAGGCAACCACTGGATATCCTTCACAACTGCCTTACCTTTTTTAAAAAGTAATACATTTTAAAAGGAGTAGTGATCCTTCTCATTTTTCATGAACTAACTATCAAGTCTTTCTTCAGCTTTCAGCCAGTACCTTCTGTTTGGAAGGGGTACTTTTGACTGATGTGGCTCTATTGATGAAGTACTTCTCCCAGGATTGTTCAGCATCTCAGTCGAGAGTGTAGAATGAAAGTAACATTTGGTTGCTGCTGGCTGACTAGCATGTTACTAGTAAATGGAATTTTTCTTACATCTTGTTAGTTAATACAGACCTGAGATGTCAACAAAATGAATGCTAACTTGAATTTCTGTATGGAAGAAAAGTGTAAACAACATCTGTCCTGATTTCTGTGACTGTCCCTCAATTTGGTTTGACAGAAATCACCAAAAGTAATGATTGTCTCAGTGATGTATGACCTGGCAGTGGGGAAGAAGGAAGAAAATGTGTCCTAAACTTTCTGTTGATTTCAAGAGAACTGTATTAGCTAATATTCCAAGAGAAACTACTTTTCATAGTGTTTCACACACAGTCTAACTCCCCTCTTGCCTATGTAAATTAAGTCCATATTAATTGAGTGAATTTCATGCAACAGGAGTTCAAAAGCTTGTTGTTTGTTTATTTGTTTTCTCCTGGGATTATAAATTCTTTGAAGTGTTAGTTACTACCTTGTGTTTTTAGGAGGGTTTGACTCTTGTGAATTGTGTGTATCTTTGAAAGGGTGTTTGCAACTCCAGCCTTGTATTGGAAGAGCCATCTTCGATTGTCCAGTTGGATTACAACCAGAAGGTGCTGCTTGTCTCTACTTTACAGCGGACTCTGCTTTTTTACACAGAAGAGAAATCCGTCAACCAAGTTGGAACACAGCCCAGAAAAAAGTAACCCTCATAAAATCCTGATGCAGGCTCATCTATTAATTCTAGCATTTCAAAGTGAATTACAGACAGAGTGATCTAGGCAGTGGAATTAATACAACACAGCAGTCTGCTCATAAAAAGCTAGTTACAATAGCTATGGGTGATTGAACATGAAATGACAATTACACCTGTTTAGAAAGTACGTGGTTGCAAGTATGTCACAATTATATTTTCAAGGTACTATTAGGCAAAAATATTTAAGATGTTTTCTCATTGTTCAAACTGAAATCACTGCCAAACTTCCTCTGCAGTCCCTCTTTGTTTGCTGTGGCTTGGAGCGAGCAAGCGTTGTAATCAAGTCTGTCTAATGGTGATGTAATATTTGATGCAAAAAGCAAGTCAGCATCCCTGTTTTTCTTATACACTGAAGTGAGTTAATAGGGAGAATGTGTAGTAAGCACTTAAATTTGAGTTGAAGACTGGGAACCTCTTGTGTGGCTTTGACATCTTCTCTTATGTAGTCTCTCTCGGGTAAGGAAGAGGGAACCCGGTCATAGAACAGTGCGACTGACTCTATCTCTAAGCAGAGGTAATTTACACTTGAAAGAGGGTTTATGATGTATCTTTCAGGCATGTGAATAGTGAGAGGAATACCAAGGGCCATCTTGTGTGTGAAGGGTTTTCTTGGAAGATAGCAGTGGTGAAGGGTTTAACAGCTGAGGTCTGTTCCGTGCTACTTGCAAGTAAAGGCTGTCAGTTTCTTGGCATTAGTTTGTAGTGTTTTGCTTGGTTTTTATTAATTCTGTGAGAAGGAAGAGTGCATAGTATGATCTTTTTGAGGTGGACAGAGGGGCATTAAGGCTATGAAGCTTATTAGGAGGAGTCATTTAACTTGCTTAATTGATGTGGTGTCTGACATCCAAAGCTGATGGGAAAATTGTTATTTGAAATTACTGCTCTTGTCTTACTGTAACTAAGTTTGTACTTCAAACATTTGACTGAATATTTTAATCATAGACTTTTGATAATTTGTAGTTGTAGATTTGTGCCATTAGTTTTAAAAATTGTTTCTAAGTTGAGTGTATAGCTTTTAAAATAAATTCTTTTGCATTTTAGCACTGGCAAATTTGGAGCATGTTTTATACCTGGCCTATGTAAACAGAGTGACCTGACACTATTTGCTGCCAGACCTGGGCTTCGTCTGTGGAAGTCTGATGTTCATGGGACTGTTCAGGCCACATTCATATTGAAAGATGTATTTGCTGGAGGAATAAAAGCTTTTGAACTGTATCCTCGTTTGGAACCACCTGACAGAGGAAGTTACAGCTCTCCAGAAAAACACCTTGGGCTTGTTTCATGCTTTTTCCAAGAAGGATGGGTGCTGACCTGGAACGAATACAGCATCTATTTACTAGACACTGTGAACCAGGTAGATAAATCTTGTGGCTGCCTATTTTGTTTCTTCCATGTTTTTGTTCGTGCTATGCCATGAGACTCTTTTTTTGGTTATCCATTATACATCTGCGATTTAAATCCATATTTAAAATGAACAAAATGAATATTTATTGTCTCCCTCCTCAAGCTGTCATTGCAATGATATACTCACCAACTAGCTCAGTATGTTGTTTATGAAAATTAAAAATATTTTAAACTTTCAGTTGAGGTGTTAACATCACAATCAATTCTGATGCTTAGTGAAGCATATAGAAACCTAAAATCTAGGAGTTAATACAAGAAGATATTTTAGGTCTATAAAATGTGCCTGGAACTATTTATTCTTTCATTTCTACTGTTGCTGTCTGAAAAAAAAGAAGTATTACCTTTTATTTGGTATACAGTGAAGTATTAGCTATTTTGTTGTCTTAAAAATGCATATGAAAGTGGATACAAGTTAGTATATTTTTGTCTAAATGATATTAAACATTTGTACTGTGGCACTCTTCTGCCGCCAAACTGTATATTGCTTGAGTTGTTATATTTAGTTGCCTTTAGTTGGACAAAGAATAGATCTGTGGAACTTAAATTAGGATAAAAATTGAGCTGCATCATGATTAAAAGGTTCTTTCCTGTTTCTTTTCTCCATTTCCTTTTTTTTTTGATAAGATAAAAATCTTTATCTTGTAACTGTTAATGTTGATTGAAATCCAGTAAACGCTTTTGTTAAGATTACCACGTTGTGTAAACAGTGTGTTAATCTGATGCCAATTATTTCTTTCTCTATTGACTCTTTATAGGCTTTGATTGGTGGCTTGGAAGGATACGGTGATATTGTGTCTGTGTCCTGTACCAACAATGAGATTTTTCTCTTGAAGGGAGATAGAGACATAATAAGAATTTCAAATAGACCTGAAGGACTGTCATCAATAGGTTTGTATTGATTAATAAGCTTAGTATGTAGAAATTAGTAAGTTTAGTGTGTATAAATTAGTGTGTATCTCGTGGAACATGGTGCCTATCATACTTTTTTAATATAAAACCCCCCCAAACCAACAAAACTGAAACCAAACCCCACACAAAACTCTTCAGATTATTGCAGAAACCTGCCAGGTCCTATGGAGTTACTCATCTGTTTTGATAGGTTATATTTAGAGATTTGGTTTATCTGCTTATCTGAGCTTCTCTTTTGGCTGCAGTGAGAATGGGGACATTAAGAAATTAAATATGGCTGTCCTTTTTGAGAGTGGATCAGCATTAACCTAATGAGGCATCTCTAATCTGTGCATTTGAGAGCTCATTCTGAACCATGGTGCTGAAGCAGTCTGAATTCCTGATCATGGTTGTCCCTTTAGGATCAGTCTCAATAGCTGAATATGTTGATTCTGTGCCAGCTGTCACCAGCCACATTCCAGGGGAAATCTCAGCCTTCCTAGCAATGAAAAAGAAAGAATTGGCAAATAAATCCAAAGAATGCTCACTAAAATTCCAAAAATAATTGGACTGTTTAATACTTGTTGCCATCTGAGTTAAACATTTATGTTGCTAGAACTCCCTAAAAGGGACTACTAATGCATTTAAATACTCCATCTTAGCTTTGTATTAGCAAAATGCTAGTAAATGTGCTATGAAGTCTCAGTGGATGCTGGAGATCTTAACTTTCTTGTCATTGCATATTGGCAATAGCTTTAGTCATTTAGGCAGTTACTCACAAACTACTAGAGCCTGTTTATTATTTTAATCTCAACTTTCATGTATAGTTTTAAAGGAGCCTTTAGAAGTGTATTTTCTTCTAATCACCTCAGTGATTTAGCTGGGGTTTTTTTGGTTTTTTTTTTTTTTTTTTCCCAAGCTACTGAATGTTTGAATGAAGAAGTTAAAGATATAGGATGGCACTTCAATGTGTGATACCACTGAGTTTTCCAAGCTGCAGACCTGTGCTGTTCTTTATGTATAAATGTAAATTCAGGATTTTGCTAAGAGAAGCTTGATACAGGGTTTGGGGGGAAGTGCTTTCATATAGATTAATTTGCAGGAAGTTTATAGTGTTTGTGTGTGCAAATATTTATTTATAAATGTTGTGAGCTTAGATTTTTTTTTTTGCATAAATATTTTTTTCTTTCAATACTCTCCAAGAATTATGCCCCTACTAACACGATGCTAGTGTTTATACTTGAAATAGTATTTATACTTTTATTTTTCTTTTGGACAGTTTCAGATGTGAATTCAAAATTGTCAAATCCTTTAACAGATACAAGTCCTAAATTGCTGACCCCATCATCAGTAGTTTCATCTGTATCATCCAGCCCTTCAGTGGAAACAGAAAAAAAAATGGTTACTTCCCCGTCAGTTACGGGTGATAAAAATGGCACTTCTTCTTCTGTGAAAGATGATCTGGAAACTCCAACGCTATCAGAGAAAAGTTTTGATAGACTGGGAGACTTGAGCAATGAAACCAGAAAAAGGGGCTGCTCTGTAGTAAGTGAATCACGAAGCAGGAGCAGCTCTGTGAACTCTGTGGACAGTGGCTCGAGCTTTATGATGTGTGCAGACCAACTTCCAGAAACTCAGAGAGAAGGACAACTTTCTTCACAACGGTTCAGCACCATCAGCTCTGAAGATTTTGATCAAGAACTCATTGTAAAGCCAATTAAGGTGAAAAAGAAAAAGAAGAGGAAACAGGGTAGGTCTAGCAGAACTTTCCCAGCCGTGCTCGTTGTTAGAGCATGTTACATGAAAGAGTCTGTGTTTGGCAGGCTTCGTTTATATTGTGTTGTCATGCTTCTGAAATGATTGAGGGGTTGTGGTGGGCCATTTCTGTTTAAGATGAAAATCTCCTTTAAAAGTGATAAATTCATGAAGTCTTTTTAGATCTTTTTGGGTTTTTTTCCTTCTAACTTTGTTATGCTTTATGTAAACATACTTCAAGTTCTAATGTATTCGTTAATGGGAGCATACAGTGGACTCTGCATCCAGTTTTATGTCGGAATTGTGTAATATCTATTCATCCTATTCAGAATATTTGGCAGTGTCTTTCTTAGCCATCCTTTTTAGTTTGATAAAATAGTGCGAATACTTGATAATTTTAATTGTTTACTATATTAACACTTTTCTTGGCTTTATATGTATCATTTATTGTTAAAGTTGAAAAAAAAAATCAGTATGGTTGAAACTTAGATTTAGCTTTGTTCTTGCACCAGTTCTAAAAATATTTTAATTTCTTACTTGGCACTGGAATTTAATAGATTTTAGTAATACTATTTTTCTCCCTTTTCTTCGTGTATGTGTGTGTGTGATTACAGAAAGTGGGACAAGGAAAAGCCACAGCTCTCTGGAAGGCACACCAATTTATGAGCGTCAGCTTTCTGGTGACAGTCCACATTCCTTGAATGCAGACTCCTTTTCCATGACTTCCAGCATAATGAGTGGCAGCATTGATCGTTTGAGTACAGGATCTCCAGATCAGGAAAGCATGTTCAGTGTGGAGTCCCATACGGTCTTGCAAGAAGATAACGGTTCAGAAACTTTCAGTGTCCTACAGTCTCCCGAGTCAGCAACTGTGCTGCTTAATGAAGAAAATGGAGATGGGGTTGATTTCCAGAAACTTCCAAACAGTGACAGTGGTATGGGTACTTCAGCTATTACAGATACTTTGGCATGTGCATCTCCTCTGATGCTCACAGAAGACTTGACAAGCAGTGCTGATGGTGAATGTAATGGTGATGTGGTTTCTGCAAGCAATGAATGCTGTCCTGGAAAGCTGAGCCAAGAGGAAGAGGAGCAGGATTTTCCTACGCTTTGTAAAATAGATGAAGACTTGGATAAAATGAAGCTGCAGGATACTGAAAAATCTTCTGAAGATCGAGACCTTGCAGACCAGGTGTTTTTGGAATGTGACAGTATACTTGGTGTCCAGACATCCCTGACACCAAAGGAAAATGATGAAACTGGTAGGGAAGACCCACAGCAGCTCTCTCTAATCCACAGCGCTCTGTCAGACCCTTCTGCACTCCAGTTTGACATCTCTGACAATGTTCATTCAGATAACTGTTCCATTTCTGGGTGGAATTTTGAAAGTGCAATCAAAGCTAAATGTAGTACTAGCACTGCTGAAAGGGTAGCAGACACTCATGAAAGTAAGACTGAAAAATCTGCCTCAAGTGATGAAGAGGATATTTATGGACATGGATTACCATATTCATCCTCAGAGACCAGCATGCCTGAAGTTGGTGCTGTGCCTGGTGCACAGGATGTAGCCAAGATAAACGTAGATGAAATGGTGCTCTTAAAATCTGATCAGGTACTTCTTTTCAGTTTAATTAAAGTACCTTTAACCTTAAAAAGAAACAGATTCTCAAAAGAAACGTTCCTGCAATTACTGTCCTTTGCATCTTTAGGAGAGCAATTTTTTTTTACTTGAGTCAAGTACGCAAGTAAAGTATAAAGCCAAACAAGAGTACGTGTTGTAACTCCTAAAAAATGTGATGTATCTGACTTCAGAATTGGTGATGTGTGCTTGCAGTGCCGAGAAGCTGTTCTGGCTGTATTATTCCTGGCTGAACAAAAGTGCTGTTAGAAACCCATCCATTAAAGAGTGAACAGTAAAACCCAGTCAAGCTCAAAGGCTGTTCCTTGTTTGGATCTCCAGTAGTCCAAAGTCTGCGTGATGCTGTTCCCAAATTCAGCCAACTTCATGGAGAATTAATGCTAATTATCTCACATGGCTGGCTTCTGCGTAAGGATTATTTTACCTGTAAATACTCAGAGTAAGGATTAGTCTTTGCCCCCGAGCCAGCAGTAATTAGTACTGTTTAAAATGTTGACAGTTTCGTTTTTCTGTTGTCCCTCTTTCTGTCATTGTCATTTTGTGGGTAATCCTCATACAGGCTATAGAAATGGAGTACTAAAGTTAATTGTAAAATCTACAAAATTACCGGAATCACTGGGATTTTTAGCAGAAGACTTAAGAAGGAAATGCAGTTCTTGTAGGCCGAGGGTTTTGTTTCTTTTAGATCTGTAACAGCTTTGTATTGAGATCAACCTAATACTCATTCATAAAGGTTGAGTTACAAGTTGATGGTGTCCTATCTAGCAACACCTGCAGCCCAAAGTGCAGAAGATTATAGTTTCAGGTTATGGTATTCCTATACTCTGTCATGTTCAGAAAACTCCCCTGGTAATGTATGCAATTGCTTGCTTCACCTCATGTAAGCAATCAAAATTTAAGAGAGCAGGCTGTAAACCAGATTTTTGCAAGACGTGGCTCCTGTACCATACAGAGGGTACCAGAGTTGGATATTTAGCTGTCTCTGCCCTCCAGCTGTCTTGTTCTCTTTGCTCATCACTTCTTAGACAATGAATAATTTCCTGGACTACAGGCAGACTTTTCATTTTTATGTATTCCTTTTTTGGAGGTGGATGACAGGGTGGAGGGGTGTATTTTTTTGCTAAATCTGTTGTTCTAGCAATCTCATTGTGCACATACAGCCTTAGAGAACTGTGACAGATGTAGTTTTATTTTTAAAAAGGCAAATTTATTCATTGATTAAAGTACTTAAGCTTTTTTAAAATCAAAATGTGGGAGCTGCTGTTCTTATATACCCATTTTCTTATGCAGTTTGAAGACACCTGACACTGTTCTGACTCTACAGTTTTTAGTTTGCAGAGAGCTGGATGGGATACTCTGGCCCTGGTTATGGCATCCTGAGCCTGGTTGTCTCAGAAAAATACATTTGGTGCCTGGACTACCGAGGCAGCCTGTACTGCAGTGCCCTTCCTGCGGCCGGGCTGCGCTGGCAGAAGTTTGAGGATGGAGTCCAGCAAGTGGCAGTTTCCCCCTCAGGTGGGTTGGCTTCTGCTACACCACTGTCACCTTGTAAATATAAAACTTGGATAGACTTGGGCATTTTCTTTGGTTTTGTTTTTGGGTTTTTTTTATTATCAGTTATTATTTAACTGGGTGAAACTTGTCATTTTTATGGGATTACAGATATGTTGAGTGCATATGTAATTTCCACATAGACAGTTTATTGTTTGTTTGTTTTTTTCAAATAAATTACTTCCAGAAACTTGGTTGTTTAGGGCTTGTTTCATGTAAAAGTAGTGTATTGGTTTGGGTTTCTTTTTGTTTGTTTTTTAAACAGTCACAGTTATATGACTGTATCTTCACAACCTCTGCATCCCATGTTCTAGTTTAAGTGGCCGTCTTTCTAACAGGTTCACACTGCGTTTTGGGAGGTTTTCAACATGCATTTGCCTGATTAAAGTGAACTGCAGAAGTAGCAGTTCAGTGGTAGGCAGAGAAGAGCTCCTTGTCTATACAAACCCTTGATTTTTGTTACAGAGCTATAGAAGTTCTTGGCTGTGAGGGTGGTGGGGCACTGGAACAGGTTGCTCAGACAAACTGTGGATGCCCCATCCCTGGAAGCATTCAAGGCCAGGCTGGATGAGGTCCTCAGCAATGTGGTCAAGTGGGAGGTGTCTCTGCCCATGGCAGGGGGTTTGGAACTAGATGATCTTCCCCTCCCACCCAAACCATTCTGTGATTGACAATTTTAAAGTTCTTTTTCTTGTAAATGTAGAATTGGCTTTGTGCATGTGTGGGTTAGTTGATTGATTTCTTTTTAAATTCTGAAGAAAAAAAACTTTGAAGTTTTAGTACATTTGCATATGAATTTGTTCTGGATGGTTGTGAATGAGGATTATGTTGGATTAAAAATAAGCAGGTTTTGGTTATAAACTTGCGTCACTTTTGGCCTTCCAGATTGTTCCAGGACTGGAGTGAAAATACAAAGTTCTCAGCCATTTTAATCTTTTTGTCTCCTGCCTTGCCACTACTTTTCTTCCCTGTCATCTCTAAAAGCACGTCAGTCTTCCCTTCTCTCTGTAGAGGAACACTTGCTATCTGTTTTAAGAAGAAAGAAATTCTATTTGTTCAGTGGATGAGCTTTGCTATAGCCAAAACAATTAAAGAGTACTTGTACTAGGTGAGCGTGTGAGTTCATCCAGCTCAGAATCTTACTTTTAAGAGTAGTTGACAGGAGCTCCCTGCAGAACAGTGGAAGAAATGAGCATGTGTCATGTTTGCCCTTGGTGATTTCAGGCTACAGTTGGTGGCTCAGATTGCCTGGGCGAAATGTTGTTCCTCTGCATTTGTTATTCCGTCGGTTCCTGGAATTCACCCAGCTTTTCGCTGAATCTGTGGAAGTTTCTAGCATCCACAGTTAGCCATGGATGTATTTGTTTATTGCATGTATTAATGCAGGAGCATGTTAACCACAAAATGTCCAAATGGAATTCAATGCAACTTTGTGGAATCATTCAAAGGGAATTAATATGACAATGTACTCTTCTGGTACAAGCCAGCAGTTATGTTTGGAGTTCCATTTGGTTTTCCTTTTTTAAGCTATTATTATATATTAGAAGTCAGTTGCTGTTCTGGTCTTACTTAGAAAAAGAAACTTTAAGGGTTTCTTAAACTTGCATTTTTATTTGATGCTACTGGTTTGCTTTTCCCCTCCTATTAGTGTAGGTGTAGGGAGGACACATCACCTGTGACTGTTGCAGTAATTGCTGAGTGCTGTTATGTTCTTTCTTCACTTCTCATACAGGGGCTCTTCTCTGGAAGATTGAACAGAAGACTAACAAAGCTTTTGCTTGTGGAAAAGTAACTATAAAAGGAAAACGTCACTGGTATGAGGCTTTACCCCAGGCTGTATTTGTGGCTCTAAGTGATGACACTGCCTGGATTATCAGAACGAATGGAGATCTGTATCTGCAAACAGGTACCTGAATTAATTGCAAGCTCTTTGAGTTTTTGTGGGCTGAGATTATTAGATTTCAAGTCTGCAGAATGATCACAGTTTGCTATAAACTTTTATCCGCAGCCAGGACATAAGGAAACCTTTTTGAGAAACACTTGGAAATAGAGGTTTTGTGTGATTAGGAGAGTGAAAAAGCCAGTTCATGGCCACTTGTTTTGTGTGTGCCAAGTGGAGTACATATAGTACGGAGAATTTATGACATGGAGAGGATGTGAGATGGATGGAGATAAATGGAAAGGGACTGTAGAAAATATCAAAATAATATCCTTGCTTTGGAAGCGATATGGTGCACTGAAACAACTCGGCCCTAAGTGGGCAGAATAGGGGAAAGTAGAAGCTTTGTGCTTTGAAAAGCACAGATCTCTTGAAGATACGAGTTACCACTTGATAATGAAAGGAAGGTATTCTGAGACTGAAGATCATGGAGTGCTTTGGAAGTGTAGACAAGTGGTATGTATCTTATGTGACAAGGAAAGCAAAGCCATGGGGGAATGGAATGGGCTGTGGAGCAGGAATCTTTGCAGCTGCCTTCTTACTGGATATGAATGAGGCACAAATTGGAAAAAGGGGTAATGCAGTGACAACTTTGAAGCCATGGCCTTAATTTTAAGTTCTTCAGTGAATAGAAGAGGATGTATCTGGAAGGTGTTGTGCAAACAATATTCAGGCTAAACGCAAGGAGCTAGGACGAAGGATGGCAGTACTAGTTTTAGAGTTAAGGGAGAAAAGTATCAAGGACTCTCAGGCATGTGGGGCTTGCACAGAGAGCTGAGTTACTAACGAAAAATTATCAATAACATGATGAAGGAATTACTGGTGGATGAAGAGGAGGACTGGGTTAAGGGGAAACTGTGTAAGACGTACTGAAACAGGACAGCATCTCTGAGTGGCTATCAAAATTCTTATTTACCTTTAATTTAATTTTGGCATTCTTGTAATTTGTCTTTCAGGTTTAGTTACTGTAGCACAATACAAAAATTATTTGTGGTTAAGAGAACTGTTTTAAGTACACATCACTGTTTCAAAAGCACGCTATTAAAATTATTTTTTTTAGTTAAGTGTAGTAGTTCCAGAAAAATCAAGTGGCCTGCCCATGGTCACATGCATATTGCCAGCAGGCATGGATAGTGGTCATGGAGAGTGAATTTTGGATGCTAGTCATACAGGGCTCTGTGAAGGTTTGAATCAATATTTTTCTTCTCTTCTTTGAGAGCTTGGTTTGATTACATCAGTTTACATTCTGCTGTTCTTAAGCTTCCAAATTTGTCTTTTGATGCAAAAAATAAATTGTCAGTATATTCTATCTTCCTGAAGTGAGGCAGCCAGTGAAAATTGTTTCTCCAGTATCTTTTCATTCCCTTCACTGTCTTGTGTAACATTTATAACAAGAGTGTGTCCTCAGAGGTTTAGAAATGAGCGTTCTTGTTAGCCTAGAATATCATACAGATGAGTCTGTTCATACTGGCTTTGGCAGCATGAGAAGAAGAAACAAAAGCTGTGTCTCCTGAGGTGTTTCACATGCAGTTTCACATGTGTAAATTAAGCTTCAGTGTAAACATAGAGAAGACATGTTCCTGTAGATTAGATGTAGAAATGTGTGCAAACTGCCTGTAAATCTACCAGAACCTCTCTGCTCCTTTCAGTACTGCACACTGTGGCATGCTCTTTTGTAATTGCTCTGCTGTCACTATTCAGATCAGGTTACTTCTCTCCCTGGCATGTTTTGGGCAAAAGTTCTTCCGTTACTGGCTTTTTTTTGATGCTTCTGTCAGCTCTAATAGAGGTTTTATAAATGGAGATTCCTGGTGCTGACACTAGAGGGAGAAAAGGAACAGAAATGACAGGACTGGACATGTGCTGTGCAGGATGTTGAAGGATGTACAGTGTCTTATTATTTAAAATGTAAACTCAGCTATAATAGAGGAAATTATTAGTAGTTTATAGAAAGAACAGTCACTCATGGAAATTGTGATCAAATGACAAATGTTAGTATGTCGAGGAGATTCCCTTCTGTATTTTCTTTCCTTGAGTTGCTTTATCTCTTTCCTTTTTGTTGCAAAAAGCCAAAGTTTGTAAAGCAATCCTCATTTTCTGATTTCTAGGCCTGAGTGTGGATCGTCCTTGTGCCCGAGCAGTAAAGGTTGACTGCCCTTATCCACTGTCACAGGTCACATCCAGAAATAATGTGGTGTGGGCTCTGAGTGAGCAGCGGGCCCTGCTGTACCGGGAGGGAGTGCGCAGCTTCTGTCCCGAAGGAGAGCAGTGGAAGAGTGACATTGTCAGGTAATAACTCTGGTGGGACATTCTGGGCATAGGAATGACAAAAGTAACTGTACTGGAACTCCTTGGTGTTTGAAAAAGTGTTACCTGAACTCGTGTGTGTATATACATGTGTGTGTGTCTATAGCTGTTCTATCTATCCTTCCTTCCTTTAGTCTTTGTCCAGACATGTTCAGAGTAACTGCTGTTTTTCTGTCAGGTGAACGACTGCTGTGTAATGAAAGGAATTGTCATAAACAGAAGTGAGTTTGAAGAGTGAAAACAATTTTTTAAAAACCTGTATAATATCTGTCAATGTGACTTTTAAACTAGATATTGCTTCTTTAATCTGTACCATAATGGTTTTAATGAGCTCTCCATTTTTTTGTGTGTTTTTTTTGGTTTTCTTTTTTTTTTTCCTGAGATTAAATCTATGCATTTTCTTGGTCATCCACACAGCTGGATAACACTTCCATACTCTCCAGCCACAGATTTTTGTGAATATTTTGTGTAGTTGGTATTTAGCTTTGTAGTTGATCCTATGCTCATGGTAGTTCCTTTGTGATAAAGTTAAAAGCACTAAGTCACTACTGCTGGCTTTGAGAATGCAGGATATGGTGTCTCTTGTGACATCACCCTGAAGCAAGTTTAGGAAGAAATTCAAGTTCTTGTTGTCAGGTGATTTTATCTACTGAATATCCTGTTGTGAAACCTTAACTTGTGCTACCTCCCAGGCTGGTATTTGGCTCTTGAACAGTCTAAGAAGTTACTGTGTGTTTGTTCAAATGTGAAATTTGCATGTACTTTAATGAGTTTGTTTAATGAAAATACCTGCTTGACCTACACTTTAGGTACACTTCATGTTATTGGGCTTTGTGTTAAAATTGCAGAAAGCAGTCACTATTTGTTCTTAAATTGTCAAGAAGGGTTATCTGCAAGAGCTGGCATTGTTTGCTACCTTTTCAGTGACTGATGTGATCACCTGACCTTGTTGACTTTCTAAGCTTGAAAATCGTTTACTTATGCAGGAAACTCATAGTCCTGAATTCAGCATTTATCTTTGTCACATAGTTAGGTTGAGTTTTCTATTTGTGGTCCCTGAACTGCAGATATTGTTCTCGAAACAGGTCAAGGAAGTTGAGGAGATACATTTATGAAGCTGTTTTATCGAAAACTTAAAGAACATAGCTCTTGATTGCTTATTTATTGAACAAAATAGGGCTTGTTTAGTTTTATTGTTATGTATCCAAGTTTCAAATCTTGAGTGATCTTTGAAGGACTCATGGTTTTTTGGTTGTTGTTGTTGAATGCTTTTTACTTAAGCAAATAAAATATAAAGTACTGAATAACTGAAAATTTTATATCAGATCTTTTTTTTAGCTCAGCCCCACTGGGTGCAACCGTGTTAAACTATTAGCATTATAATAGCTTCCTTAAAATACCATCAACATAAATTTGAAGTAAGGTTTTTAACATTTTTATTTGTTTGCATTTCCAGTGAAATGCAAGCTTTGGAACCAGTGTGCATAACCCTTGGAGATCAGCAGACATTATGGGCTTTGGATATCCATGGCAATCTCTGGTTCAGGACTGGTATAGTTTCAAAGAAACCACAAGGAGATGATAACCATTGGTGGCAAGTAGGCATTTTTTTATTTTGCTTTCAGTTTAGTCTTTTACCTTGGGTTTGTTATTTGTGTTATTTTCCCCACAAGATTCTAAGGATAAATTCAATTAATTGCTTGATACTTTATAGCTCTCTTTATTGAGTGTATTAAAACTTCACTGTGGTTATGGCTGAAATCCCTTTTTGGATCTGCTTTAAAGAGAGGAGGAAAAGCCATTGCATGGTCATCCAGAGCAGCATTGCAGGAGCTTTCAAGAACACCAGAAATGCTCTGCCAGGCCATAGAACATGCTGTTGAGGCAGAGCATCAAGTCTGGCTGCTGAATGCAGCCTCTTCTCTTGTCTTCCAGTGCCTATCCTTTTCCTTAGCTAGATAACATAAATAGTAACTCACCATGCGGAAGAATGTGTTTCGCATTTTTCCATTCAGTTGAGGTTTCTTTGAGCCATGTGGAGCTGCTTACTTCAGCCACAGTTCATGTGGGTGAAACCAGCTTGGTTACTTCAAGTACTGTCTGGTATTGATTTGGAATTCCTGACTCTGGTTTCTCCAGCTTTTCTTGTTTTCTCCAGAGAAAGGGGTGGGGAAAAGGGAGTACAAAAACAGTTTTACAGAAAATTTGTTTGTCTACATGCAAACTTTGTCTAAGTTACAAGAATTTTGGTCTATGTGCATATATAATCCCTTCTTGCATGTGGGCATCACGAGTAGCTTGGCTTTGAGGTTATTGGCACACTGCTGCTCTTTTTGTGCTCTTAGGCGTTTTCTTCCTTTCTGGGAGTATCCCAGAGTGTTGCCAACCTAGTTGTCCATGACAGAACTTGGGCAATTGCTTATTTAGACCTCCGTCTGCACTATGAATTAAAATGTCCATGAGGTAGTTGCAAAGGAGTATCGCATACAAGTTTTTGTCATGTGGTTTGAATTGCTACGCTGCACAAGTTTCTCCCTTCCTTTGGGCAATTGAAAATTCACCTCTTAGTTTGCAGAGTTCAACATGTTTTTAGAGGGAGACATCCTAAAACAAAGGGCTTTCTTAAAATGCAGATTTCTAAATGGATTGCTGGGTAGAAGGGTATTGTAAGCTGGCGTTTAATATTGATCGTGGCTTATTAGCAAGACAATTACTCAAAATGTACCGTTTTTATTTTTCCCTTCCTACATTTTGAATATTTCTAAAACCTTCTGGTGAAAGATTGTGCAGTTCACCCCAAGGCTTAACTAATTATCAAGAGCATTTTTGTTTTTTCTTTTTCCCCCCAGGTAAGCATCACTGATTATGTAGTGTTTGACCAGTGCAGCCTATTCCAGACCATAATTCAGGCAACTCACACAGTGGCAACAGCAGCTCAGGCTCCTGTGGAGAAGGTGGCTGATAAGCTTCGAATGGCATTTTGGTCACAGCAGCTTCAATGTCAGCCCAGCCTCCTTGGAGTTAATGGCAGTGGAGTCTGGATCTCTTCAGGCAAAAATGAATTCCATGTAGCAAAGGGCAACTTAATAGGTTGGTGTGCTTTTGCATCTTATTTTTTTTTAATTAAGAAAATTAAATAGAAGGAAATAACTAACTATATCTCTGTCACCACAGAAATTACCCATGGCAAGTCAGGACAGCTTTAATATATTAAAATAAAATTAAATGATTCATTAGCATTTGGTCTTAAATACTTTCTCATTTAAAGGGAAATGTTTTTCATGGAAAAGTCATTGTCAGCCAGTGAACTGTGCACAAGTTACTCTTTTTAACACCTACATATGTCTCTTCTCTGGGATAAGAAGGCAATCTTAAGCTGTTGAACCTATTTTCTGTCTCACAGTGGAGTCTGGCTCACGATCAGTGTGACTATGCAAGACCCTAATGTTACTGTTTTACAGTGCTAATAGAGGAATTGTTTTATTTTTCTTGCTACAGTTCTCAAAATAGAATTTTGATTTGCTACATTTCTTTGTTTAGGTAAACTAACAATACATCTAGGATATTGTTTAATCTCATCACCAAACTGGTCCTCTGTTGAAGACCATTAATATTCTTCTTTATCCTCTTCTGCATTTCCAGTTTTTTCTCTGTGTGTTTACATATGTGTCAGGAGGAAGTTTCCTTCTCCCTCCAACAGTTTCTTGAAAGATTTTCTTAGAAAATCTTGTCTAAAATATATTTAATGATTGATTGCAATAGAATTTTTTTTTAATTTTAGGTAACAAATTTTAATAGAAAATCAAGTTTCCTGCTAATACCACTCTATTCTTTCTTTCAAGGCACGTACTGGAATAATATTGTGCCTCGTGGTACTGCTTCTGCCACAAAATGGATTTTTGTGTTGGCTTCAACAGCTTCATCTAAAGAAGGTTGGTAAATCAACAGTGAAGGCATATAATATCTGATTTTTAGAGTGGAATTGATGGTGTAAGTAATTAAATATCCTGAATTACTTCAGATTTTGGTTGTCTTCTCTGTTTGCAGGGATATAAAGTAGTTGAAGTAGGATGGAAATATGTCTGTAAACTAATGGAGATTAAAATAACATATTATTCACTTTCACCTTTGGTGTGGAGTGGCATTCAGCAGAGAAATGGGTGGTCCTCAGGAGCCGCAACTTCCTGAACTGCTAAAGCATGAGTTGCCAGAATTTGTAATTGAAGTTTTGGAGCATGCTTTGCTGGAATGCCTGTGCTAACCAAGTGCTTCTCCTGTCAGTACAGTTACTGCAGCAAAATCACACATTATTGGTAAAAGTAAGACCCTGTGAGGGAATTGAAGTGCTGGTTACAATAGTTAGCAATTGCATTATCTAAGTACACTGGCTTAAGTGGCAAAAAAGGGTTTAGAGCTGAAAAAGAATGCTGCTTTTCAAGGGCTATTATCAAGGATGAAAAAGGGCAAAAGAATAAAGAGAGGTGATAGTGTACTGTTATGTGTTTCTTCTCTTTATTAGTTTGTTCAAATGAAACATTTCTTCAAATGAGATCACTTACTACTTCCTTTTTTTGAGAAAGGGAGTATTTAAGTGCCTAAATAAGGGCTTAGGATGTGTATTTGTACTTCAAAGCCTTACCCTATGAACAAAGCCAAGAAGGTTTAGTTTTTGCCTTCAAATGTACTGGTCTCTTTTTTTCAGAAAAAGTAGATATGTAAGCTTTCTCAGAGTGGATTAGGAATTATTTTAATAACAGAAGTGTCCTTTCCATAGGAAGCTTTTTGTGGCTGTGCCAAAGCAACAAGGATCTGTTTTGTGTCAGTGATC
Organism: Oreocharis arfaki; assembly: GCA_013398015.1. Taxonomy (NCBI): domain Eukaryota; kingdom Metazoa; phylum Chordata; class Aves; order Passeriformes; family Paramythiidae; genus Oreocharis; species Oreocharis arfaki. The sequence continues at coordinate 92,518 of VZRR01010932.1, read as the reverse complement.
AGAATCCTCATTTTCGTCCTTCTACGGTGCAGCTGCCGCCGGAGACTGAAATGGTGCAGTACTCTGCCTGCCAGGATGCCATTTGGGGCTTGGATAGTCTCGGGCAGATATTTATCAGAACACTTTCCTCCAGCTGCCCAACAGGGATGCACTGGACAAAACTGGATCTCTCCCAACTAGGTACGACATTTTTATTGAGTAGGCTATCTCTTGGCATACCGTATTTCCCAGAAGTATCTTTTAGTTTACTGATGTAGAATATAACATTTACTGGATTAAATAGTACCTACTGGCAGATGATTGTAAAACATCAGGAACAGCTGTGGCTCTTAGAGAGTGTTCTGTTTAGCCTTCTCCTGGAGACAAGAAGTTTCCTGTTTGCAAGATACTTGGTGTGTGTTCAGTGCATCTTGCAGATGGTCAGTCTGAGGTGGCTCGGCCTGACACGGCCCTGCTGTGCAGGGGCTCCAGCAGCTTTAGCTAGGCTGGCTCTTGTACCTCAGTGCAGCTATAATCACCTGGTCTAGGGCACAGAGGTCTGAATTTTATGGTTAAAACATATTTTTAAGAGAGTCATCAAAGCTTCCTGCCAAGGAAAAATTATGCTCCAATGGGTGGTTGGCCATGATTTGATCATTGAAATGTAATCCCAGTTTGGAATTTGGCTCTGGGGTAATCAGGTTATTTGCCAACTTCATCGGTAATATTCCCATCAGATTTATTTCTTTAGTAGACTGACTGTTAGAACATTCTTACTTTCATGCTAATCTGCATTCCTGTTTCTGGTAAAGATAAAGGAAATTGAGACACTGCACTATTCTCTCAGCATTTTAAAAATAATTCAACTGTTTTGCAGTTTTCCATTTTTGATGACAGTGTTCATGACTGGTCTGAGAACAGACAAGCTGTTTTAACTTCAGGTTTAAGGAAAGGCAGACACATCTGGCAGAGTTTAGGCCTCATGTACAATTTTAGTGTATAATTTGTAATACTTCATGGAAAAATTATAAAATGTGTCTTTAAAAATTAACTTGTTTGTCAGTTGTGTAACAACAGTAATTTTTAGACCTGATGAATTGGTTCCAAATCACTCATCAAACAGTAGTTTAAACACTGATTGATGCCTTTTACTGACCACCAGGCTAGATTTGTCCACTCTGTCCTTCTCATGTTCCTTAGTGGGGTTTGAAACTCTTCTCATAAACCACTGCTTTCCAGCAGTTTAGACAGTAACTGTTTAAGTGAAAAAATAAATAACTTCTGGCCATTGTCTGAAAATGTCAAAAGAATTCATGAAGGAAATCAGTGTAATTGGTGTTAGCTGGCTGTAATACCTGGCCTGTGAACTTCAGCAGTTCAGAAGTTCAATCTTTACATTCATCTGTTCCTGTCAGCTCTGTGGCACATGGTGGTGGCATAGCAGAGGTCTGGGGTCGGGAAATGCTCAATCTCTCCACTGTACCTGTCACTGTGGGTTAGCACTAAAATGTGAAAATGTTTTAGGCGTTTTTCCTCTAATTAATTGCATATGGTAGATCGCTGCTTAACAAGTGCATATCCATGGCTGTAATAGAAGAGCCTTTATTTGTTCTAATGGGGCTGAAGAAATTGGAGAACTGTTGTTACTTTTCTAGCGTATGTTTAAGTTTACTCCAGAAATATTAGGACTGTAACTGGGGAGGGCAGGCGGGGTGGGAGCAACTTTCTGTAAAATGCAGTTCAGAATTCTATGTGGAAGTGATGGGGTTTGCTGGCATTAAGGTTGAAATATTCATATTATGTTGGTAGTATCTTGCTTCTTACATTATGTAGTGGGAGTAGCACTTAGTAAATTATTTTGATTAGAGTTCCACTATCATTATGAAGGTTTCTAAACACAGTAGAATGACCTTTAGATTTTAACAATAAACAATGCTGCTGCTTCATGCTGCTTGCTCTAAAACAGTAGGTGAATGTGGTTAGCATGACCTTCTCCTAAGATAAAACAGTAAGTGGGAGGAGGGAGAAATCCCAAAACATTTACATAAGGGCTGTGGTTTTGAATATCAAATTGTACGGTAGACGTAAATAATAGCAGCTATGCCGAGTAGGTGATATGTGATTCCATGTTTGAGTGCCTGATGCTTGTCTGGATCAGAACACTTTGACAGCTGAGGTATCATGTGATAAAGCCATTGCTTCGAGTCATGGTTTATTAGAAGGAATAATGAGGTTTTAAGTAAGATTTTGGCTTTGCAGCTGAAACTCAAGCCTCTGTCTATGAAAGAAAGTTGCTGTAGATGTTCTCATCCTAAGCAGTAGAAGTTTTTGTTTGTCATTTTGGTTTTTAAATGAAGCTATATGGTTAAAGGAAATTTTGGGAGGAGATAGGTTGATTTGTGTTCTGTGTTTCAAAAAGTTAAATAATTTTGGTTAATCAGATCTGTTTGCTATTACAGATAATTAAAAGATAAAGCAGTGTTGTCCTGTTGCTTCCTGTTCTTTTCCCCAGGAAGCCGTAACAGTTGGGAGTATTGCCTTCTACAGAAATAAATACTTTAAACTTGAACTCTGTGGGATAAAATTCCACGCCCCTCTTTAAGGAATGCTGTGTCTGATGTGCTTTACAAGGATTTGTTGCCAGATTTCACATCCCCGAAGACAGAACTGTTACCAAGAATGGGATATCCCAAGCAGCATGGGATGTTCAATTAACCAGCAAGGCCTATTTTTAGAGTCTTTAGTTTGGAGTCTGACCAGAGCATTCCTTCTGTAGTGGATCTGTGCTGCTTGGGTCCTTCTTTCTTTGGAACTTGTTTTCCATTACTTTGTTTTGTCCGACATGGGGTGAAAAAAGGAAGTCAAATGTAAGATGCATTACATCACATGGCTATTTTAAAATGAACATGAAAGAGTAAGAGTTTCAGTAGACAGTTAACTAGCAGTTCTTTGTAGTCTAAAATACCAGGTATACATCTCTACTGTCTTTGCAGGAATCTAGACTAAACCCAAACACAAACCACGCCAAAATTCCAACACACACTTATTTTAAGGCAGCTTTGTTTTCATGGCGCTGACAGGGTTAAAATACTGCTGCACATTTGAGATTAGTGTAATAAATATGTACAGTGGTGAATATAAATCCATTTGAAAATTAGTTCCTTTATTTACAGATGTGACACTGGTATGTTAACACTGAAATTCATAACCCGTATGCTCTCCTATTTTTGAAGTGCTGGCATTAGGAATGTTCTTTGCTGACTATATTAGCAGATCAACACCTTTAAAAGTCTCCAAGCATGGCCAGCTACAGAGAAGAGTTCATGTTAGGTCATGTGAAAGTTTGTCTAGGTACTGATAACATTTGTCACAGAATGGTTCCCTGCTTGAATTTGGTTATTTTAATAGTGTACTTATATGCTTTAGAAATTGCAGTCTCCTATGACTAAAACATTTATTTTTAGATTTAGAAGAGAAATGTCTCACATATGCACTACCTGTTGGTTTTGTTCATTGTATCCAGTGATTTTTTTTTTTCTCCCACAAGTTGTATTAACTTCTAATCATTTTTATGTGACTGTATTTAAAGCTTGCTTAATACAGTGAAGTCTAAATACAAGTTCTGGTTATTTGCTGTATTTGAAAGGAAAATGCCAGGTTGCTAATACTCTCTTTGTTATTAGGTGGTGTAAAGCTGATCAGCTTGACCTGTGGAAATCAGCATGTTTGGGCCTGTGACACAAATGGTGGCATTTATTTCCGTGTAGGAACTCAGCCTCTTAACCCAAGTTTGATGCTTCCTGCATGGATAATGATTGAGCCACCTATACAGGTAAAATGTTGATTACAATTCTCTGTAACCTGGTGGTTTAGCTCTATGCTGAACAATAAAACAGTAATTTTAGAATTCAGGGAAAACAGTAGAGCCGGGTTTTGTAGTAGAGTGTAGCACTGAGCAATGCCCTGAGTACCTGCTGTGTGCTAAGCAAGGGGCTGGATGGGCAAACAGCGCAGGGCAGAGGGCGTGGGAAGGCTCTGCTCAAGTGGTATGGTGCTGAAGTGCCTGCCTCCCTTTATCCTCACCCTTGTGAGTCTGGGATGCTTGCTAGGGTGCTGTGCCTGAATTCAGGGACTTGGCTTGCCATGCAGTGATTTACAAGCAAACAGTACAAATGCAGCTCTTTTTCCTTGTTACTAGAATGGGCAAACTTTATATCCTTTCTACCTGCCAGCTGGTAGGATCAGAGTTGAAAGAAGCCTCCTATAGTAACCTGGAAGCATATTTGCAAAATGTAGAAAACTGACAAAATCTGTTTCTCCAGTGTCTGTTTGTTGTTTGGTTTTTGGTTGTTTTCTTTTTTAATCTCTCCTTAAACCACAGTGCTTGCTTTCATTGCTGCTCTAATACTTTGCAAGTTAATCTATGAAAGGGGAGTAATTTCTTTTGTGGGTTGGGACTGCTGTGATGGAGCTGACCTCTGACTACTGATTTCATTCTTTACTCCTTGGCACGAAATCGCTTGAACTGAACTGTCTGCTGATCTAGCACAGTAGCACTGGATGTGTTTGCATACTTGATTGACATTTTATGATGTTACAGCATTTCTCTTTAAGATTTTGAAATGCGTGGTACTTTCAAAAGTACACATTAAGAAATAGAAGTAAATCTGTGGCAATGGAGTTGCAATCATTTATTTGGTTTTTACATAATTTGCTTTTAGTTTTGCTTATCTCATAGGCCAGTTGTTGGCTCGTGTGTTTCTCAGGGTGTAACAGCAAAGAAGGGCAGGGGAATAGGGAAATGAAAACTGCAGATAGGCATCCCATCAATTAGCACAGCACTGGTTAGATGACTAATTCTGTACTGCAAATGTGGTCCTGGAGAAACGGTGCCTTGTTTTGCAGAATAGCAGGGCAGACTGATAAATAGGTGCCAATACCACTTGCAGAAAGGACTTGGTTACAGTGCTCATTCTTGGTGTGCTGCAAGTGGGTCTTTCTGATGTCATCTGTAACGTGTTGTCCCTGCTAACAAGGATGTAGGGCAGCAGGAAGAGGAGACTGAAGGTGTCAGTGATGACGACTCCCATTCAGGTGGTATTCTTTAAAAAAAAAAGGGAAGAAACATCCAATTTAAACTGAGTTTGCCACAAGACAGAGAATTAAACTTGTGTAGTATCTTCTTACCAAAGGTCTATCCAGGAAAATAGCCCAGAAAGCTGTTCCTCTATGCCAATACTGTTTTCTCAGTACTAAGTGATTGTCTACTCCTCCACTGAAGTAGATTAAACTACTCAATGCAAAGGTGTCTACAAGAACTGAGATTTGCTGTGGCTCATGATTTGGCAGTGACTTCCTTATGTAGAAAGTGGACGAGGTTGAAAATCAAATTATTTCCCGTTATCTTATCAACAAAGCTGGATGATGTTGCCTTCCAAAAATTATAACCTGATACCCAGAGCAGTGTCATTCTCTCTCCTGTTATCTTGCCAGCTCCTGGCATGGCAAATTTAGTGAGTCAATATGAAAGGGCAAGAATTCAAACATTGCTTGCAGAGAAGATGAAAACTCATAGGTTACATGCTTGTTTAGAGACAATTCCAGCATGTTAAAACAAGTCATTAAAGGAGCAGCCATTCATGCTTTTACAGAGGCTTAATGCGAAATAAGAAAATATGTGAACTTTGAAAGTATTTCCAAATGGTAACTTAGTATTTGGAAAACAAATATAACGTGATGTCTGAAGAGTGACCTGTTCAGTGAACACTATTTGCTTATTGGGAACACCTTACTGTTATCTGTCCCTTAATTGACTTTGACACAGTTCATGCTGCTTTGCTCTTACGTTCAGAACAACAGAAATACTGTAAGAAGTATTTGTGAATGATTCAGCCATTTTCTGTTTGAAGAAGGAAATCAAAATTGCTTTTCGCTTGCTTTAAGTACCGGAGCACTCTCAAATAACGTAATTTAAAACCAACTATGGATATTTCATTCCCTAGTAAATGTCAGAGCCAATATGACTTGCCTGTCCCAGATCTCATGACTCATGAGCAGCTTGTGAGCAGCTGCAGACTCTGCTTTTATGGTGTCACTTCTTAAAGGAGTGCTGCAGTTGCACAGCATCCATCTTTGCACAACTTCAAAAAAGGTATTCACAGACTGCAATTTTAGTGGGATTTTGCTCATGCTAAAATGAGTGAATATAATTTAAGTTCAGTCTTTGGCTCTGTGATGCTGTATTTTTCCTTAAATCAAGGCTAAACCCATTCTTGTTTGTTACTCTTCCCTCTGTACCTCCTTACTGAAGCATCTCTTGAGATGAAGAATAACATTATATGTTCTCTGCTCTCCTTCTTTTTTATCCAGTACTTCAGAAGTGGTTGATAACATCATTAGAGTATCTTGAGCAGTAGTAGTTTATATATAGATGTTTTCTGTGATTCATCAAACATCATTCTGCAGTCTTAGAAGTCAAAATAATTATGTAGTTAAGCAGCTTTTTGGAAGCTGCCTCAAGGACATTGACAAAACTGATCAAAATGCTTTGATGATATTATTTGAGACTAGGAAATAGAAAATGTTTTTCCGTTCTGTTGTTAACATGCAGGGTAAAACTGTCATCTGCTGTAGCGTGTCTCAATATACATATGTATTTTTACATATATAAAAATTTTAATTTTAAAAAAGAGCAGGAAAAATAAATATTATTTATATAGATAATATAGAGTATCTTTCTATATGTCTGTATCTTTATTGTGATTTAATGCTTTTCAGATTTCTGGCCTAAAGGAACAATAACTAAAAATAAAATAGAAAATTAGTATGGACTGTAAGACTAATTTAGGTTGTTAAAGAGTAGAGCTTGATCAAAAGGTAAAAGTCTTTAAATTGCTTTCAAAGGTCCCCCCAAGTTGAACTGTTTGAAAGTAAGTCTTTGAACATTTCAGCTCTGATTTCTCGTACTTTCTGAAAAAGATGCTGAGACAAAATCTGGTCTTGAGAAGCTCTTACTTCCCACAAGTGCAGTTTGAAAACTGGTCTTGAGAACCACCTTCTCAGATTTACATTAGGGCATCTATTATCTAAACAACTTTATCTGACAAAATCAAAGGAAACAGAACAAGTATTTGTAATGAGTGACTAATCATCTATTCATTGTAAATAATCAGTCCTACTCTAAAAATAGATTGAGACATTTTATTGTCACTTCTTTAATTGCTGCTCTTTGTTCGTTTGTGACCGAATTTCATAGAGAATAGAATTGAAAAAGGAGTTTTATTAAATCCAGAGGTCTGTTTAAATATCCACATAGCTTGTCTGAACTGTGGAGTACAAGGAGTTTGTTTAAGGAAATGTTTGGCTGCTGCATAAAGCTTTCATTGATCATTTGTAGTTCCCAGGGTCTCAGCAGATCAGCACTGCTTAAAATTAGTTTGCCATAAAATTGTCACGTGTGGTATGTGCATTTCAAGTTAGAGAAACTTCTGATTTATTACTCTTCCCATGAACAGCCTGGTAATTGTGTCTCTAAGTTTGGTATCATTGGTAAGAGAAGTTATTGCAGGTAGTAGAAGTTCTTCCTGATGTAGGAGGAGCTATTTTTTTCTTACACAGAGACTTCCAAAAAACTAAATTAAGGCTCTTCATGCTTTCACGGTCATTCAAAAATTATTAAAACTATGAAGCAAATGGATGTTTAAAAATACCTTTTGAAATTCAGGCATATTTTCTGTCATTCTGAAAAATCAATACAGGATAAATTTTAACTTATTTTCAATACCTTATATTGAACATAGGTCAAGAAAAGGTAAGGAGGTTGGTTGTGCCTTATGGATGAGTGTTGACTTGTTAGAAACAGTTGTCATCATCTTTGTTTTGTTTCCTTTATTTAAATAAAATTCTGCTTACCTTACAGAACACTTAATGTGGATCTGGGGACTTCCTTCTTCTGCATCTGCCTTGCTTTTGCATTTCTCAGTGAGATTTCTGCTGTTATTAAGGCCAGTTGTGCACTAAGTGGTACTTAGAGGAGGAAGTGGTGAGCAGTCCTCAAGATCCGATTTTGCCGTTAAGCTGAAATGGAGGAAGTGTTTGTTTGAAATGATCTTCTAGGATTGACTATTTAGGGAGGAAGGAATTTTTTTCTCTTGAAAATGCTTTATAACTTTTATGTCAGAATCATCTATGCTACTTTTGAACATACTTTTCATTTGCCGTTAAGCTGAAATGGATTCAATATCCGCTTGCGTGTTCTTTCCAAGTCCGGTGGTTTTCACTAGCACAGACCGGCTTGCATTACTCAGCCATTGCACAGACATCTTCTGAGTTGCCATGAGTTCTGTTTTGGAGTGCTAAGATGAGATTCTGAGGAAGTATCTTTTATTAGCAGAAGTCTGCTTAGGTTGGAGAAGTAATACACTCATTACGCCTGGTTATCTCTAGACCAGAATAACTAGTCTGTTGTTCCATGTCTTCACTCATGTGAGGCCTCTGAAGACATTAATAGGGAGAAGATTTTCCTGGAGGACTGCACTTTTCAAGATGATGTAGAGAAAAGCTGTTTGGCAGTAGTAAGAGCAGCTGTCTCAAGGTGGGTTGAAAATAAGTATAGGAGATCAAAGCTTCTGCAGCTGTGTCTTTTGTTTAGCTGATTTAGAATGCCATAATGTTTAAGTTCAAGTCTGTGCTATTCTTCACAGGCATGCCTGTCTTAAGTAATTGTAAGTTACATAAAAGGTGCTTTTAGAGGCTTTTAGAAAAAATGCAATTCCAGCATTTGTTCTGAAGTTGCCTCATGCCAATTCCATTGCTGAGTGTAGTGCTTATTATCTTCCTTTTTGTTGCTAGTTAAGAAAACTGCTGTCAGTGTATTTCACTGTATTTTGCTGCTTTGGGGTTTTAGCCTTCTGATACTTGTTTTAAGGCATTGCTATCACCACGTTCAGAAAAGCATGCATGTGGCCTGTCACAGGAGATAGCAATTGTTATCAGCACCAGAAGCTTCAGATCACGGAAAGTGCTCAAAATGGGATACACCCAGAAAATTCAGTAGGCAATCCTCCCGTGTCCTTGTGAAACATGATCTCAAGGTGGTGTGTTTGCTTTTTGACAAGACTGGCTTACTCTGAAACCAACAATTGTGGAAAAGAGAACTGTCAGGTTTCATACTTCAGTTTGGTTATTACTTGGAACTTCCTCATACCTGCGACTCTTCCAATATTCCCATATTTTGGTTAGTTAACACAGAATTAGGTATTTAATTATTTTTCAGAGAGATGAACAAATACATTTAACATTCAGTTGGGCAAATAAAATAACTACAACTATCATTAAATTTTGAGAATTTTTCAGAATTCTATCTAAAAATAAAAGCACCACGGTATAAAAATTCATGGGTAGAGGATGCACATCATGACTTAGCAGGTAGGAGCTGTGGTTGCACAGGGTAAGGAGACACCCTGGGATATCTGCTGGACACATCAGACCCTTTGACCTTGAATTAGGAGCTTGCAGGCCCCTCCCTATAATGTATTACTGTCTCCCTGTTTTATGATGATGCTGTGAGCAGACAAGGTGCCAACCGCCTCTCTTTGCAGACCAACCTAGCAATCACTTGCCTTCCCAGGGCTGGGTCATGTGTCTTTCCTGCCTGGAGGTGGTTCCCTCTGCCACCTCCCCTGTCATACTGCTCAGAAATTTTGTCTTTTTGGTTACAGCTGAACCCCAAAAAAATGCTTTGCTCTCCTTGGTAAGGTATCTGAGTTTCAAAAACAAAAGAGGTACACTATTACAGGCATAGGCTGTATGAGAGGGTGTTTCACTGGTGCTCGTTAAAAGTGTGTTTATAAAAAAAATAAAAGCCTAGGTTACTTAGAGCTTTGCTTATACAAGGCTTTTACTACCTAGTGCTAAATTACATTCTGTTTCATGTGAATTTGCACTTAGTGTTTACTTAACACACATTTCTGTAAAAAATTAGTTGTTATTCTCTTAACAGTTCAGTTCTTTGGTATGTTATTAAAAATACCTGTAGTGGTAATTACAGAGAGCTTATCTCCTACATTACAGTTTATAATCCTAGTTATAAAACAGAGTGACCAGAAAGCAGTTGGGCAAACCTGAGTAGGCCTGGAGTTTGTACAGTCTCTAAAGTGGTTGCATGAAATTTAAATTATTTACTTTTTTAATTGCTTCTGAGGAGCGGCTGTACTAAGTATTTTTAAAGTATTTTATGGTTCTGTTGAGAACATGTTGAGTAGTTGCATGGGTTTGGTTTGTTCTTTTCTATGATTTGGTACCATATATTGTTGTCTTTCCCATGTTTCTGGAGGAAAAAATGTTGGAATAAAAAATTTAGAGCTAACAGACGGGAGAGGTCAAGGAATTTACTCCTTGGCTTCGCGTTGTCTTTCAGATTGTGCTAGTTATAGACGGCACAATAGATATCTCCTTGGCTGGAAATACCCAACTAAGGCCTTTGTCCCTTTATTCACTAAAGGCAGAAAGTAGGGGAAAGGGTCCTTGTTGTTCTTAGGTTTCTGAGGAAAATAATGCTCCAGTTTTACAGACAATAAACAGTTATGTTTTTCTGACAATTTAATGCCAGCTTTGCTGAAGAACACGTGGCATGGAGGAAGACCAAACACAGATTTACCTGCCCTGTTCCTGTATCTTGCCTTGAACTTCTCTGCAGAGAAAAAAGCAGCACTTAATTTAGCAAGCTAATGCTGAAAGGGCTTTATAACCTTCATTTAAATGGAACTCAGAAAATAATATGTAAATAGGCCTGTATTGGGGGAGAGTCTCTCTAAGCTGCATTCTTTGTTATCCTCATTAGGAGGGTCTGGATGCTGTTAGTCATGAAAGTAGATTAGTCTGATACACTTAAAATCCTCAAGATTTTACTTCTCTCAAGAGTGTGAGAAGTATCTCTGCTGTGACCTTCTTGCAGCCTGACCTGGACCAGCTGAAGGTCTTTCTGATTTGTCTTTTGAAGGCAATGAGAACATTTGTGTTGAATGTAGCCACTAACCTGTTATAAAAAGGACTGGGCTTGGATAGACTGATAATGTTATGTTTAGTCTTCCTTATCCTGGATATTTGCAGCAGAACAGAGATAATGGAAGTTTGCTGGTACTTGGACTCTGTGCTCTTGAAAAATGACGTGGAAAATGTTCTGGTGCCTTTTTTGTGTGCGTGTGTTTGTCCTTTCTTCCTTGACAAGGAACTTTAACCGTTTGGCTTCAGCTATGACCAATAAGACAAAACTTTTGAGTAGTGTGTAGGGGAGAGTGGGTAGGGGAATGTGTTGGTTTTTAGTTTGGATTTTGTTTGATTCTATTGTTTAAATAAAATTCTTACACTGAAACTTGCTTCTTTCTGGTTAGCAGAAAGAAAGGAAATAACTTGCACATAATTATAGAGCTAATGGACAACTTGATAACTTAAATATGTTTAGCACAGACATTGTTTCTTGATACCATTTACCAATTTGCCAGTTAACGTGATTCCTTCAAGTTTACTTCATTTTATCAACACTATTTTCTCAACAGACATGTGGCAAGCTGGTTTTTGTTGGTTTTATTTGTAGCAGACAACGAATATACCTACAGCTCTTAGTATATTGCTTTATGTTGAAAAGGATGTAGTTGATAGTGTTGCAGTCCATGGTTGTGGCGGGAAATTCTTCATATCAAAAGACAGAGAGTGACTGGGGTATTTGTAGCCAAGGCACAAGACCAGAGGATGGGGAAATCTGCATTCACATCTGACTGGCTAAAAGAGTCAGACTTCTGAGATTTTTAGAGTTTAAAAATTTTTGGCACTACAAGTTATAGAAAAACAATGTTCTGCAATTTTTTATCAAATAGCACTGTGTCCATGAATGATCCATAACAAGTTAATCTCTCACAGTGATGGATATTGTGGATAAATGTATAAACAGAGGTTGGTGCATCAGCATCAGAGCAGGAAGGATGAGAGACTACTACAAGGTTCTTCAAAACTCCAGATTCTCCAGTAAATTACAAATAGGATGTTTCACAGTCAAGGTATATAAATCTCATGAATGCTGTTGGAAGTTAAACCAGCTGAGTAAAGGCTATGCTGAAATAATTTATTGATTTTCATGGTTATCAGTCTCTGAAATGTTATCAGCAGACTTATGAATTTGCACGGATATCTCTCTTTAGTGCTATGAGAGAACTCTATTTAACCTTTAACTGCAGCTGTAGAGATTTTCTTGTTATATAAATTATAAAATACTTAAAGCATGCTTATGGTAATTAGAACTTAGTGAAAATGAGAGATATCTGAGATAATATCAGCATGATTGTTCCAAGAAAATAGTACATTGTGTCAAGAAAATTTAAAATTAATTTTATCCACCTTACTGTGGTAGCCATGAGAGTACCTTCCTGTTGTAGATGGCTGCTTTCTGGGTGAAAAATAACCCAGAGGTCAAACGTTTGCAGCAGGCTCTAAGAATTGCCTGTATTTGTTTCCAGTGTCCTGTCCCTGGTTTGTGCCAAAAGCCACTGTGTATAATGATGTCACTATGTGTCCTGTCAGCTGTGTCCTTTACTGGCTGTTCCACAGCAGAAAGCTGGGGTAGAGGAATTGCCTGGATCCTTTGCAGTAGGAATGAGTAAGAAGGTTGTTTTATTGATGCAAGGTTATCAGAAAGAGCTAAGTAGCCCGAAGAAGGAAGAGAAGCTGAAAGTGAAATACCCAGAGGTAGGGAAAAACTTAAGGAGGAAATAAGCTCACTTAAAAAAGCAAAGAATAAGAAGACTATTTGGCCAAGCTCTTAAACACATTACTTTGAATTTGATGATTTCCATTTGCCTCTTAGATGTGTTGGTGCTGCAGAATAGAGTAGAAGTAATTGCTTTGATTACAATTGAGCCTGTAGTGGTATCAGGGGCAATTTAGCTGGGATTCAGGCAACTCCTTTCGTGGCTCTCCTTTTGGGTGTTTTCTCTGCTTTTCTTAGCTTCCACTACCTGTAAATCTGTAGTAATGCCCAGGCTTAGGTACTAGGTGTAAGCACTCAGTAAGTCTTTTTGGATGGAAATACTCCTCTAGCTCTTTCTCATAGAATTCTCTTCTAGACAAATGGCAGTGGAAGAGAGGCATGGGATCCTGACATGTGGGAGGGGGGAGCAACATGCACAAATCCCAACAGTTCAGCACCAAAAGTCCCACCAAGGTGTCAGGCACAGTTTGGGAAGGACCCTGGCTGGAACCTGAAGTGTATTGCAGAGCATAGGCAGACACACTGTCAGTTTGTGGTGTGAAGGGCCACATGGGGGAAAGGTGGCAGAAAGTCCTAGATCTGGGAAAGAGGTGGCTATTTAGAAGAACGTGGTGAGAAGGAGATAAGTAGATCTTAAAAAATAAAATATAAAAAAAAGATGAAAGGGAAAGGTCTCCTGTTCCTGCAGTACTTCAGCCTGCACAAGCTGATAACTGCCCAGCTTCCTTATGTGAGAACATGGGACTGCAAGAGCAGAAGTGTGGCAAGGGATGGGATGGAGATGGAAGCTGCACAGGATTGAGGCACTGCCCCATGACAGCAGTGTGGGGAGGTGAGCAGGGACAAGTGGGGAGTGAGAGCCAAGGAGCTGTAGAAAGAAGCAAATAAAAAATGGCGAAATGGAAATAAAAAGAGAAATGGAAATAACTGGGGAGAAATGGAAATAAAAGGGGAGAAATGGAAACCGGGCCAGGAGTAAGGATCACTTCCAGCAAAGGGGCAGAAAGTCCAAATGGGAAAAGTGGGGGGGCTTTGGGGGTGTTTTGTTTTCAGTATGATTTGGGCATTTGATGGGTTGGTTGGTTTTGGATGTGTTTGGAGGTTCTTTGTTTTGGTTTGTTGTTTTGGGGTTGGGGGTTTTTCTTGGTTGGTTGAGGTTCTTTTTTTCAATACAGTAGTTTAATACCAATCTGAAAGTAGCTGGGCAGCTATATATTCTATGTAGTCAGTGCTTTCCAAGACAATTAGTGGCTTCACTTGTAGGTGTTCAAACTGCAGCCACCTGTGAATTTATCGTGACCACAGGTAAATACTTGATCAAGCCTCTACCAGCCTCAAGCTTCCAACAGAGGGCAAATACCTAATGAGAGCAAGCACATGAGAAGATAGTCTGTCAAGGGCCTTGAAACCAGAATAGACAGGATTGATTTGGTGATGCAAGTCAGACTTGGTTGTAGCTTGGTCAGACCCAAGTCAGCACCAGAATATTAAAAGTAAAACCAAAGCAAGTAACTGTTACGTACACAGAAGGCCCGGCTGGGACTGGGTTACACATATATACATGCAGATCATGCTTCTGTATCCCTAGGTTTATGCATACAGAGAGCTGCTTGCTCTTCTGTTTAGCACTCTGGAAATTCAGCTTATGCCCATGAGGCTAAAGCAGGGAATGCAGTGCTGCTTTGTGAGGAGGTGATATATTTCAGACTGTCTTTTGCAGTGTCTTTATTATGCTGGTATGGAGAAAAACGGGTTTTTTTAATATCCATATTTTATTCAAAGTACATGTTTTGCAGGATGTTTGCAGTCATCCTGCCTGATTGGATTATATATTTTGCTACAAAATCACCATTGTTAAAATGTCAGTACTACTGATTCTGAACAGTAGTTAAGGCAAATCTCTGTAGAAGCAGGTGGAGTAAGGACATGCCTGGGAGCAAAATGGGAAGTGTGTTTCACTTGTGTTTACCAACAGGCAGTGTTGTGGATCCTCTCCTGTAGGTGTGGCTGCTCCAGTACTGCAGTGCTCTGCAGTGAGTTCCATGATTGTATTCCTGTAGAATGGAGTAAAGGCAAGAAGGCAGATCATCATTTCATTGCAGAGGAGACATTCAGACTGTAAAAATGTACTGCTTTAGAATATGCTTAGAAATAAAATGCAGAGTTAGTAATGTTAGGAAAACTTTCTGTAAGGCAAGAAGAAGATACTGCATTTTGTGCGTTTCGTTGGAAGAGTTCCCTCTTCCAACTTGCAGTTGAAATGGTATCTGATTGGAATAGCAGTGGTTAAGCAGATACTAGCATTATTAGACTTGAATGCTGAACATTAAATATGAATATCATTATCAGTAATGATACATTCATTCATGTTCCTTTTGTACTTGCGAAGGGCTCAACTTCTTGGAAAATGGATAATTTTGTACAATAGCACGTAAAATATCAGTTACATTTCTCCCTGTCTTTAGTATCTGGTAAATATTTTACTTCTCTTGGGTACTTCTGTGAAAAACAAGTGCTACAATAGTACAAAGATACAGTAGTACGAAGTTTAAATACTGTGCTTAATTTTTATAGCCAGTGGGAATCAACTTGGTCAGCATTCATTCAAGTCCAAATGATCAGATGTTGTGGGCAGTTGATAGCAAATGGAATGTCCACGTACGAGTTGGAATTACAGATGAAATGCCTGTAGGCACTGACTGGGAACATGTACCAGGTAAAAATTAATGCATCAGTTCCTTGTTTCTGCCATTTTCTCAGTGTTTTTCTTTTGTTTAGTTGTTTTTTCTTGTTGCTTTTTAAAAAGGATAGTAATGCCTAATTTTTTTTTTTCAATCAAGTGTTTGATAAGGGTTATCTTTTAAATAGGACCTTGGTTTTGTGTAAAAACACTGAGCAGTTAACTGGGAGAAATATGATGGTTTTTTATGAATTTCTGTTGTGTTATTTCAGGCTGCTGGCACTCAATTAGTGAGTGGTACTGTTCTCTTTCAGTTAAAACTCAACCAGAATTCCTAAGCAGTAGGAGACTATTGTTCTGTGGGGTTTTGTATTTAATTGTGATATCACATGAGGTTTCTACCTAAATGTGGGTAACAAAAACCTTTTGCTATTTTGCGCATCTTTCTACTAATCCTTTGTGCTGGATATGTTGTGGCTTAGGTAATTATGCTTTTGCCTTGCCTTTAAATAAAGCTAAATTTTATTTGTTTCTTTCTAAATAACTGTGCATTGATGCTGTCTGCTTTTTAAAGATTTGTCACTACATTTACTCATGGTACTTAGTTGTGGAGTACTTGTAAAGAGGGGGCAAAAGTCCACAATGTCTATGATATTAAACGTTTTTAGACAAACCAAGACTGTAATTGTTGGCTAATTCCCCATGTAGTATTCACATACAGTGGAAACTCCAGAAGCATGTTATGGAGGTCCTCTGATTGGATGTTGCTTGTGGCTGTGGCCACATAACAAATTGTATCCATGTTGGGATAACCCTTATGGACAACAGATACAGAGAATACCAAGTCTCCAGTTAAAAAGCTCTTTTGTTCACCAGTGCTTCACTTAAGAATATACAAATATATAAAATTATAAATATATATAAACTATTGCAGTCTTGATGTCTGCTCTTAATGTACTTTTTGCAAGTGTATTTAGTGTCTAGGAAAGCCTGATTATTCTCTCCTCATGTCCAATTCCCTGTAGGTTTGCAGGCCTGCCAGCTGGCTCTAAGTACCAGGACTGTGTGGGCACGCTGCCCCAATGGAGATGTTGCTCGTCGATACGGCGTCACTGACAAGAATCCTGCAGGAGACTACTGGAAGAAGATTCCTGGGAATGTCTCACGTTTAACAGGCAAGTTGGTTCTGCATGACAGTCTGTCCAAAACACTGTGATGTCTGCTTTGAGTCCTGCCTGATGGTGCTCGAGCTGACCATATGCAGGGAGAGCTGCACATGCTGTAAGTGTTTCACCAAGGGTGCTTTTATCACATTAGTAAAAACCTTCTCTGGGTATAATTGGGAAAACAGATCCAAATATTATTTATTCAATGTTTATAATTGGAACCTGCTACTGTAATTAAGAGATGGATAATTTATGCTTTGCAGTGACCCCTCTAGATGAACTGTGGGCGATCAGTACTTCAGGATCTCTGCTCCAGCGCCTCACTAAGACCTTTAGCCATTCCCATAGTTTGCAGAAAAATAATGACACCTCTGTTCTGCTTCACCCTGATGATTTTGAAGATGAATGGGAAGTGATATGAAGTCTCTCAAGCTTGTGAAGCAGTGAAAAAGCCAGGAGGACAGAATTTCTGTAATGTATGTACAGAATATTGGATCTAAAAGCCACTCATATTGGACCTGTGATATTAGCACTTTTGTATTGGAAAACTGACCTGTTAAATAGCCCCCAAGCTGTGAGTTCTGATATTTGTTACATAATCTATTGGGAGACTCTGTAGGTGTGGCATACTGCAATTGTTGTACTGTACTACTGTAGAAGATCCTTTGGAAATATAACTTAATTTAACCTTACTAGCAGTGAAAATGGATACTTCACAACAGCATGCACACTAATGTACTGATTTTGAGAAGGAATTCTGTTATATTAAATATTTCTCTACAGCAGAAACATTAAGCATTTCTCAATTCCTTCTTGAACTTGGAACTCCATACCATACTGATGGGATCACTCCCTGACGCTTGTACATATATTTAGAATTATTTTTCCTTGCAGCATGGAAGAAAATATGGTGAAGTATTTCTTAGTAAGATCTGAGAATGTCATGATACACAGTTTTGTTGAAATGAACTTAGTTTGATCCATTTCCATATAAATAATTGCAAGGCTATACTAACCTCCCATTTCCAGAAATTTCGTTCATAATTTGGCTTCATTCACAAGGTAGAAGTTTGGATTACACTTAATATCAGGGGGACTTTGCCCATTTCCATAGCCATCAGGAAGCTGACAGGGTTTTTGGGTGAGTTCCAGTTTGGAATAAGAAGAGGTAGTTTGTTGGGTTTGTAGTACAAAGCAGGAATGTACAAGGCAGCTTTCATAATTCCTGTTGTGCTGTATTTGTGCCTCCAGTCAGTGCTTTAACATTTGGACTCATATTGTTTTGAGTACCAAACTTAGATGTATTAAGAATAAAATGGTAATTGATAGAATTGCCTCTATATCCCATTAAAAATTGTGATATTGTGAGAAAATACTTAACAATATTCTGATTTTTAGCTATGTTAGCTAAATTTTGAAGTGTCTTATACTTAACAGATGTTGCAACAGGAGTATGTGATGAACTGGGAAGTAACCTAAGTTAATCATTGCAGTTTATTTTTCTTTATACTAAATCTTCTTTGAAAGATACCTCATCTTTTTTAAGCAATAGAACTATAGATGAGAGAACCTGAGTTCAGTATGTAGGCGGAGGAGTTATTTTGTGTTCGTCCTAAGCTTATAAATCATCAGAATGTTTTAAGCAGCTGCTAACCAATACTGTAGAAGAGCCAGCTTGAGGAAAGGCCAAGAGTTGAAAAGTGGGGATGTTTCTGTTTTCAGAACTTAAAACATGTGGAAAAGGATGTGTTTTCTTTTTAACCTCTGTTCTCTTTCAGAATAGTTCATGCGTGTACTGCACTAAACTTGGAACAAACATGGTGCAAGGTGAGAATGGGAATTGGTGGAGAGAGATCCAAGTTATGTCATGTTTTTTAGTAGCATTTGTGATATTGGCTGTCAGTTCTCAGTCAAATCTCAGTCCTACAGGAAGGACAGATTTATTTCCCTTTTACAGATGATATGTTTGCTTCTTTGCTGTCTCATCTCTGTGCAGAGATTACCCCAGAGGGATTCTTTTAGCCTGTCTGGAAGTGGATGGTAATGGAATCAGCTTGTGAAGTAACCCAGTCTGTTTTATGCAAGCATAGCTTGGTGTCTTGAGGACCCCAAAAAAGCTGAAATTCAGCTTAAAAGTATCTTATGGCAACTCCTGAGTCAATCACTTTGGAGAAAGAATATCGACTTCTCTGTGCCCTCCAAGCATCAGATGCTCAAGTACAATGGCATTATTTAATAGTGACACTTTTGTATTACATTTTTCAAAGTCATCTTAGTAATGGTTTGAGCTTGCTAGTTGTTTATTTACTGTATAATACTATTCCTTGCTATGGTTGTTAATATTAAATTGGTGTCGAGAGCTCTTACAGACTACTTTTTAGGGTAGTTTCAACAAAATTAGGATTTTTTTTTTAACTTTTATTTCTGTATTTAGGTTTTTGGTTTTTTGTTTGTGCTTTAAGACAAGTGCAATAAATTAGATTTTTAAGAAATAAATCACCGTGGTAAGACTCATCTTTTGTATGATTTGCAAGAGAGTTCTCTATGTCTGGCAATTGTCTTGTGAAAGACTGTGGATTATGGAATCCCTGCCCTAGTGTTGCCCAGACAACATGGTGATTACAATATAAGGACCTGGATACTGTGAAGTTTATTTTGCATATTTTTTTAATTGTGACTAGTGTGTCAAGCCAGCAAAATGTTCATCTTTCAAACAAAGGCAATTAAACACATCTCATATTGAATATTAAGCTTGTTGCCTCCATATTAAGATAGTCTTGCTGTAATAGGAGTCAACAAATTCCATTCCTTACATGCTGAACAAAAATTGCATGTTGAATATTTTAGCTCTCAGTGAAAAATATGCATTTGTGGTCCCACCTAGAAAATGGTCCAGCAGAAAATGGTGATTGTACCACGAGTGCTGTAAGTGCACCCTTCCTTGAATTTTACATTATCTGAGGACTTCCTGTGTTTCAGGCATTTTACTGGAATTGCAGCTGGGCCTTAAAAGAGAACACCTTGGCTTCGCTTCCCAGAGGAGAGAGCTGTTTCCTGACTGAGTCGGGACCTGGGTAACTTCACACAAGAAAACATAACCGTGATTAATGAGGCTTCTGACTCTTAAACACACTTCATGCCCCAGGAATCCTGTTCAGATTCAGATGGCAGTGTCCTTGCCTAATTATCATAGCTTTTATCTTGACAAACTGGTTCAGCTGCTTCTCTGACTCCTGCAGGGAAATAATAGTCTCCTTACAGCACTGGCTCCTTGCTATTATGCAGGAGTAATCCTGATGTCACAGTGAAAGGAAGGTGACTGTGATGAGTTGTTGTGCAATAGCCATCTTAGATAGATGAGAAACTCTTGGTTTTCTTTGTCTCTCAGCAGTAAAAGTAAATAGGATCATGTTAAATGGTACAGAGAAAATCTTTCACTAACAAGTGTCAAAGAAAATGTATTAATTGCTTAGGTAAGACAGTAGAACTGTTGATATGAAACACTGCTACTACTGGGAAAATTACAATGAGACCACTTGATTATGAACTTGGGTCATTGTCTAAACATAGCTTTATTTGTGCAGGTACAAAGTTTCACATTTCTTCAGCCTTCTTTTCCTTTTCAAAGAGTGTCTGATGGAATGGACCAGAATCCTCCCTTCTTCCCACACACTTGGAATCATCAGAACCCCATAACTCCCCTACCATACTTTGAAATAGATGAGTTCTGCCAAGCATTTGAAAGGCACTTCTGGGTTATTTCAGACTTGTGTGACATTCTGGCTTATATTTTTGCTTTTCTCTTAAAACTCCCTTTAATGAGTGAGCTTTTGATAGTTGTTTCTGCAAGTTCTGGATAGATTTCAAGGAACAACCTTGATACACCTTTTCAGTAAATGCTGTTCTGAGTATAAAGGCTTGACATTCAAGTGCTTGTATGCCTATGGCTTTGCCTGGTTAACTAGCCGTTAGTGAAGCATAAATCGTTTATGAAGGTATGGAGTTCTCCTCATTACCTTAGTGTAAGTTCTTGGGTCTCCAGATTTTACATTAACTGGCCCTGTCTACATCCCATCCCTACTGTCAGGAGTAGAGAGGTAAGACTGGATTGAGGATTTCCAGCTGTAAAATTTGAGATGCAAGCTGTATTCCTCTTGCAGCTTTCCTGAAAGCAAAAGTTATATGTTGGAAATAGTATTATGGTGGCAAGTAGCCAGCAAAAAAAGCTGATGGATCCCTTGCCAAACAAAGTAGATCACCCTGATTTTTTGATAATGAGTTATTGTAGTTAAAAATAGCCACCCTCACATCAGCAGGACAGAAGAGAAATTGTAATATAGAGAACTAGATTTTAATTACTGGAAAGCGAAAGTTGAGTTGCAGTCATTATCATTTGTGAATTACTACAACCAGAGCTCCACCAATAAAGATTAAAATATCTGGATGAATGAAATTACCTCCCTAGTCTGCTGAATAGCAATATCTAGGTTTATCAGTTACGGATTTCTCACTGCTTGAAATTGAGATGGGAAGTGAGGTTTGAGTTGAGTGCAGGAAATGCTTTACAATGTTCTGTGGCTGGTATCACGCTAGAAGCTGGGTGAAATTACCGTGATTACTGTGGTCCTTGAGTCTACCTGACTTTAAATCTATTTAAATATATCTATCAAATTGTTATGTTAGCCAATAGGTTAAAATCCTGCTTCATACTAGTGGAGGAAGAAAGCATACGAAAAGTAAAATCTGTTTGAGAATCTTCATGTTCTTACGGATGTTGGACTTTTTATATGCGTATATATGTGTGTGTATATATATATGCCCATATATAAAAGCTTTGATTTCTGTTCTGTAAAAGCTTATAACAATGATAATACTAAATAATACTAAATCCTCCAAACTCAAGAATAGCCTTTCCATTTTGACCCTCAGAAATTACTTCTAAATACAGGGATTTTTATAGCCTGTGATTCTGATAGAGGCATTGAATAATACACAGCTGAATAGCAGTGAGTGGAGCTGCAGTTATGAATTAGTCTTTCAAACATTATTCACTATTTCTGATACCGAAGAAACCAGTGACTTGTTTTTCCATTTTAATATACTTTTCTCATGACCTCAGCTGAGATATGCTTAGAGCAGATAAAGGAAGGAGACTTCCATTTACAACATTTGTGTTTTGAATCTCATATCCAGAGAAAATGTACCTAAAGATGTGTACAGAATTTTATTAACATCCTGCACTTACCATCCTGGGTTTGCACAAGTGACTGCTTGCTTTATTTGTATTCAGTGGACCTGCTGTCTAATCAGTGTGGGGAGCCTTTGCTGAGAGCTCTCTGCTGTTAAGGGTGTGCAGAGGTGTCTTGTGTATGGAATGGAGAAGTGACACAGGTGTTAACATCTCTTAAAGCATGAAATGGGAATACTCAACAGATGACTCCTTGCCGAGGCTGTCACGCTGCTGTATTTTTCCCTAAATGTGGGCTGGATGAATTTAGCTAAGCTCTGCTGGGTCAGGTGAAAGATCAAGCTTAACTAGATCTCTCCCAGAAAAAAAAAAAGTAAAAGGACTGAGAGGAAAGTTCCAGGGAAGCCCCCAGCAGAATTCCTGGCACATGTGCCTGGCTACAGAGCAGGGAGATATACCATAGAAAATGAATTTGCTTGAGCTGCAGGGGGAAAACTGCAACTGCCAGCAAGAAACCCCACAATCCCTGGTTGTTCTAGGAAACAGACCAGCCAGCTGATCATGGGAAGTGCAAAGCAAGTAGGGTAATTGCTAGAATGACTGAGATTTTACTTGCTCAGCTCCCACGCTTGTCTTGCTAAATCCGTTCTGTGCCTCAACAGATGGTCTAAGGTCTGCTCCCTCTGTGAGCCGCACCCAGCACTCCAAACTGGGGATAAAACCATGTGAAGCAATGGACCTGCACTTTGTTCCATGGTGCTGTGGTAAAAGTCAGACCTTTTAAGTTAAGGAGAATATGGTAAATGATCAGTGTAACACTTCGAAATAACACGTGTAGCACTGTTGGTTCTCTTTGTAACTGCTGTAATAATAATGCTGACCTTGTTAAATATTAACATCGATGCCATAGGTACTTGTGTAGGAGATCTGTTGGGCTTCAGGTCTCATTAGCTGATTATTTAAATACTGCCAACATGAGGCCTGGTTAAAATAACAACAAAAAATTCTGAAACACGTGTTTGTCCATACTAGGAATGGATACATTGAGGACCTGAATCTCCTTGCTTTTCAGGCCTGCTGATGGTTTTTCATACTGTTCTTTGGAGATCTTTCTCCTGTCCTTTCATGTGTTTACATGATGCCCATAGAGAGCAAATCCTTCAAGTGAAACACAGGCAACTGAGTTTTGTATGGCACCTTCTTTCCTTCCTCCCCATCTTGCTATTTCTAATTGCTGTAGGATGGGAGTTGAGGTCCGGGGCTGTAGTGAAGCATCTCCTTCTACTTTAACTTCGGTTTTATTAAAAAAACGGAGCTTAAACCAGCAGGTTTTTGTATCAACTTTAACCTTTTCCTTACTCCCTTGCAGCATGTTTTTCACCATTGCTGGCTGCGTGCAATATAGTGACTTCCTAAATGTGATTTTAGTAGAAGACTTTTGAGATGGAAGGTAACAGATGTTTGATTTTTTTTTTTTTAATGGGTGAGAGATGCCATATTTTTCCAGATGAGTTTTCAAAGCATACCAAGCAAGGTGAGCTCGGCTTTCACTTAAAAGGCTGTGCTTCATTCAATCCCTGAGTGTCGCAATCGTACAGCCAGTGATTTCTCAAAGCCACTTTTAGAAACAGGTTGGCATCTATCTTGCTGTCAGCTTCAGGGACCTTAAGAATAACATTGTCTCTGCAGAACTGTACTGCCAAGAGCCCAGACTTCAGTGTCTGCCTTAGCACATTTGTTCTAGGCAGCATGGACAGGCTCATCACCTACATAGGATTCCCTGCCTGGGGAGTTTTGCCAGCCTCTGTGGGGGATAATGGGAATCTTTATAGATCTGGACAAATGGGTGATTTCTTACATCTGTCTCCAAGTATTCTTGCTTTAAGTCTAAGGTTCCCTGCCTCAGTTCCCGAAGTCAGCCAGCGTGCAAAACGTCAGCTCAAGAGACACAATTTGCATCCTTGATCAGTTACTACAAATGAAACTTTGTTCAGGCTCTCTTCAGTGTGAATTTCACCAAATTTCATGCAGTTTTCAATCTTGAAAGTTTATATTGAGGAGAGCAGCACAGCCCTTATTGTATCTACCATCTACAGTTATTTTGGGACATTGAGTGACAGTGGTTTTCCAAAAGTACCCATCTCTGACTTTGAGATGGGTACTTTTAATATCCAGTGTTTAATGGACCCAGCAATTAGGCCTCTCACCCAGATGATTTGCATATAATTATCCTGCTTGCATTTTGCATTCGAGATTCTCACCTTTTGTTACTTTTAGTTTTACAAGTACAGCTTGTTCAGAGTGAGTAGATTTAAAATAGCTATTCCCAAATTCTTGAGTGGATTGATCTGGGTCAACGCTAAAACTTCCTTGTAGATTTTCCTGCATTTTTTCCATCTAGTTTTTAATAGAAAGCACCACAGAAGTTGTACGCTTCTGTAAACAAATGTGGAACACTTGGCAGTGCCTGATGAAGCATCTTTGAAATCACTGCTCCAGAAACACTGCTGCAGTGGGAATATGCACACTGCTTTTGCCCCAAAAAATATAATAAAAGAAATCTGAGTTTATTTTTATTAGCACTGGTGTTGTTGATCTCTTGACTTATATTTAGCTGTTTTCCCAATAGCAGATTTAGAGTATCTGAATTCAGTTGTCATGTTAAGCTCAGGAAATACTGGTCACAGTTACAACCATGCTGACTAGGGGAAAAACAAAAGAAAAAATTTTTACTGTTTTGAAAAAATATTTTGTGAAAACACAGCCAGGCAAGTAGGGAATACTGGAATGCTTGTCTTTCATATTTAATCCTATATATATTCATGGCAAAGCTTTCACTACAATGGACCCTGGATAGGCTTCAGAAATATTACTAGTAGGACCTAAGGCTTTGCCATATAACATCTCTGGAGGCAACTCTGCTTATGTTCAGCCAAGTAAAATGTTTTTTTTGGAAGCCATCCCAAGCAAGTGATTTTGCAAAATAAATGCATCTTCTTTCTATAATGTGATAGTCTTTCTTCTTCAGCAGTGACTCATACAATTTTAAGATAGATGACACTTCGGGAAGGAACCATCTTTTTTTTTTCCCCTCTCTTTATCCCAATGTCTCTACTGTAGTCCACATAAGTAAGGGGTATCTTTGGAAGCCATTCTGTGCCACTGGTTGGGAAATAGGAGCATATCTTTTCAAAAGACAGTCAAGTCACAGGAGGCCTGTGGTAGTAGGTTTTGTATAATATTTGCAGTTTTGTTCCTGGTTTGGGGTGAAGTCTTTTGCATTGCATTACATAGTGCTAATGTAGCTTTGTTTCCCTCTGATATTGATGTGTTCGCATCAAGGTTACTGCAAACAGCTGGAAGCACCTGAATTTCAGAAAAACATTCTGAGAAAACCAGTATGAGCAGAGATAATGCTCCCCCTTGGGGAAGGGGACAGGGATGGAAGTGAAAGAGCCTTGAAAGAATACCTACCTTAATCCGTGGTTGCTACAGTGAGTAGAAGTAAAATTACGGTTTCAGAGAATGTTGAAGAGACTAATTCTGACCTGTGGAAGATGAATGAGGAAAGAAGAAACAGGCTTAATGGCAGGAAGCATTTCTTTATCATAAGACTTACTAGGTTGTGCTGTTGACAGGAAATGGTGGCAGTTCCATTCCATGAAGCATTTAAGACTGGACAAAGGGAATAATTCCTGAAATTATATGAAGGAATGAGAACATCTGTCTGTCAGAGGCATTTAATGTTCTATTGCTTTGCTTGATTCTTTTATGTAGGTGGTGTCACCTCGCTTTCACTTCTTTAAGTACTCTCATGTCCCTTCCTGTTCTCCTTGGTAGATCTGAATGATCTACCTGAAAGTCAGGAATTTTGAAGGTGAAGAATGTGTGCATCTTCCTTTGACGTCATTTTCACAGAATCACAGAATATTCAGAGTTGGAAGGGACCCAGAAGGATCATCAAGTCCAGCTCATGAATGAATGGCCTGTACACTCATTTGGTGCTGTGAACACACAGCAGTTTTGCACACCAGTCCTCCAGCACTTCTCTTATCCATGATTTCATGATTGATGGCCTGTGTGAAAACAGTGCTCTTTATTGTAGAGGAGGTACAAACGCAATGCCACCAGCAGGCTAATAACATGTGACATCACCTGTAAGAGCTGTAACATACCTGGGGTTTGGTTGTTCTTCTTTTCAGAATCAGTATGTCACAAGTGTAAATAAGAAAGATTCCTTTGACCACTGATGATTTATCTTTACAACAATATGGGAGACTTGTAAAAGGAAAATGGTTAGGCTTGTGTAGTAAATCTATTTTTGTTAAGCTGTAGGTGCTGGTTCCAATAGTCTTTCTCCACAGAGGTGATCCCTCCACAAGTGGATGCTCTTGTATCAGTCTTTGACTTCAGCAGACCTGAGCTGTCCCTTTTATATATTTCCTGATCATTTTCCCCAAAACCAGCCATCCCATGTTTTTATTGTGGTAAGTCAGCAGTAAACTTGTCTTTACCTAAAGGCCAGTCTCTTGAGAAGGAGAGCAGGCAAACAGGAAAGAGGAACTGAAGGTTTGCTGCTGACAGACTGACTGATCAGGCAGTTCCCAAAGGCTGCTCAGAAGGGAGCAAACTGGAGTGGTGAGCAGAGTGAGGTGACCCCCCCTACCCAGCTGAGCAGGATGTCAAGCCTGGAGCTTACAGTGAAGGTGTGGGCTTGAGAGTAGCATGATGGGCAGATACATCCTACAGCAATAGAAAAGTGAGCAACAAACCAGTAGAGTTATGTTTTCCCATTAACCCATAAAGAACTATGTTGAAGAGGCTTGGGAACTTGGGAGGCAGGTAGAAATGCCAGGAACATTGTGCTAGTTTCATGTTTTGATACCACAAAGAACATTGGTTTTCTGTAGGCTCAGAGCTCAAGACTTGCTGTCGCAGGGGGTGCAGCCCTTCTGCCAGCTGAGCTAAAAGTCATCAGCTTGGATAGCCAAATCAGCTTTTTTCTTCACAGACAGCAGCGAACAGAAAGATGTAGGACACATCTTTCTGCCACACTGTATTTAATGCCAAGGTCACTTGTAGTCAATGTGGCATTAAAACAGCGTGTTTGGTAAGTGTCCCATCAGCAAGGGTGTCTCCTACAGAGTGAGCTGCATCAGTGTCAGGTTTGGATCTGAGTAAAGCTTCAGTGTAGCCTAATTAATGAATAGGGCCTGGTAAGGTCACAGTCCAAAGCAGGGATTTGGTTACATAAATTTCTATGCTTTTGTTTTAATAGGGAGTCCACACAAGATTTGTTTGGTATCTGAGCAACCAGTTTCTAAAGCATCAAATCCCAAGTAGGAGGCAGGAAAGGCTTCTTTTGATTCTGGAACAAAAGACTTCCGAATACCCTCCCAGCTCCGTGTCCTTGGTTCGGTACAGTACAGTGCCACTTCCCATGCTTGAACTGCAAATGCTGAAAAGGTGAATAGATGCAGATCCAGACTGCCAGCTGGGACTTATTACCTCCCAGAGTGAGTACTCAGTGCTGCTTAGCACCCTCTGAAAGGCACAGCATTTGCTCAGCAGAGCTTTTATTTCTGAGTTGGAGGTGGGCAGAGCCAAGCTCTGTGTCACTTCTTCCCTCTTTTGCTTGGCTCTAGCTCAGAAAATTACTCCCTCACTGTCAGGGCTAGCAATGTAATTTGCTCCCCCTTCTTTCCTCCCCCATCATTCAGCTAAAGTGGAAAGAGGATGGGAACACATGAGAGTCCTGCTGTTTGAGCAGAGCATTGTGGTTCTCTCTGTAGCCCCATGGGGCTCAGCTGTGCAGTAGAAACACCCGCCTGACACCCCCTGGGCTGGTACCAGCAAAAATGCTGTTTGCAGATGCAGCATGGACTGTTGCAGGACAAGGTCTGCTGCTATCTGGCTTTGTGTTGTGAGTGCCTGTGAGACTTGAGGAGTTAAAGGCCACTAAGGTGGCCACTGCAGGGCAATACAGAGCCAGAGACCTCTGGTGATAAGAGTATTTGCTGATGTTACTGATAAGAATGTTTGCTGATGTTACTGAGAAAAAGCTTGGCCTCAGAAGCTGGGATTTAACTGCTCTGTGTCTCTCTAAACTGGCAAGGGGAGAATGTGTGCTGTGAGTTGGCTGTTCATTGTATGGGCAGTGGCTCAGTACCACAGCTTACAGCATTCATGATATAAGTGTTGTGCTTGGCCCCAGTGTCTGCCTGGCCACGCTGGCTTCCTAAAGCCCCAGGTGCCTCCTACTCTGTGCTTCCACAGCAGCCTGATCTCATGAGGAGCTGGGACTTACCCAGTCTCTTGAACAGTGAAGGACAGCTTGGATGCTCTTTGCCCATCGCCATGCTGGTAGTGTGCTTCCCCTGCATCCTGAGAGCAGGGGTGTAAGTGCTGGGAGAGGTCAGTAACAGATGAGTCTTGGGACAAGCTGTGCTGGAGAGAGGACTTTATTTCTGACAGAAAGAATGGAGGGTGGAGTGCCTCTCTCTGCACACCCAGTCTGGGGAGGCGACTCTCAGAAAGAATGATACTCTCATAGACACCAGAGTGACTGGAGCAAAGGATTATGAGGAAATACACCTTGCATCTTTCACCTAGAGCTTGATACCACAGTCCTGGCTGATGGGGTGATAGATTGCCGACCTGTCATGAAGGTTGGGATGATGTTGCTGAATGTGAACTGCTTGTCTCTGGCCAGGATGTTGTACAGATCTCCAACACCTTAGCCAGTGTTCTCCATAGTGAAGGCAGCTGGGTTGTATGTGGCTGGCATTTCACTTTGAAGGAAATTACCTGGTTTTATCCTTCAAAATATTCTACCTGCCGAGTGACTCAGTGAGTGACTCACCTGGTCTGCTCTCCCAGCAGCTCTTACCTCAGGGCTGTCTCAGAAGGTGTTTTTCTGCCGGGGCGTTCGTGGTCTAACCACAGCCCTAATGCTGCTGCTGGCAGGGAAAATGAGGCAGCAGCAAAGCTGAGTCAAACCTTGGGCATCTGAAGGAGGAAGCAAACCCAAGGGAGTGCCACACTCTTCCCACTGGCATGTGAGTGTTTTTCCAAGAGCACTGAGAGCTCTGAAATGGTTCTGTGGCTCTACAGTGCTTTCAGCACTTTTCCCAAGCTCTGGAGTCCTTTAGGTCCCAGCCCCACTCCTGCTGGGAGAGCCTGCAGATGTGTTACCAGAAGCAATGTGCCCCTCTCCTCACAGAAAAAGTGGACAAGCAGTTGTTTAGATCACCTCCTTTACTAGCTGGGGAATTTTATCCAGCCTGCCTTTGGCCACAGCCCTGACTGAGCATGGCATTAGCAAGGGACTGAAATCAGTGTGAGAGTCTGCATCCCTCTGTCTTGTCACTTGGAGTCACTAACCATCAATAGCTTTCTCTATTGCAGGAGTGGGAGAGAGCAGGAAAGCACTAGCAGATGGTTTTAGAGGAAAGCATGTTCAGAAACTCAGCTTCTCAAGGGATTTCATTCTCTCTCTTACTGTGAGTTAGAAATTACTTATCCTTTTAGGCTTTGCTCTAAAATGCTGCCTCAAACATTGTCAGGAAAATGACATCGCATTAAAAATATGAGTGTGATGTAGTATGTATGTGTTTACTGCAATTTACTTGCACTATTAAAAAGAAAAAGCCCTAATTATTATAAAATAAAGCCTGAATATTAAGAGCATGATGACAAAAACACCCCTTACATCAAAACAATAATTACCACTGGGACAGGAACAAAGGAGCAGATGGACAATTTTGGGCAAAGTTGCTTTGCTGGCTGAGAGAGAAGATGGGGCTGCCCAGTCTTCCAAACAGAGTCAAGGTCTATGTACTCTGCCTGGTCACTGCTGGGAGGACAGTCAGTTTGGCCTCAGAGCCATGAGACTGGGGGAGAGGAGCTGTGGCACTCACAGCAAACGGTGCAGGATCAGGGCGCCGAGAGGCAGGGAGGGTGCTGCCCTCCTCGGAGCTGGAAGCTGCTCCCTGTCCTGGCTGAGCTAGGTCCTTTCTGCCTGGAAGTCTCTCTCTCCTCCCTTGGCCTCCTTCCATTGCTTTCCACAGAGGACCCTGAGGGAAGGACTTGTCTAGCATTAATTGTTCATCTCCCTGTTGAGGTCCATGGGGCTTATTGCCCTTGTGTTTGCCTTAGTTGGGGAGCACAGGGAAGGGGAGACTGATCCATGGTCACCCCTCATATCCCAGGTGTGCAGGTGTCTTTCCATGGCTCCTGAACTGGGGAATTGAGCTTTTCGGGCCTAATCTGCTTTTCTGAAGGAAAAGTGTTGATTTGCTCTGTTTCCCATTAGATTTCCAGTACAGAGAACATAACCTTACAATGGCTGGAGGATCTGGAGCTGTCACGGGATCCAGACTTACTGGCTCAGACTAGCTAAAACTTTGCTCAGAAAGCTGAAGTGTGGGACAGATCAAAGTCCTTCTCTGCCTTCCTTGCTTCTCTGAATTGTCTCTGCCTCTCTCCTTGCTGATTCAGATCCACTATGGTCAACTCTCACATTTGTATTAGGAAAAGAATATTTTTTCCTACAGAATAAGGAGGCAGGGTTGATGGCAGGGCATGTTTTGGAGTTTAGAGACAGATGAGAGATTAAGGTTAACTGGATGGGACCTTTGCTTGGCTCAGCTACAGGTTCCTCAGAGAGTCGTGGATGTACCACAGTTAAAAAAATCAATAAAGTAAGGTTGGATTTAAAGCAGATGCTGTAAATCAATCAGATGTGATAAACCCAACATGGGAACTGCTGGCCTGGGTCATATACAATTTAGACTAGACGACCAGGCTCTCCTGGCTTTAGCAATAGTTCCTAAACATGATGAGTTTCTCTTTGATTCAGGCTTCTGAAGGTTTTCTTTGTTGATTTATGTGATTTTTTCATTTATCAACTAAACCACTGGGTAAACAGATCCTGGTCATTTCAGAGGTCATCAGGGCAAGTGGGGACAGTCTTTGTACCCCAGCTGAACTTGGTTCCTTTTTTTGTAGCAGCAGGGAGGGATCTCTGATGTTTATGCGAACTGCTTGTTGTGTTTCCTGCTGAGTTAGGTTTTGTGGGGGAGCTCAGCTCCTTCCACTCTTGTGCTACACGTGCACCTGAACCTGTGTGGTGGGAAGAGCAGGAGTAAATCAGTGCAAGCAGCAGGCTTGCAGCACCATAGATGAGATTCTTGGTAATACAGGACAGTTTGATGTGGTCTGAGCAAGTCATAAGCAGAACTTCCTTTTCACACGTTGTAGGTGGAGGAGGAGAGACCACTGAAGCCAGGCTGGGAATTAATGGTTATGTAGCCTCAGACAGGTGCTGACACCAAGCAGGGAAGGAAGTACTCTTATTAACTCAGACGTTAATGAAACTTGGTTTGCAAGGATTTACAGTGCTCTTTGAATATTAAACCCATGGCATGAGTGCCTTGTTTGCCTGGATGGGATGATGCAATGCACAAGGGTCTGCTGATGTCAGTAGATTTCTTACACTGCAAGTCAAAAACCCGTATGTCTTGAACACCAAACACAGGACAAAATATGGATTAGGAAACAAACCTGGCACTCTCACCCTTTCTAGTCTCAGTCTTTCCTTGTCTCTGTGCCAGGGTAAAAGATGACTTTTAAAGAGCACAAATCCAGCTTTTAAACAAGTTACTCAAAATTACAATAGACTTCATCTCCGTCAGCAGACTCTAGGTGGGCTAAACTTTGGGAGCTGCAGAGAGGAGTCAGTTGCAGAGTCAAACTGACTCAGTACTTCCTCTCTCTCCTTGCTTTCTGAATGAAAATGTTTCAGGCCTTTTTCACAGCAATTAAAACCACTTTGTACTACAAGGTGGATAATATATGAATATTTTGGTTTGAAAGTGCTTGAGCAACCCATGGGACATATTTATTAGATTTCATCACTGTTTCCTGATAGAAAGTAGGTTTTTAGGGGACGAACTTAAAACCAAGCTTTTCAGGAATGCTGATTCTATCTACTGCCTTGCATGCTTTTGGAAAGCATTTCCTATGGATGAGTAATTTGCCTTGTGTGACAAGATTAACCTGTGCAGGTAAGACAGAAGCTTTTAAGTCTTATCTTCTTACCCCTGTGCTCCCGTGGTGTTAGGACTTGGTGAATCTTCTTTCCCACACCTTTGTGGCCAGCTCCCTGGCTCTAGCACCAGAGTCCTCTTCAGTGACATAATCACTGTCAATATTTGCTTTATTAAGCTTGTCAGTGGTGATGCAGCTGGCACTTCTTGGTACTTTTGTTGGTAGCCTTCTCCAAGAGGTGGAAAACTGAATGGGCTGTGGAGCCTGCACTCCACTGTGCCCTGAAGGTGGCAGAAGACAGAGATGTGCTGGCAGGTCAGTCTGAGGAAAGCTGATGCTGCTATTGCTTGATCTAGAAACAAAAGACTTCTGTTTCCAATGCTAAGAAGCCCCAGCCTTTTTCCAAGCTGTGACTCTGTCTGAAAAACAAGCCTGGCCCCAGCAGAGTGAGTGATCTGCGTGGTCACCGGTGCGTTTTGCCCACAGTTCCTCCCCAGATGCAGCATGGCAGACATCAGCGAGCCACACGCAGCGAGGGCTGTCAGTGACCTTCGGCAGAGCCATCCCAGCGTGGGCTCGGCCCCAAGTCTGACTCCTGTCCCAGAATAACAGGAAGGGCACTGCAGTCAGCTGGCTTTAGAGCCGTCACAACATGTTGAGGAGATCTGTTCTGTTTGTTGAAATGAATTACCCCAGAGCTGGTGGGAGGGCTCCAGGGAGGCACAGGGCAGCCTCTGCCTCGAATTTGTTTTGTCAAGGGGCTCATTTGAAGGTGTAGGATGTCCTGCCCAGCCTGTTGTGCTGTTCCACCATGTAATTACTCTCACAGCTTGGGAGCAGGAGCATCTTCCAGTGCTCAGTTCAATCAACCAACTCCCCACTGCTGAATCTCGTTCTGTCTTTGTCAGCAAAGCTGATAAACATTCCCTCCCACCCCCAGCTCTGTCTCTTCCCCCACCTCACGACACTGCCATGTGCAAGGGAGACCCAACTGCTTTACTACTTGCCTGTTTTGAAAGATGTTTCCACACTGTTGTTACAGAAGCAATGGGGAACACAACTCTAATAAAGAATGTAGCAATATAGATATTTAATTTTTTTTAAGCAGCTAGGTTTAGAAGATTAGGATTAGTTCTCTGGATTTCTGTATTTTTATAATCAACAAGGTAGCTGAAGAGAACAGTTAGAATTGTTCCATGTTTTCCAGCAAAGGATTTGAATTTCCCATGGTAATGGGTTTGAGCATGTATCAGCTTGGTTTCTTAGGAAAAAGGAACGTTTTCTCTTCTAGGAAACATTTTCAGTGCTATCAGGCTAAGAATAGCAATCTTCTTTCTGTTTCTTCTCAAATTTCAGAAGTATGGCTTATCTTCTATTGTGCATGCAGTAGAGAGATTATTTTAGATGAAATACTATTCTGTTCTGCTGAAACACGAACAGCTTATAGCACCTAATTTTGTGGTTTTCTTTTTCATTCCTTAACCAAAATTAATTCATGAATAAAGGAATTTGTGCGTTGAACATGGCTCTTCTCTACTAAGCACATCAATTCCTTGATAATCTTAGAGGGAAGAGCAGTGCTGAAATAGCTCAAGTGGCAAACAACTCCTTGGCTATGAATTTAAGCACTGAAACAAAACCCTACAGTTTCAATGACAACTTCCAAGACCAGAGCCAAGGCTCCAGTGCTGTGGCCTAGGAGATCACTATCATTGCAGGGCTGGTGGAGCCAGCACAGCTCCCTGCAGAGCACACAGGGGCAGTGCCAGTTACACCCAGACTGCATGGAATGCTGGAGAGTAAAGGTTGCACAGCAAAGAACTGAAGCTGTACCCTTTGCCCAGTCAAAACAGAAGTGTTAGAAGCGGGACATTACCCCGAAAGGGCTTTTTGATCTGGAGCAGCTGTGAGGATGTTGTTTGTACCTTGGAGCATCTTAGAAAGAATAGCTGGGGAAAGGCTGGATATCTAAGCTACTAATCTGGTACGCAGAGCAAACACCAAGACTGCCATGGTGCTCTCCGCTGAACCTGAGCCATCACACACTCATGGGGGGTGGCAGTGGAGAGGCCAGAATCCCCTAAAAAAAGCCATCGTCATACCTCCTTACAGCCCTCTGGGAATAGCAGGCTCGCCCTCCTTCTCTGAGCTACCCTCCTCACCTTGCAGCAGTCACACAGAGGGGCTGCAGGGTCCAGCCCTGCCAGGGCAGGTACATTTTTTGACCACAGCAACATGTGTGCTCCATCTCTGTCTACCTGACAACAAACACCTTGGCCTTGCAAGGGGAACAGACAACTTTACGAGGAAGTAAGTCAACTGTTATTTACACATATTTTAAAATACATTTTGTTCAGATGCATATCCTTGCCAGTCTTGTTTAGGGAAGTTGTAACAGTATCTGGCTTCTCTTTGGGCTTGTGTACAAGACGAAGGTTTCATCTGTGCCTTTAAAAAAACCCCGCGTCTCTGCCAAGATGTATTAGGAGAGCTGTAAAAAAGGAGTCATCCTGTTCCAGGACAGGGAAGCTTATGTAACAGGGAAATCCTAACAAAAAGATACTCCCCCACCCTGCACACGCTTTTCCAAGGCACATGCCACTCCAGGGTTTTCAGCCGCTTGATTTGTATTTTCATCACATCTGCCACTGGTTTATTCAGATGTATTTACAAGTATGTTCTTCCACATACCCTTATTTGTACATGCCATAGAACATCTTTATAAAATGCAGCATGGCCCTCACCTCACCACAAGGATCTTTAAATAAAATATATTGTAAAGTGCCAGATACAATTCTTTTAAAAAATACTGTTCTCAGCAAAACAGATACTTGGCCACTTCATTAGCAGCTTTGTATATTGATACATTTTTAGCACATTTTAGTCTATTTCTGTCAGGTGAGCAGGAAGCTCTCATACAGTTTCTCTAGCCCTCCAGTTTCAAGTCCAAAGGCTTTAGAAAATGAGGCAGAGGCAGATTGTCCAGAGCCTCTGGGAAGTGCTCAGGTGAAATGGTCCTGATCAAGACACGCATGGCTCCGACAAACAGTGATGGGGGAGCTAAGCCCACCAGGCACTGGAACCTGTTCTCCCCCAGGAGGTCCTGCCACTGCTGCCGGTTGTCCAACAGTTGCTGTTTCATTGCAAACTTGAGGTCCTGAGGCACGAAGAAGAAGAAGCAGTCGAGGCAGAGGAGCTTGGCACGCATGTTAGCTGCCGGCACGAGGGAGATCTGCTGCAGCAGGGTGTCGAGGGGGGTGTTCCCAGCACTGTCCTGCAGGCAGGGCGACGCGCCGTGCCCCAGCAGCAGGAGCAGGCACTCGGGCCGCACCAGTTCGCAGGCCACGTGCAAGGCTGTCTTGCCGCCCTCCACGCGGCTGCAGCCCTGGCGGTCCAGGTGGCCGGCTCTGTCACTCGGGGGCAAGGCTTGGATGGCCTTGAGGATTCGGAAGAGCACCCGGACGCGGTTGTAGCGGACGGCCATGGCCAGGTGCGGGGCTGACTGGCAGCAGCTGAAGCTCTGGCTGGGCACGGCCAGGGCGCTCTGGGGGAACTTAGTGAGCAGGTGCCGGGCGTAGGGCTGGTGGTCGTGCACCAGCGCGTAGAGCAGCGCCTCCGAGGGCGAGTACACGCTCACCTTGCCCCCGTCCTCCCAGTGGAAGACCTCCATGGTCCGCATGTCCTCCAGGAACCAGACGGGCACCAGGTCCCTCACCGCCTGGTAGAAGGCGAAGGATGATTTCTTGCACTGTTTCTGGGACTGGGCGCCGCAGCCGCCGACCCAGCGGACGCTCCAGGGCATGGCGTGCGGCCGGGCTCCGCCGGGGGCTGCCTCCCACCATCGGCCCGGACCTGCGGGAGCGGACGGGCGGTCAGTGACGGGAGGCCAGGGCTCCCCGGGCTGCTTCCGGGGCTCGCTGTGCTGGCCCGCCCGCCTCCCCGCCCGCGCGGGGGACAGCGAGCCGCCCCCAATGCAGGAGACACCCGTACCCCGGAGCACGGGATCGCCATCCCTCCCTCCCTTCTTCCGTCTCTGCTCCCGCTGCCCGGGACGCCTGTGCCCCCGGTACACGGAGACCCGGTACAAGGAAACGGCCTCTCCTCAACGCACAGGACGCCCATATCCCTGCGCACGGGAACCCGGTACGGGGAAACGGCCTCCCCGCGGTGCACCAGACACCCTTATTCCCGTGCACAGAGACCCAGTACAGGAGAACGGCCTCCCCGCAGTGCACAGGACGCCCATTATCCCTGGTGCACAGGGACGGCCTCCCTCCCCCCGCTCCCGGCGCTCCCCTCCCCGCCGGTGCCGCCGGTGCCGTGTCCGCCGCAGCGCAGGGA
>VZRR01010932.1:0-56328 GCA_013398015.1 Oreocharis arfaki | reverse complement strand
GGCGGGGGTGGGGGCACGGGGGTCGCGGGGTACGGGCTGAGGGGTCCCGGGGCGTAGGGATCGGGGCCCCCGGGAGCAGGAGGCCCCAGGGATGTGGGGTTCCTTAGGTATGGAGGTGTGGGGTCCCGAGGGTGTAGATCCCTGGGGGTATGAGGTCCGAGGGATATGAGGTCCCAGCAGTGCGGGGGTCTGGGGTCCCAAAGGTATGGAGTCCAGGTACATGGTGTCCTGAGGGTATGGGGCCCTGGGGATAAGGGAAGCAGAGAGCAGCGGGCACAGAGTCCCTGAGGGCATGGGATCCCGAGTCTGGGGGAGCCGGGGCACACCAGAGCCTGGGCACATG
Source organism: Oreocharis arfaki (assembly GCA_013398015.1). NCBI lineage: Eukaryota > Metazoa > Chordata > Aves > Passeriformes > Paramythiidae > Oreocharis > Oreocharis arfaki. The sequence continues at coordinate 55,985 of VZRR01010932.1, read as the reverse complement.
GGTCAAGGGCACATGGCGTCTGGGCCATAGCGGGGCTGTGCACAGGGGCTGTGGGACACGGGGACCCCTGGGTGTGGGAGGCTGCAGACGTGCAGTGGCCGGGTGCACGGGTGCCGGGCCCAGCCTGGCCTATGCCAGTTCCGGGCTTGCCCCCTGCCCGCCCCCGTGGGTGACTCGGGCTGGGGCCTGGCCCTGCCCTTCTGCCAGCGCACGTGTGCACACATGTGCTTGTTGCTAAACTTGTAGCTCTCGAATGTCTCCGAGAGTGACATTTGCCTGCAGCCATTCCCTCTGACAGGCGCCTGTCAGGTTTGGCTACAGAAAAGCGAGTAGATATTTAAGACGTGGGGTGAGCCCGGCACTGCCCGCAGCCCTGCACCAGGGGCTCCCCTTGGGCACCTGCAGTCCCTTGCCCCTAAAATGCATGTGTGCAGGTAAGAGTCACACACTGGGAAAGCAAGTGCTGGCGTTACTGGGATCTGCTCTCTCATAAGGCCTCCTTACTCCTAGCAAATGCTGGGATCTGCTCCATCCTTGTCCCCATCAGAGTATTCCCTCTTCCTCTGTGTGTTTGGCCCCAGTGTCTCCCTCTCTTGCAGTCATTGTCCTCTCAGTCAGGAAGATCAGACTCCCTGGCATCTGCAGGTGGGTGATGCCAGTCACTGATGGATTCACGGGCCATACCTCTAGTTTCTCTGTCCTTGGAGTTCTCCTGCTGCTGCTGTTAGCTGCTGGAATGGGAGGCACTTGTGCACACTGAGGGGGATTGGCAGACATGGGCTGAAATGCTCTGCTTCCCTGCAGCCCTCTCTGCGAAGCTGCTCGGGAGGCAGGAAGGGAGCCCACATCACGCTACCAGCCATCCCCATGACCCTGATGAGCATGAAGCTGGCGAGGAACAGCCATCCCCTTTGTTGTGCCTCTTCTGAACCACCATTCAGCTGGGGAAACAATGACTAAACTGTGCTTGGTTTGCTTTGTAACTTCTTCCCTGCCACGCAATGCTCACAACAAACCCTGGGGTTCCGTGTGAGGGGGTGCAAGCAGGTGGGGGAGCTGGGCAGGATACTGCACGCCACTGTCACACTTAAAAACTCTTGCTGACCACATCTGAGGGAAGAGAATAAAATAACATCCACTGAGCGGCTTTGCTGGAGAGAATTACGTCCAGCGTTTGTCAGCACAATTCGTCATCCGAGGATCCCCGCGGATCCATCACAGCTCCTGGCCTCTTGGATGTCAGCCACGGCACAGAAAATCCTCTTTCACTGCTCGTTTCCGATTCCAGGTGAAAACCCATTAAAGGCAGCCGCTTCACCACTCCCTGCTACCACCAGGGCACTCACCTGTCAGTTGCCTCCTATGACTGCAGGCATGGGATAATTTGTACCGAAGTACAGGATCTAAAGAAATGGTTTAAAAAGCTGATTCTACAGCCCTTCCTTTGTGTCTGCCTGTGCCTTGCTGCCCATTGCTGATGGCAGTGGTACCTGCCACATCTCCGTGTGCTGCCTGCTCTGGGGGATGCCCTGATGAGAATCCCAAATCCTTTTCTAGCTGTTGCCAGGATATTGCCATTGATCTGGATGTCCAGTGTGGTGATATGTCAGGTTGCCCAGCCCTTTCTACTCATCCTCCACACATGCCTGGGCAAGCCAAGTGGTGTCAGAGCCCAAAGGCAAGGCATTAGCACAGTTGCAAAGCCAAATTGGCTTTTGTATAGGAAATTAATGTCTTTGGTGTAGAAGTGGGACTGTTATTCATGGGTCAAGCTCTCCTGTGGAGGTGGTGGGAATGGTTACAACCCTAGTGTGCCTTGGGCCCCAGCACTGGCTTAAAAATAGGCCAGAGTGTGCCCAGTACTTTTGGCCTCACAGCTGGTGGGTACCCCTTTGCAAATTGTATTTGTCCCATACATTTGAAGTGGGAGCCTGCCTGCAGGAAAGGCAGCCTGTCTGTGGGCTGCACTGGATTACATTTGCCTCCAAAATTGTTTATAGGGTGCTCAGCACTAGTGATGTAACAGGACAGCCCAGAAAAGTTTTAATTTTCTGATATATATATTTTTTTTGCACAGACCCATGTACGTGACTTGTTTGTTTGCAGTCCAGCCTGGTTTTACTCACTTTGAATTAAGTAACTGATCTTATTACTGATCCGACTATGAGAGGGCTTATCACAGGTTCCTTGGCACATGACAGAGATTACTTCGTCGGTGCAACCACATCCAAGTAATGTGACGTGTCCTCTCTGAGCTATTTTTGTCTTCACCCTCCTCCGGGACCTTGATCCTTTGGTTTCTCCAGCCAGTGACCAACTAAAACCTTCTTAATACTACGGAAACCCCAACTACGTAATTGGACGAAGGGAAAAGCTCTGCCATTTCTGGTGGCAGACGTCATTTGCTTCCTAAGGCTTTCATTAAATTGAGGGCAGGATCATTTTGACTTAATGGACATGACTGTGGGTGTAATTAAAAACAAAATAAAAATAGGCACTACACTGAACATGGTCTAGTGCTGGGTTTAAAGCATGAGATTGAAGATGGGCAAAGAGTGCATCCCTCATTCTTGAACAGGGCTGAAGGATACAGGGTTTACTCCAGTCCTTACAAGGAATTTGTGCATGGGTTTGACTCTGAACACTTACCAGTCTCCTCTGGAAGAAGGCAGGCTCAGGAGCAAAGGTCAGCAGAGTTCGGACAACAGCTCCAGACCCATGGTGGGCTGGAGCAGCACAGCTGACACTTCACTTTAAGCCTCTGGGATCTTTGTCAACAAGTCAGAGAGAAATGCCTAACGTCCTGTTTAGCTAAAACTGCACATCTTCAGAGTGAAGCAAGCAATGAGGAGAGCCAGGGGTTTTGCAGTAGGGGCACTGGGCTGGATTATACACACTGTATGTCCCCCTCTCACTACAGGTACATCACTGGTCTTCAATCTCTCTGTGCCACCAGCACCCCAGCTGCACAGGGGGTGCAGTAATGCTGCTTTGACCATCCTGTTTTAGCTGCTGAGTTCTTTAGGTGAGGGATAATATGCAAGTTTATTGTTCTGGTCCTTGGGGTCCTGGCTCTGCAAGGGGAACCCTCTGCTCTGCTGTGTTAGACAGGGGACAGAGTGGTCATCCTGCGGGGAGACACGGCTGCAGAGCTGCTGGCAGTCACTAGACAGGATTTGTTCTCCTTTGGTGAGGCCATGCCATGTGAGGAGGTGGATGGCAGCCCCAGGCACCCTGTTCGGCTCTGATAAATAATAGCTGTTGCTGACACCTCGTGGAAGCCTCACACAAACGTTTTCTCAGAAACTTTTCGGTTTCGTTTCTTCTGCTGCTGCTGGTTCCCTGTCTGATGAACTTGTCCTTTGTTTCTGTCGTCTCAGGGCCCTTGGCTGCCTGCAGCACCAGGGATGAGAAGGCAGCAAGGGAAGCTTCCTAGAGCTGCCTGGTAAGGGGGAGCGCACATCTTCCTCCTGCATGGTGGTGAGTGAGGGCTGTTCACCGTGGATGGCTTTTGCACATCAGATGCAGAGAGGAGAGCACCTCCCTCCTATACCCACCTGGGTCTGTAATACCTGTCATGTACATGCCTTTTGTGTGTCTCTTTGCCCATCTGCATTTTTCAGGTGAGCATTTTGGCAAGTGGCTGTCCTTTCATTTCAGAATATCAAATCACTTCGGAAAAGATACGGAAGTTTTCCTGGGAAGTGCAAAAATATTTTCATTTGAGATACCAGACAGGTGATTAGAGAGTCAGCGGGATCTGGGCTGGGGCAATGCTCCTGGCTCCCTTGCTGGAACCATCAGACAACATTACCCTGTCCAGGGGAGGAGTCATGGCCTTGAACCTTGCCCTGTCTCATGACTCACCATTGCGCTGTCTTGCTCAGCATCCACCTCTTCTTCTTCCTCAGTCTTCATCTGCATTACAGTCAGTCTCTGCTTGCTTGACTTTATGTGAATCACCATTTCACACTGAACCTGAGCTGCCCATAACCTCAGCTGCTCTGCTTTCTCTGCTGTTATAGGGTCAGCTCCATCCTGACCATGACATGAAAGAAAAATCTGCTTTGGAGACAACAAAGTGAGCTAGTCTTCTCTTGTTACTCTTGTTTCCTGGCTGCTGCTGAGCAAATTCCAAAAACCTGCATCCCAAATGATTCTTGGTGGAGTAGGTTGCTCAGAGAAGTTGAGGAGTCTTGATCCCTGGAAATACTAAAAAGCTGCCTGGACACAATCCAGAGTAATGTGCTCCCAGGGACTCTGCTTGAGCAGGGGGGTTGGACTGGATGGCCTCCAGTGGTCCCTTTCAACCTTACCCATGTTTGATTTTTGGGAGCCCAAGTGAAGCTCTGATACATTTTATTTTGGAAGGGAAATCTCTCCACTGGCTCTGTAGGAAGTATATAATGTGAGGGTTGACTGCTATCAGACATCAGTCCCAGCTGATGAGAGGCTGAAATGGTGTCATGGATTTGTTGAGGTTGCCCACCAGTGGGATAAACCAATTTTTAAGGCTTTGAAACTTATTTTTTATTCTAGTTCCTTGATAAAGTGGTCTGGCAGAGTGAGGTGGGCAGCAAGGTGATGAGCTTCTTCAGCTGCAGCTGTTTTGCAAACCCTCCGAGATGCTCACAGGCTGTCATCAGTGTCCTCTTCACCTTGGCTGGGTTCACAGCCCGCTTCTCATTGAGCCTTGATTTTGGCACCTGTAATAAAAGAGCCATGTTCAGCCTTTTGGAAACTTAGGGAAACTCCCAGAGCTGCAGGAGAGATTAAATTTCATCCAGCATATTACAGGGGGAAGCTGAAAAGTGTGCTTGGCCCTTAAAAGACTAAAAAGTACCTTTCGGGGAGCCTTTCTGTTTCGCAAGCAAGCGGTCAAGAGGGGTCAGAGAGCTCCTGGCGCCTGTGGACCATTTTGGCCTTCAGCTTGATGTTGGTTGTTAAAAATATTTTCCCAGATGTATTAATATGACCAGACTGGATTGCATCTGAGCTGAACATTGTGAGCCTGAGGCAGGACATAAATATAGAAGCAAAACAGGCTGACATAAGAGTCATCTGTGCTCTTCTACACAAGAAGTAAAGGGGAAAGATAGGGAACTTATCCTGTTTCAATTTTTAGACACTTCCAGGAATTAGCTTGAGCCTCCGAAAGTGCCTGCATGGGGTCCTTAGGCACAGAAGCCCTCACGTATCCCTCCCTCAGCCCCTGGTGTGCTGTGCCACAGGACTGCACACTCAGCACATTTTTAACCCAGGGTTAGATCTGCCTAGACAAGGTCTGCAATCAGGAAGACTGTTTGTTTGATGTGTTTGCCTAACAGGATTACCCTTATCATAATGATATAGCAACCTGGCCTTGGCAGAGCAACCCTGAAGGGCACAAGGGGTCAAACCTTTGCCTCCATTGCCCCAAATATGCACAGCGTAGCTTGTCTCTTATCGTGCAATATCCAGCCGTGCTTCAGTTGGCATTCAGTGCTCTGCTTTGGGAAGGAGCAGTTGTGCCAGGTACTGCTGCCTGCTGACATCACACTTGGCATTTCTCTCTCCCCACCTGAAAAAAAAAAATCAATACTATTCAAAGGTTAGAAAAATGATGCAGTGTTTTATAATTAGAGAATAGGATGGCTTCCCCAGTGGGAATTGCTCTGAGCAGGTGCCTGATTGAATTCAGTGTGAATTTGTTGCCCTCTGGCTCCCTAAGAACCAATGAATTGCCTGCCTTTTGTATTATATATCATGAACCTGCCTTAAAATCATTACTAAATAATCTGTTTGTCTACAAAAGTATACCTGTGGATATTAAATTGTGCTACTTAAAACACTCAAGGAAGCTTTGGGATGAAAGCTCAGTTTTCCTGTAGATAAGTAGGATAAAGGTTTTGCTAAAGCAGAGCCTGGCCCCACAGGGGATCGGTACCCAGAGTTATTCACTCCAGTTTCTGACCAAGCAGGGTACACCTCCTTGTTCCCTGTTGGTGTCATTTTAATGGCAGCACTTTTCAGGCTGGTTGATGTGAGCTTGTCCTCACCAGCTCCTGGGCTATTTGCGGAAGCAGAACCTGCCGCTCACTCTGTGCCGGTTCCAAAACAAGCAGGATCCTTTGTTTATAATGTGCTATAATGGGCCTGAATGAAACATGTCGTTCTTCAGGCTGGAGGGCCCAGGACTGCTGATGCAGCAGCACCCTAATTCCAAGCAATGCTGCTGGGAATGCCGAAATGGCTTTGCATAAAGCTGAGGGATGTGTAGGTACATAGTGTTAGCAGTATGTTCACAAGCTCCTGGTTTCTAGAGCAGGCTGTACTTGTCAGGGCTGTGTAGATCCCCTTCTCTAGATAAAGTTTGGGGGGATGGAGCCTCCTTGGAGCAAAGCAGAGAGATCCTCTTTCTGCAGCATCTTCATTGTGTAGATGCTTGGGTTGCCATGGGGAGCATTACCCTAACCATCCTTTTTTCCCCCCAAGGCATTTGTAGCTGGGATGTGAGCAGGGCTCTGTGACTCAGAAACTACCTATACAACTATTGGGCCTAAATGATTTGAGTTCACCTGTGATTAGTGTATATTTAATTTTGGTGGCATGTGCGGCTGTTCAGACCCTGTTATTCAGCACGGAACTGTTCTGACCTCGTAGCTCATTGCAGGACAAACTCCTGTCTAAGATGAAGCAAAGCAGCTCCCTTACTTTTGTTTAGAGGCTGGTACATACAGTATAGTGCTCACCCAAGGGTTGGATTTGATCTGGCTTTGCTGTAAGAAACCCCTCTGCTATTTCAGTTCTAAAACACAATAGATATATGGCCAAGCAGAAAGATTAAAAAAAGAACTGGCTAATGCTTTGTGTGTCTTAGAGGACTCATTTTTATTCCCATTTGTTCATTCTCTCTGCTCTTGGCTGCTGCTGGGTCTGTTGAAATAACAAATAGGGATGAAGAAAGAGGGCAGCTCTGTCGTGAGCTTCCTTTGGTGGGAAGCGGCTGCGGTGCAGCAGTTAACTCCAACGGTGACGGCAGCCTCCGCAGTTCTGCTGCCAACAGCCCGACGGGAAACCCGTCCTGTTTTCTGAAAAAAGATTGGATTATCAGTCAAAAGCCTTTTTGCTGCAGAGTGGCGTTTAGAGTCTGTCTTTTGCCTTGTAAAAAAGTAGTTAGAAATCTTCTAGTGCTGTGTGTAGCTGCTCTGCTGCCAAGAAAACCTCCCGGGCCTGGTGATGAGGCCCCTGCAATATTTCCAGTTTCTCTGTAATTACTTTCTAATTAAATTTTCAAATCCAAGTACAATCAGGAAGTTAAACCATAGTGAGTTCAGAGTAGGGTCTTTCCGTTTGTTTTGTCTTTTCCTAAGTCAGTAGCTATCCCCTGTGTAAAGGTGATAGATAATTTTGTGCATGTAAAGGTGCTTAAAATCAGGGTGGCAATGCCTTTTACCTGATGGATTCAGCACTAGCATAATTTTATGCACTCTCCATTTGGAAGCTCTGCTTTTGCATAGAATTCTTGTAGCTGCCTGATCAGATTTGTCCATTAGTATGTGTACTCATGGCTTATTAAGCGGCTGGGGCATGAGAGTCCAAGCTTCCCTTGCCAGGATTTCCCTCTACTCCTCCACATGCAATTTAGGGAAATGGGAGGACTCATGTTTCCAAGGTGTTGCAAGAATTTTGTGATGCTTCCATCCCAGAAAACAGAAATAAAAAAGGCATAAAAAGATGATATAAAGTAACTGGGAGATGACCAAAAGCCACATGTAAATAGTGAAGCTGAGAAACACCTGAACTCAGCTGCTAAACACTGCACAAAGGTCGGCTTGCTCCCTGCCACCACTCGAGCCATGCAGGGGCCCCAGTGGTTTCCTCCCCTTCGGCTCTGCTCCCTGGATCTCTCCTGTAGCCCTGTTTGGATACTGGGACCAGGATGGGCTGACTGGGCTCATCATTGCCTTCCATCTCTGCAGCAGGGCAGCCCACAGTGGAGCAGCCACTGTTGAGGCAAACAGAGTGTTTGGATTTTTTTCTGCGGAAAGGTGTGAAGCACACTTAGACAAGGTCTTGGGCTCCTTCAGACTCTTTTGCAGCCCTGTGGGCAGAGCTCATCATGGCCACCCATTCCACCTGTGTACCCTGCCCATGCCAATGTGGTCTATCACAAATGAGGGTTATTTGATGGCTCTTGGAAGTGCTGCTATTCAGCAGCTCACTCAGAGCTGGGTCTGGCAGCACCTGCTGGAGCACCCAACAGTGCAAGTGGGAATTTCAGTCATGCTAAGAAGCATTGCAGGAGACAGACAAAATTACTCAGGCTCACCTCTTCACATCTCTGCTTTGCTACTGTCAGCCTCTAGCCCCACTCTCCTGCCCCCAAACTGGGGATGGCAGAATAAGAAGTGCCTGTATCCTAGTTAACAGCCAGGTGTTTCAGCTTAAACCACTGAGGAAAGTGGGTCTGGGATAATACACCAGTGTGATAAAGGGAGGTAAGCCTTGGAGTAAGGCCTGTGCTTGAGAGAGGTAATGCTGTGGGGTTGGGGTTTTTAAATTATGTCAGTGTTTGCAATCCCTTAGACTTGTCTGGGTTAAGCCCACAACAGATATAAGAGTTCATTTGACTTTACCCTGGAAGCCTCGCTGCTGTCTCTGAGGCACAAATGCTCCTGGAGACAGCCTGCTCTTGCAATTCATTGTATTCTGTGAAGCAGAAAGAAAAACATATTGGCCAGGGTTCAAGCACCTTTCTTGGCTGTCCTGGTGATAACTGCCTGATAATAGTTCAAGGTCTTTGCTTGCTTGTATAGAATAAAAGCAGCTACCCTTAAGTTACTGCTGGCATCCATGGTCTCCCAGAGAGTGCTGATCTGTTGTTCCCAGTGCCTGGGCTGTTCTTGATGAGTGAGACGAGGTTGTGTTGTGTGGGTTGTAGTTTGTCTTTTGATAGAGATGACCTTCCAGGTTTTCAGTCTGTGGCATTCTGCAGTGGCTGTGTCATGCAAACATTTGCAGCAAGCTGGATGCTCCCTCTGAGAGGCTGGGGCTTTGTGGAAGGAGTATGGGGTGGTGGTACAAGCCCACTGCAGTTGGCAGCCTGCTGCAATGGTTCCTGAAAGCAAGCTAAAGGTAGCTGCTGTGCTAGCACCATCATTAGGTTTCAGAGTTGACAGCCTGTGGAGATGTAAAGGCAAGGGAAGCCTCCTTGGCACTGCCACTTCCATCTTTTTGTTGTCTGGAGAAGAAGGGACTGGTTCTCTGATGCTCGGTTTGTTCTCTGAGAGACTAAGAGTGTTTGAGGGCAGGATTTTTTTAGCAGAAGTGTGAGGATGGTGGTGGGGGGAGAGGTGAGGTGAGGTCAGAGCAGTGGGATGTGACATTCAGGTTTCCTCTCAGGGCTCCAGTGGGCTGAAGCAGATGTCAGAACCTGAACTCCTTGAGTCACCTGCAGTGATGAGAATGGAGCTGCATCCTCTCTGCTGCCTTCAGCCCCTGCTCTCACAGGGCTTCCCCAGCCCCATATGCCTGACACCATGGGCAACTTCCCAAAGCTGGAGCCTCAACTACCTTAATTTCTGCACAGGCCACTTAGTCATCTCCCACTTATAAGTATTTTGGAGACACTGAGCCACCAAGAGGACAAAGTTCTGTTGATTTTAAAGTAGCTCATTCATGAGTGAGTTTCACTGTACAGCAGTTCAGCCACCGCTGAACTGAAACCACCCTCTCCTTGTCATACAGGGAACAGGAAAATGTGCTTCTGGAGCAGACCAGTCTTTGAATCGTCAGCTTGACTTCCATTTAAAGTGTTGTAGTTGAGGTGGCTTTGTTTTGAGATTTTTAAAAATGTCTTGAGACCTTTCCTTCTTCATTATATGCAGAGGTCTTCCTGGGTTTCTCTGAGGACACTTGCATTGGCAGTGCAATGGAGATCTGAAGCATGGTTGCTGCTGCAGACTAAAGGCAAACAATTCCCCTCAATCCTTGACAGAAGGAGGAATCTGCTCACCCATGTTTAACTGCTGCCTGGCTTCTGCACTTTTCTAACCTTCATTTCCACTTGTTTGACCTGCCCATAGGTGTGGGCTCGCACTTTCCTCCTGCTGACCCAGGCAGAGCATCATGAGGTTCCACACTGGCGTGGTTCTCGAAAATCCAGTGTGACTGAAGGCACGCACAGCTTGGAGGTGAATTATTGCCAGGTCTCCAGGAACACTACCCAGCAGTGCTGGAAACGGCCCTGGGGATCAACACTCTTGCAAATGATCAGCCAGCCCCTTCCTCAAAGAGGTTCTCATTAGAAAATATTTTTAGGGTGGAAAATTGTTTTTCAAAACAATCTCAGAGAGAGGGATAAACAATCAAAAAGCAGTGGGAAGTGTTTAAATCAAATTTTAAACAGTATAGCAGACATTTTAGTTGAGACACTTATTCTTGTCTCATTAAAAAAAACCCCGTCCAAATGTAATTATTTACCTAAAAGCTGGATCATGAGGGTTGGATGCTGCCAGCATGTGGGGCTGAGCCAGAGCTCCTGGTCCCACCGCTCCAGCTCTGTCCACAGGCTTTGGGCTGGCACAGGCACAGTGCTCCTTCCTGCCTGCCACCAGCCTGGTAAACACGGCTGGCTTGTGCTCAAGCTTAGCACAAGCTGGGTCAGGTACCTGATAAATCTAAGCCAAAACCGAAGTACGTCTGGCTGCTGAGGATGGAGCTGCTGTCAATTTGTTTTTCTCGGCTCAGCAGTTTCCCCTGAGATCTCCATCAACAAATCGATGCTCGGCGTCGCACTGTCCTGCCTCAGCTCCTCATCCCGGGAGCCGTGTGTGTCCTCAGGCTGGCCCTGAGGGACGTGTGGCCTCCCACGGCCACTCAGAGCAGCAGCCTGGGGCTGGCTCAACACTGAGCTTAGCTCCCGTCGGAGCTGCAGGGATTCGCTTCAGAGCTCAGCGAGTGCCAAGTGCTCCCTGGACTGGGACACACACCTGGCTGCCGTGTGATGGGTGTGTCACTCTGTTATATAAGCCTTTTGGGTTCCCTCTGGTTTGTTGTAGTTCATTAGGAGCCAGAATTTAACATTTTCTGCTGGACTTCCCCCTCTGCACTGACAGCCTCACTCCGTGTCTGTGAGGCCAGATTCAGGTTTTCCGTTTGGGTATTTCCAGTGACACTGGTCAGGCACAAAAATCATATGATCTGAAGGAACAGTTCTGGCTATCTTACCCCAAATATCAGATTCTTTCTGACTTTTTAAAAATTATGTTAATTTTTAGGACTCTTTTCCCTAAACTGTTTAAAACTAGGAAAAAAAAACCCAGAAGCTTGCTGTAATAAAATTGGGACCATGGTACAAATCGCCCGGGCTCTTCCCACCAGCATTCCGGCCAAAGTTGACTTGCTGTGCCTGTTCCAACTTGCAGCAGCCGAGAGTGCATCAGCAGCCAAAGGTTCCCCCCTGCAGCACAGTGACAGCTACTGCAGGTGCCCCATCAGCTGGAGCTCATTTATCCATGAAGATTTTTCCTGTTTTAAAAAAATAGAAGAGAAAAAAAAAAAAAAGCCATCTTGTGCTGCTAAAATCCGGAGAAAATTCTACTGACTTCAGCAAAAGCAGATGAGATTGTTAATGTCATTATGAGATTGGCAGTTCTTGGCACTCCTTTTCCTATGTGGGACCCGATCTGGGGAGTTTCCCAGGGAGATATGTTGGGCTACAGGTCATGATATAATGACTACATCCACAGGTCAGCGCCAGACATAGTTTTGCTCTACACCCATGATAAGGCACAAAGAAAAAATGGGCTAAAACTTTATGTGGTTCAAGGGACAACTGAAAAAAACTCATAGTGAAATGTGCTGAGGGATACTGAGGCAACACCACAGTGCAAGGACAGGGCTACGAATCAAGCTATTGGAGGCAGTGGGGTTTTCTGGGGGAGAATTTTGGTTGATTCTCTGTTCTGGTAATACCCCCTCTTCTGGGTGCACCCGGGACTGATGGACCTTCGCATGCTCCAGCCCCACCACTCTTGTTATCTCATGGGCATCTGTGCCAGTGCTTGCCAAAGCACTTGGGCTTGCTGTTGCTTCAGGCTTTAGCCAAATTTAGGCAAATGCAACTAAATGTACTACACAGAGGTCACAGACGAAATGTCCTTTTCAACTTTACCTGATTAGATACTTTTCTAAAGGAAAGTTGAACTCCTGAAAAACGTGCTGGCCTTGTGCACCACCTCCACCAAGAGCATCTACGTGAGTATATATTGACCTGCCCCATTTTAGGGATGCAGTGGGGCTTGGCCAGCAGTTGGCAGAGACTCATAAAGCAGTTGGGGTGCTTTGTTCCCCTCTTACATGCACGTACAGACCCCCATAGCTCTTAGCTGGCTGCTGGCACAGCCCTCAGTATAGCACAGACTGTGTTTTCTCATGTGAAATTCAATAAATTCAGCATTTTCAGGACCTCAGCATAATCAGGGTTTTCAATCTTCTCCTTCATTGCCTTCTAATATACCCTCCTAACAATTAACTCTGTGTGTTGGGAGAACGCCAAATGCAGGGTAAAAGACTTCGTTTTTCTTTCCCATAATTAAATGTCGTGTTCACTGCTGTCTTTCCCACTCGATTAAGTGTCCGTGTATGGTCTAAAATGCTCTTTGGTGAATTAGCATAAAGTCTGTCAGGATTTCAACCAACATTCTCCCTCCTGCCTGCATCTGTGCAGCTCACAAAGGGCAGCATTGGCTGGCGGCAGGGGCCTGGAGATGGGTTTACTGCAACTCTGAAAAACACACTTGCAAACCTCTCCTTGGTCTCCCTCCGTGCTGCAGGCCAATTGGGGCAGCTCACTGATGACAGTCTTTTTAAAAATTACATCTAAAGACATTGGAGAAATATTCCCCAAGCCAGACTCTGGCAACATCTACAGCACTGTATGTGATGGCAAAAAATATAATAGGCTGTCAGTGACTAATAGATAGGTGAGTTATGGGCTGGGAGGTGAAATATCAGAACTTTCCACCAGTTCAGGATGAGCTGGAAGTGAGAGGATGGCTGGGGTCCTCAGCACGAGATGAGCAGTGTGGTTATCCTGGTCAGGCAGCCCTGTCCTGGGGAATGGCCACTTGGAGGGTTTCCCCAAAAAGCATTCCCTGGAGCCAGTGCACTTTTTCCTACATCCCCCAAGGCTGCTCTGTGCCACCCAGGTCCAGGCAGAGGGTGCTGGTAGGTGCCTGGGCAGTCTGACATTCCAAGGGACAGTATGACACTCCAAGGGGCAGCATATTTCTCATTAACTTTTCAGCACAGCCCCAGCTCCTGCCAGGAGTCTGTCCTTGCCTCCATTACATCCTTCAGTGCCCAGCCTTCCTCTTTACCCTTCAAAATGTTCCTTTTTCCCCCCGCACGGTGCTCATTTTTTTAATAACAGAGTGGGTTAGGTTGGGAAAAAAATTTAGGATCATTGAGTCTGCTAACCCAGCACTAAACCATCTCCCAAGTGCCACTCTGCACATCTTTTAAATTCTTCCAGGTACAGGGACTCCACCACTTCCCTGGGTGGCCTGTTATGGGCAGCACTTTCCCTGGGCAGCCTGACCACCATTTCAGTGAAGAAATTTTTCCTCATATCCAATCTAAACTTCCTGGCACAACTTGAAGCTGTTTTCTCTTGTCCTACTTTTTGTTTCTTTAATTTTCATAATTCTCCAATCTTCACAACTTCAGGTTTGTTACCAAGTCCAGAAGCAGTCTCTGATACAGGAGGATGGGTCCTTCTAAGCTGGGAGAAGACTTAGTGGTGAGGGGAACAGAGCCGGCAGATAAACCTGGGATTGTGGCTGAGTCCCAAGCCCTCCTTGGCCAGAGATACCTCTGCTCCCTGAGAAGGGACTACACTGGGTGGGATCTCTTACTACTGCTCTTTCCCCAATTCCTCCTGCAGCTCTCTCAATGTCCTTTGGATAAACAGCTGCAGAAAGGGAGCCTTTGTTTCCAGAAGCGTTGGGGGAATGGCTCTTGGTGGTACAGATAACCCTGCCTGCTGAGGAGAGGCTGCAGTACAACTGGGAGGGTACACAATGAATTATTCAGCAGCTGTTTCCTCTCCTTTCAAGACATTTTCTGTAAAAATAGGGGCTGGAAGTGGTGCATGTGAGATGTGCAATCAACCACACAGAAGGAGTTTGAGCTTTTGGCTTGCTGGGTACTCAGACCATCCGTCAGGAGGAACTGGTTTGTGCAAATCCGTCTGGACCTCCATGATGTTTGACTGCAGGTGGCCCATAAATGTGTTTTCTTTTTCTCTGAATGCCTGCTGAAGACCTGAAAATCTGATTTACAGAAGTGCCAGGTGCCTGCAGCTTTGACAGACATTGGTAGGAGTAGGAGGTAGGATGCTTTAAACAGACAGAGAGGCACAGTGCCACGCACCCCCATGACTGGGCTCCTGGGGCTTTCTGCTTGTGCCCTTGGCTGTTTGCAGCCTCTCCTTTGCACGGCCCAGTCCCTAAGGAGGGGACAGTGACAGCCCCCTCTCCTCGGGCTGCAGATAAAGGAGATGCTCTCACATTGGTGAGCACTGGGCTGCACTGGTGAGGTGCTATAGAAAAGAACCCATGAGAAAAAAAAAAGGTCCTCATGCCTGAGTCCAGCACTGGCAAAAAGCAATTGCCTAAGATGTGAATAAATGGCATTGCTGTTTTTTTTTTTTTCTTTTTTTCAACATGGCTATTCAAACTGCCATGAAAAATACGTCCGTTCTTTTCTTTTATAACCTCTTACAAGCTCTCAATTTTAGCCTGCACTCCCCAGAGCCCATAAAATAAATGGGTAGAAACACCATAAAAATGAACAAAATCCCAAACCATAGCTAGTTCATATTCTGAGTGTCTCATTAAATGCGTATTAAGGAAAATCCCTCATCTTACATAAATATGTAATTGTTTATAAATCTGTAACTAATTTTAAGCTATTTGAAACAGCCTTATAGTAGTATGACCTTCTGGAAATTGAAGGGGGTGCCAGCTGACTGCACCAAAGGACAAGATCAGATTAGATGTGAAATACCTCTATTTTAATATATTTGAAATTTTTTCCCAGAAAACTTACAGGCTAAAAAAACCCCATAAAATTGCCCATTTATTTAATGTTTTTGGCTTTAAATAATAAGAGTATTTTCCCCCCCCCAGGAGCTCAGCACCCTGCTATACCCAGAAACTGAGGACTTAACCAGGAACCAGCTGGTCAGGCCACCTTCTCCTGCTGTCACTTTTTAGCAGTGGGTACTCAGCCTGCTTTCTGCCATCACCTCCACCTCTCAGGGCAACGGCAGAGACGTGAGAGAGGTTGTTGGGAAAGGACAGTATCCTCTTGTACTGCCTTGCCTATTTGCATGAGAGCTATCTCAGAGCTGGAAAACAGTCTTCTGTGCCTGCAGTTCCAAGGGAATCTCATGACAGGGTGAACAGAGGAATAGACATAAAAACAAATGGACACACACATTGCATTTCTGTTCCTCGTGCTGAATATTGATGCGCAGTGCGTTGAGCACCTGGCCTTTGCAGCCAAATCCTACCCGATCCCCTGGCTGTGGATGCAGGGGATGAGAAGCGCTTCCCAGTCTCCCCGGTCACATGCTGACAAGGTCTAGGCACCAAGTTGAGACTTTCCCAGCCATTTCCCACCCCTAGCCAGGTCCTATTCCAAGAAAAGAAGAGCAAGGTAAAGTTCTGCATCCTCTTTCAGCGTTGCCTCCAGTTGAGGAGCATCCTTCACAGGTGTACTCCTGCTCCCAAGTGTACCTTTGTCATGAAACCAGAGGGTTTCTTCAATCTGCCTGGGGAAAGAGGAAACAGGATCCTGTCTCCTAGGGGAAGCTGGAAACAGCCAAGTTGATAAGAAGGAAATCCATCCCTGTCCTAGCTGTGCCTGGGCTCCAGCACTGACTCCCTCTCTAAGTACTTTGGAGGGGAGTTAAAAGGTTGCTGCCCCTTCGGTGGAGAGTGAGCTGGCCTGAGAGTGGGGTCGAGCCTGTGCTGCTGCTATGGGTGGGTGCACGATGACAACCCACATGATTACGTTCCCAGCAGTGGGTACAGTGAAGTGCTGCCAGATGATGACACCTCACACGGTCCCAGGGATGCTTTTAGATTCATCTATTAATAGCTCCCTGTGTTTTCATTTCTGGAAACATAAATATGTATCCCCAAATGCTCCTGATTGTCACATGCCTGGTAGTTGGTAAACTGGTGACTGATTTCAGATCTGTCCAGCGTAAGGCTCTGTGATTGATCAGCATGTCCGGAGCCGTCCTCGCCTCACTCCTGTGCCAAAATCCTGGGAGGGTGTGCTCATCACAGTGACAGGCTGGGAACAATCTGAGGAGGAAAGCTGCAGGAGCCGGGTCAGTCCTGGAGCAGGCTGGCATAACTTCAGCTGATTTGAATATGAATTACACCCATTTAGGCCAGGCCTGGAATTTGCCCCTGGCATGGGCTGGCTCTCTGCAGCTTCACTAAACCAGTTGTTTTTGCCCCAAAATGCTGTGTGTGGGAAAAGAGCTGAGCAAAAGCAAATCGTGGTGCCAACCTCAGCTGTGGCTTTGCCTATGAAAAACGCAACTAACATGAGCGATTCTTACTTCTTGTGATCTTAGATTTTAACTTTTTTTTAGAAATTGCAGTAGTTAATGAGTGCATACAAATGTGTTTGCATGGGATGCAAACACATAAACTCCCACCCATGAACACACACTCTAAATACTGGCTGATTCAAGGATAAGTGTTTTGTTTCTGGATTTAAACTTCCTCCAGATTTAGTAATTTTGGAGTGGAGATTTTATCACACTGCTGCTGAGATGCTCAGTGCAAATGTTGGATTTGATCTGGCTGCTGAAAATTTCTTGGGTGATTTGCGTTCTGGGCTTTGTCACATGGTTCTGTCGTTTTTCCCAAAAGTCTCTCTGGGCTCTGGACTAGCTGAGCCGCTGGTTTTGGGGTACATGGTCATGTTGATAGGGCTCCCTCCAGATCTCAGATCAGCATTTCCACCTTCAGAAAAGGTCACTTTGTAGCATCTTTTAGCTGTTGAGTGACTAAATTAAAGTGTTCAACCTAGTGGCAGCATAGGAGAGACATCAGTGACCCCACTGATGGGAACACACGGGCACACACATGTTTAAGACCAAGTACAGTGAAATGTCTATCAGGAAGATATTTGCAGGTGATGACAAACTCAATCTGCTGAGACAAGACCCACCCTGAATCATCCACAGCTAGTGGGACAATGGCCCTGTGCCCAGCACTGCCTCTCCATCCTCTGGCAACATGAAAATCACCCAGGGTGAGCTGCTGCCGCCAGCCAGCTCAGCATGGACCTGCCAGCTTCAAATATCACCCTGAGCTGTTATCTGATCCAAATGCAGCTCTTCCTGGGATCAAAGAAAGCAACCTGCGTTGAAAAAGACTCATCAGAGCTTTGCCTCAGTGCCCCCTGCTCCAGGCAGGACAGCCACTTTCAGGAGTGACAGAGGACACAGCCATGCCCTGAAGAGGTCATGCTTCACTCCAGAGGCAAATGGTATTTCTGGGCACCCTCTGGCCTCTTTTAAAAGTCTTAATAATTTTCAGTCCCACATTTGGCTAAGGTAAAACAATTTGCAATTCTAGTCACTCACATGAGAATTATTTTAGGATAAAGAGCAGAGGCATTTGCAGTCTGGTGAGACACTCCTTGCAAGTATTAATTTGGTCTTGTTGCTGGGGGGACTTTTTGGAGAAAGGAATGGTGAGAAGAGAAAAAAGGAAAAAAAAAGAAAGCAGAGAAGAAAACTGGAAAGTGAAGGTCATGTCTTCTCTGTCTGGAGATGGTCTTTACTAATGGTGGTGAACTGTCCTTGTCTAGATCTCTGTGCCTGGACACAGAAGGGGAGAGAACAGCAGTTTTGGCCCTAAAAAAGCAGAAGTAGGAGGGTGATATTTTGCTTTCCTGCTGCTCACAGGGAGTCACCCAAAAGCCTACTGCAGTGCAGAGCAAAACATGGCCGTAGTGATCCAATGGCTTATCGAGCTGGGGAGGGCCTGAAGTCAACTAATTTGGTAGCAGCCTGTTTGTGTAGTGTAATCCCATGCTAGCCTTGAAAATGCTAAATCGGGAGTGAAATCAAGATTTTTCTCACCACTGGATTTAGTTTAGCTTTTCCAAATGGGATAATACAGCAGAATGCTGCCTTTATTGGAGCTGTTATATTTCATCCCATTTTATTTCCTCATTTGTCTTCGGTAGCCGAGGACTTTCCAACAGAATAGTTTTGTTCTCTGCAGGCTGCTCAGAGCAGGTCATATTAACGAGCTGTGGATAATGTTTCAGAGAGCATCTCGGAAACCAGAGGCTGTGCCTCAAACCCAGGCTGCAAGCCCCTGGGCCATCCAACATCAGGCTTCCCACTCCAGCACCGGTTTTCCTCAGCAGTACAGAGGCTGTATGTAACAAGCTATCGCTGAGATTACTGCACGGCTGGACTCTGCTTCTAAGGGACTGGAAACTCCATTTAAGAACCAGTGCAAGTTGCAGGGCACAATGTGCACTGTGCTGAACTGAGTGGCACTGGTTTGGAGGCGCCTGGTACACGGAAACAGCGGGAGATGGGGTATCCTAGTGTTTAGTCTCTGTGTGCAAGGGCTGTCACAGGATGCGTGACTCATACTTCATGGCCTTAAACTGCTTTTGTTAATGTTGCAGGCCCAAACGGCCTGGGAAAGGCTGGCCAGGAGAGATCCCATGGCTGGCAGTCCATGCACAGCCTCCTCTGCCGCCGCAGTGGGGTTGGAGGGAGTTCCCGGGGCAGGGCAGCAGGCTCAGGGCCACAGCCACCCTTGCCTGCCTCTGCCTGCATCAGTCCAGGTGCTGGAAGTTCCCGTGGTGGAAGAAAGCCACGTGAGCATTGTGAGGACCTTTTTAGGAATCCTTCGCCGTGGGATTTGACATCCCTTGCCCCTGGTTTCCACCAGCAGGGTGCGGGATAGGCTTGAGAGCAACGAGGACTTCCCAGCGTGTTCCTTAGGACCGGTCTGACAGAGGCATCCTGGGGGCAGTATTGTGAAATCCAACCTGGGCTTTTTTTCCCTGATGACACAGATTTCACTTTACTTGCCCTTTTCCTGCCTACCGGCAGCTCAAGCCAGCTGTGTCTTACACTGAACTCTTGCTTGAAGTCTTTGGATTTTCCACAGCTTTCAGTCATAGATCTCAGTGTGCTGATAACTGATTACAGCTTCCAAGGACTCTCCCATGCAGTCTTCTGTGTCCATTATGAAACAGAGAGGTATGTCAGAGAAGGAAATTAAGTAAGTGACGAGGACAGAGTTGGTCACAAACTGAATGAATCAGCAAACACCAGTTTTCAGTTATTTACTTTCAATAGACCAGATCTTCAGGGCTGAATTTTTCTCTCAGTTCCTCTTGGGTGCTTGAATCACATGGAATACTTTGCAAATATAGATTTCCACCTCATGTGTAAAAACAATGAGATGAATAATTTTAGCACAGATGGCTCTTGTAATACTGTTCTGGTTCCAAATATTCAAGGATCCTTTTAGAGCCCTGGGTCCACATTCCTGGTATTTGAAAGCTAATGTTTGACTCTTTTTATTTTAAATTCTATTCCATCTCTCAACTTCAAGGTTATAATTTTGCCCTAGAAAGGTCTAGGAAAATGAAGAAATTAAAAGACGCTCTCAAATACATAGTTTTGGAGATCATTGGTGATTTTTACATTAGATAATTTGAGCCTCTCTAAGTTGTGCAATCACAGCTGAAAATGTTAAAAAAGGATATTCAAGATAAGGGCCCTTTTAAACAAATAGCATGTAAGGAGCTGACCAATATTAAAACCTCTTGAAAAAAACCCCATGACACAAGGAAAAGTAGATGGTGTGAATGCAACCCAGCATGATTTCTGGCTGGTTCCAAATGATGCTGGGTGGAGTAGCCCAGGCCCAGAGCAGCTCACCTGCCTCTGACCCCTTGTTCACCATCGCTGCCCAGATACCCACAGAAACTCCCTCGGCTGATGAACTCTTCACCAGGTGGGTGGTTAAAGCTTTCATTTAGACACCAAAAAAGCCCCAGCAACCTACAGCTCCTACAGACTGGCCTTCAGGTGGCTGTTATTAGCTACCCATGCCAGGTATACAGGGCACTAAGAAGCTGGAAGGTTTGGATTGGGAATCCCAAAGAGGAGGTGCTGGTTTTGAGTATTGATCTCTGGTGGTATGTTCAGTAGCAGTCCTGGGATTTGGGCTGGAGGGAAGCTTATTTTGTTAAGCTTTCTGCTGGGGGCTGAGTGGTGCCTGCAGGGAACCTTTCTCTGCCTTGGAAGATGAAGGTGGGCTCTGGCTTCCCTGGAGGATGTGAGAGCTGGGCTGGAGGCCAATGAGGCTTGTGTGTGTTTTGGAGGATGGAGAATTGCAGAGCCTGTGCAATGCATAGGGGTTGGAAAGCTCTGTAAACCTGAAGACAGCAAGTTCAGTGTGGGCTGCTCCCTGATATGGGACAACAGACCTGTCCAAGTTATTCAGAGCTGGGGCTTAAGGAGCAGGAGAGCCCAGGGTGGGCAGTTTGCAGTGTGAGGCTGGAGGAAGGCACATCTTCAGACAGATGCCCTTGGGGAATGTGTCCCAGAGGTCTCTCACAAAGACTAGTCAGCGCTTTTAGGAGCTGTTTCTGTGCCGGTTCGGAGACTCCCTGGACAAAGTAATTATTACTCTCAGAAGTATCATCTTGCTGCTTCAGATGTGTCGCTTTTAGGCTGATTTGTGGCTGGGTCTGGCCCTTTCAACAGCAACTGAACATTAACAGCTGAAGGCTTAACAGTAATATGCTTAGTGTAATAAGATCAATTATATTAAATGCCTGATTAAGAGCCCCAGGGACTGGAATCCTTCCTCTACAAGGGCATCAGTGAGTGCCCTGGCACCAGTGGGTGAGGCTTCCCCTCCTCCAGAAGCTGTGTGTTCTACACCTCACTCTCATGTCCAGCCTGCTTTTAGGTGTAAACAGACATTTTTTTCTCTTCCTACCCCTCATCACTCCTGGTGCAGGTTGCATCAGGGACTCCTCTGACTTGGGTTTCTGCCCTTTGAGCTGGCCATCACTGGGTTGCTTTATCCTGGCTGGGAAACGGGATGTACATGAGGGCACTTCTAATGTGGGGTTTGGGGGCACAGCCCTTGGCACCTGAGCAACTGTGCTCACATGGGGAGCAGTGCTGCAAAGCACCTGTGCATGGCAAAATTAGCTTTACACGTAATGGTGCTGCAGGCAAAGTGCTTCAGAAAGGGGGAACTGGCTCAGAGCAAGCTGGGAAGGAATATGCTTCTACTTCTATCAGCTCAGCCTTCCCATTCCCAGACAAAACATGAATTTCAGATTGATGTTATAGTCTACTAAATGTCTTCAACTCTCTACTCAATATACTAGAGATGCACACCAGAAATTTAGAAGAGAATTGAATCTGAATATTAAACCAGCAATTCCCCAAAGGGAAATTTTCTCAACTTGTCTGTTTCTCCAAGGAGATGGTATTCCCAAAAAACTAATTTTGTAACTAATGATCAGATGAAATAAGGCTCTGTCAGAGGTTTAGAAGACCTAACTTGGCACCAGTTAAACACATATGGAATTTGTCATCAGTAATAATGAAAAAGATAGTTTGAAACTTTACAGAATGTGCATTTCTTTCATTGAAAGTGCACTTGGAACTAAAACCACTGCTCTTCTCAATCTGTGAGGTGAGTAGATGATTATGTCCTCTGAAACCTGTATCAAAGGGGATGCTCTACCTTTCTATAGTGTTTTCCTTTTATTTGAAGTCCTTTTACAGAAACTGATGGAAGTTGTGATGACGTGAGAGGCAGAAAAGTTGCCAAATGTCTTGGAAACACAGGCAGCTACTTCTGGGAAAGTGGATAGCTAAGGGCTAACAGGAAGGCAACTGCTTGATTCCAAATTTAGATTCAATGTCCCAAATAACATAAATCTGCTGAATTCCATCTCTGTCTTTTCAGGCATCTTAAAACTCCTGCGCTTGGGATGCTGCGTCTCAGAACCTTTGAAGGTAAATTCTGTCCGCATTTGGCTCTAGCAGAATGGCTGAGCAGATCAGGGATTATTTTTTCTTTATTATTCACATATGTTGTAAAATATAGTAATTTTTCAATGTGTTCTGCCCTGGACAATGGAGGAACATGTAGAGCACAGCAGCTTTGACCTGGGTTAGGTGAAGAGAAAAGAAAGGACTGGGGGAGGAAGGGTGCAGCTGGGGAGAGGCTGGTGCTGTTCCTCCTGTGGATGGACTTGCCTGAGAGGAGAGGAGGTTCTTTGCTTTCCCCCTCACTCAGCAAGAGCAGTGCTGGCCCAGCAGTGGGGACCATCGTGTGACTGAAACAAGCCATTGCTAAGTGGGTGTTTGTTGGGTGATGGGAGGATCTGGGTGGACGTGTGAGTAAAGGATAGGAATAAAACTGGAAGAGTGGGGAAGAGAAAGATCTGACTAATGGGCCTGTGTCTGAGAGGCATGAGAGATGTCCAACAGTATAACCTCATCAAAGGTGAGGGATCAGCTGCATCCCACTGCCCATCCAAAGGGCATTATGCACTTCAGTCCAGTGTCTTGCACAGCATCTACTCCCAGTTTTCAAGGGAAACCTGAGTGCTGTTTGCCTCCATGATTCCTCTCTCAGCTGTTATCCACTGACCCAGGCTTGGAGGAAAAGCACCACTTGTGCAGTGAGCTCCTTTTCTTTCTTGCCCGGTCTTGAATAGATAATGCACCAAGACCTCACCTGCATGGCTTTTATACCTGAACCATGGATGCAAGGAATACAGACAGAAAAATCAAACCCAAAAAGCAGCTATGGACACCATGTGCCTGACCCTCATTGAGTGTTGGTGAAACTCTTTCATGGGCGGCTGTCAGCTAAATGGGAGGGTATAAACCTTCCCAGTTGAGGTGGATCAAGAGATGGAGAAGATTTTTGCTCTGTATGTGGGTCCTTGCTTTCATGCCCTGCTGGGGTGCAGCAATCTGTCCTGTATCCCGACCAGGTGACACTCCCAGGAGGCATGAGGATCCACATACTCCCACCCACAAACATTCCCTCGCCCAGTGGCAGGTGGTGCCCAGAACCACCCCAGAAAGAGTGTGGAGGATGCCTTCATGGGAGTGGGGTTGTGAGTATCCAAGAGTGACACCAGTCCTGGGAGGCTCCCTGCAGCATCTGAGCCTGGATGAGCTTCCCCTCAGCAAATGCTCCAGCTGGATGACTCGGCGGTGCAGTCATGCAGTGGCAGCTGTCCAACCCTGCAAACCACAGAGCAACAGAAACTTTAAACAGAAGTTGCTGAATAGCACTTGAGGAGGGGCTGCAAGAGGCCCAAAGTACTCTAGTTGGGCCATCTTTCCAAGGATAACTGGGACAATACCCTGACCCAGTGTGGCCTCGAACTCCTGGTGTGACTGTTGGCATCCTGGGGTGTGTGAATCCTTCTATAGAGCAGAGGCAGAGGATTGTCTGTGCTGACCTGTAAAGCAAAAATAGCCATGTTTCTTTTACCTTTAACTATTTTTAGGTGGAGGAATGGCTTGAAAATTCAATTCTTCTCTCATATGTGTTGGTTTTCCATCAAGCCCTGTCAAGAGTCTGGCTTGTCCCTTGGAGTTAATGTAATGAGCAGGCCAGGTCTTGCACTGATCCTCCCTTTCTGGATTTGGAGTCAGGTGGCCAAGGAAAATCAACCCCTTGGGAAGGTGGGCAGCTTTCACAGGAGTCAGTGGTACCTCTTAGCTTTCTATGTCTTCCTGGGAAGCTTCTCTTGTGGCTCTGTCCTGTGGGAGGTGGTACGGACTCACACTGAAATCACTGCTGGGAAAAAGGGCTGCTCCAGCCTCCCCCAAGCTTTGCGGGTGCCTGTGTCTCAGGACTGAACCGTGGATAAGGGCTTGGCCCCAGCCTTGGGACACAGGGTGGCCTGTTTGCCTTCCTTTGGAAGGGATGAGCTGCTGTCCTGATAGTCCACAGGTCCTGCAAGATGCTTTGAAATCTTGTTCTAAGGGGGATAATTGATCCCTCTCTCCTCAGTGGCTGTGGGAGCGACGCAGCAAGCTGGCTGGGAGGCTGGAGCAGCTTGGAGCCATCGCTTTGAACCCACCACCCCGGCTGAATAGTTGGAGTGTGTCCCTCTCAAAAGGCACCTGCATTTTAGAGTTCGGTAACTGCCAACTTAAAATCCTCCCTGTCTCCCGAGAGGAGAGGTATCTCTCGTTGCTTTTGTCATCCGAAGTGCAGCAGCCTGTGATAACCCACGCTCCAGCCCTGAGTATGGAAGGGAAACCAGATAGTTTGTGGAAGGTCCCGGCCTCATCCTGTGGGATGGCTGGGAGCTGCACAGTAAAGCTGGCTCCCTAAAGCCCGCTTTGCTTTTCACGGGAGTGAGCGCTTGGCTCTGGTATTTCTTCCTGCACGGCCAGCGGCTCCCTGCGCCGGGGGCTCCGTCCCCCCGCGGCTCCGGGCTGCGGGGGCTGTGCCTGGATCCGCCGGTTTTCAGAGAGCGGCTCCGCGGGGGTGGGGCCTGTTTGGGAGCTGCTCTGCTGGGAGTTTCTATTTTTTTTTTTTTTCCTAATTTCCCCAGTCATTGTGGCCGCTGCTGAAGGCTTCCTGTGAATCCAGCTCCACTAGAGGGCACTGTGATCTGGCGTGGGAAGGAGCGAGCCGGCCGGGAATGGCCCGGCCGCACCTCTGCATGGGGTGGTGGCGGGCACCGGCCCGGCCTGCGGCTGAGCCAAGGGCTCGGCTCACCCTGAATGGGACCCCGCTGCTGGGGCGAGAGCATCTCCTGTTCGCTGCCAACCCAGTGCAGAGACAGGACGGGACTTGACAGTCACTGAATGTCACCGAAAAGGGGGGGGGGGGGAAAACCCCCAAGGACCCCGGACCACGCCGGGGAGGGCAACGCAAAGGGGGGGGGTAAAACCCCAAGGACTCCTGAGCACTGCTGAGATGGCAAAGCAAAGGCGTGGGTGGGGGACGGATAACACGCACAAGCACGTTCCTGCTGCGAGCAGAGGAGCCTGCCCTGGACACATCTCCTTCCAGGAGATGTCAAGGATGATTGCTCTGTGCTTTGAGCACAGTCCAGGGTGGTGGGAGGTGAGGCTGTCTGTCACAAGTTGTCTGTACTCTTGTCCTCCCCTGCGGTGGGGAGGAGGTGGATGCAGGGAGCACTTCGTTTTCATAGGATCTGGGAGATTGTATTTTACTCAATATATTGAAGATAACAGGGGATCAGTTTCCTTTCCTGCTCTGGGTAAGGTTTGTCGTAACATCACATCACTCTGTTTTGAGACAGTGCGTGATGCAGAGTGACTTTTTTTGGGAGTCCAGAAACCTGTGAAAACTGAGTTTCAGTTTCTTTTTTTTGGTGGGTGGGGTATTTTTTGTTTTTGTTTTTTGTTTGTTTGGTTTGGTTTTTTGTTTGTTTGGGGTTTTTTTTGGTTTTTTTTTTGAGTGTGGAGGTTATCTGATTATCTGTGCTTCCTTACACACGATCAGGCACAACAAAATGAGCAGGAGTGGGCCCCGAGGGGAATGGACGGAGGAGAATGCTCCAGACCAGTGACCAGACCAAGCGTGGGGTAGACAGCTGGGTGGGGAGGGGAGGGTGACTGGGTTCCTTCACTGAAGAAAGCTCCAGGCTTTGCCAATAGCAAGGCCAGCGCTGGCAAGCGGCTGGCCAGCAGCTGTGTGGTGTAGCTATGAAGTGCCCACACCTTTGGATATGGACTGTTGGCTGCAAGCTGATGGCTCCCATAGCCCTTCCTCTGCAGAGGGTCATTCTCTTCCAGGCCGAGTGCTGTCCCAACTGTTACAGGGGCTGAGCAGCATATTCCTTGTCTTTAGGGAAAAAGAGAGGAAGAAGACGACCTGAGGGAGTCTAGACCTACTCCAAATGTGGATTTGGGGTTTAAGGCCAAGTCTCCTCCTAAGGTTCAGGGGGATGTGCTTTAGCAATAGACTAATGCTCCAACAGTGACTCTTGGCATTCTTGCTGCTCTGTCCACCCTGCTTTAGGCTGCCCATGCTGGGCTGGTCATTGACCCCAGGGAAGGCTGTGGAGCAGTGTGAGCCATGCTGGAGAGGCTATGGGACCCTACCACAGGGTAGGGCCAGCTCTTGGTGGCCAAAAAGCTCTTGAGCCTAGGGTGGCCCTGGCTCTGCCTTAAGCTGGTTTCTGGGGTAGACACAGCCAGGACTAAGGGCTCCCCGAGGGGAAGCAACACCACAGCAGCCGCCTGCCCTGCTGGAAATTGCACCTATTAAATTTAACGTGGAACCTGCTGCAAGGTGGCATATCAATAAAAAATGTGAATTGCTGACTTTGACACTCCCTTGCATGAAAACTGACCTTGGGAGAGGATAAAATGCAGCTGTACTGAGGAGTGACCTAATGAAGTTTGACTTTGGTTATTCTAGGCTTTCTTCAACTTTTGGTAGGTGTTTTCACTGCATTAACACTATAGTGGCTCTCCCCTCCTCCTGCCTACCTTGGGCATGGGTATGTGGGACTTGGTGACCCCTTCCAGAAGGCTGTCAAGAAAGCAAAATTAATTCCAGCTCCGTACATTATGTCATTTTGTTTTTCTTCTGTGATTTATTTTTCTTTAATTTCATCTGCTCCAAATTTGGTTATGCAGAAATTTCCACTTCAGCCCAATCTGTGAGCTTTTGACAGACAGGCTTATTTAAGACCTACAGCTGGAAGAAGTAATTAAGGTTCCACTGAAAATGCAACTTCTTGACCTAAGGCAAAAGTACTAAATTTCAACTTAGTTTTACTTTATAATCTCAGGTTCAGCTCCATAGCTGTGTAAAATTTTATTGCTGATGGTGGAAACAGGGCTCTTGTATCCTCCTTTTGTTTTTGTAGTGGAAGCTCACGAAGGTATAAAAAGCCCCTGAAAACTCATTTCCCTCCCTTCACAAACCAAAGCCTATGACAGGGGGCAGGTATTTTTTTTCTATTTTGGGTGCTGCAAACAAGCACTTTTAAATGTTCATTTCCACTGTAGGACTGGTGGTGTGGGGGCCAGGGTTTGTCCTTGTTTCACCAGGACTGGCGTGAGTCATCTCATGATGCGTGGATCTTCTATTGCTGAGCTGGGCTTTGGAGCTTCCAGCCCTTAAACCCTTCCGGGTGATACCTGCCCCAGGTCAGCTCTGGCCCTTGGAGCTCTGAAAGTGCTACCAGCCCCTCCCCCAACACTGGAAGTAGGGATGGGAAGGGAAGCTGTGCCTTGCCTGCATCTCCCTGAGAGCAATTCCTATGCCAGAGGTGGGGGGAAGTTTAGGCCTGGCTCAGGGAGAGGGTGTGTAAAACTCACACTACAGCTGCCTGGAAATACGGCCAAATGGGAATATACCCAAACCTCTTAAAAAATCAATGAAGC
Source organism: Oreocharis arfaki (assembly GCA_013398015.1). Classification (NCBI taxonomy): domain Eukaryota; kingdom Metazoa; phylum Chordata; class Aves; order Passeriformes; family Paramythiidae; genus Oreocharis; species Oreocharis arfaki. Next base: position 28,495 of record VZRR01010932.1, on the reverse strand, counting down.
AAGAAAGTAGTGTGGAATCTTTAGAAAATCAGATGCTCACATTTTTGTCACAGAAGAGCATTCCATACTGCTTTTTTATTAACTTGCAGGCATTCTTGAACAGCCTTCTCCTGTTATCCCTCCTTCTTCCCCCTCAACCTTTCTAAAGGCTTTCCTGGAAAGAGTGGACAAGGAAACAGCTGATGCTGAATGGAAACTAAAAGCCAGCTCTTTTAGAATGAATTACAGGAACAAACCTTGCTCTGTTTTTCTGGGAAAACTTTACTTAGTTAACTCTCTTGGATGAATCACGGCTGTTAGCAGAAAAGCACTGCTGGTCTTGTCTCTACTGCATCCTCTTGCACCCGTACCTCATCTCCAGAATATGTGCTGTTAATCCTGTCTGGAGCCTGTTGCTGCCTTAGAATGCTCCCTTTTTGGCTGGGCAGGGTTGCTGCTACTGTTTATTGACAAGCACAGTTAAAATATGCTGCTGCTTTTTGCTTTGTGCCATGATGCAGCGTTGTCTGACCTCAGCATCAGGAGCAGGATGAGAGGAGAGCCACGAGCTTGGTTTGCCAGTGCAGTGAATAGCTGCTCCTGGAGCCTGGATCACTGCTGTCACAACCCCCTTGCTACAGAGCAGTGGTACAGCAGGAGCTCCCGCTGCACATCCACATGGGCTTAAAACATTCTGACAAGTAAACTGTATGGGTTGGCTTGATGCAAGATCAGATAGAGTTTGTCAGGGCTGCTCCAGCCTCATGGTTCATTGGAGATTACCCATCTTCCCACAGCTGGCATGGCCCTGGCATGTAGCTCCCAGCCAAATGCAGTGCTCAGGGTAATCCAGGCCCCCCCTGCTTGTACCTGACCAGGACCAGTTTTGGACTTTGGGGGACCTGCTGGTGTTCACACGCGGTGAGGGTGCCATGGCTGGAGTGGGCAAGGCGTGTTTCACCCTGCAGCCAGCAAATACTGCAAAGAAACAGTATTTTAGGTGGGCAGGGATGCAGATCCCAGGGGACTGCCAATGTACTTGGCTAACCCAGCCCAGGCAAAACTTCGCTGAGGCACAGACCACTGACCCTGACCTGGGGAGGAGCTGGTGTGGTCCTCAGCCTTCACAAACCCAGAGGCAGCTGAAGGGGTGCAGCCCAAGCCTGGAGGATCTATGCCTGCCACAGTCAGAAGTTCAGTATTTGTGGAAGAGGAGATGAATTGTGTTTTCTCAGGGGTCCCAGGGGAAGCTGTGTCCTGGGGAGTAGAGTGGGAGGCAAAGGGAAAAACTGAGAGCCATTTAAAGGAGTCCTTCATCTGCTGCCTGTGCTGTGAGGTCAGCAAGGAGGCTGTTTGGGAGCTTATGGCACTGCTGCTGCACTGTGGCATTTGCTAACACAGCTTCTAAATCCAAGGGGAAGAGAGAGAGAAAGAAAATTCAAAATAAACTGAAAATTTTGTTTTAATTTAAAATAAAATCCTTTAGATGCAAAAAATAGGAATAACTTTATCCCTGTCAAAATACTTTTTGATATGGTTTTGTGTGCAGACTGCCTCATTTTCATCCGTTTTGCAATAAAAAGCACCCGACTTCTCACCGGGGCTGGCTCTGGCAATATCCCTCAGTGACGCATTTGCAGTTGGCAGGGGAAGGAGGGAGAAGGTTCATGTGGGGTCAAACACATCCCAAGCGGGTGTTCCTCCAAGCGGGAAGAGCTGCAGTGCAGAGATGCAGCTGCGGTGGCTCGTTGTCCTTGGAAAGGCCCTGCAGGGCTGGGGAGGGACAATAGCGTTCCTGTGCCAGCTCTCATGTGTGTTCAGCAGAGCCCTTCTCTGGTTTTCGGTCCCACTGGCTCCCTGTGGGCTCCTTGTGGTTTGAAGAGGGGCTGTGATGATCTGGGGCAAATCTTTCTGCCAGAGCTATTCTCAGCAAAATGGGCTTTGGGTGATGCTTGGGTAGAGTTGGCCGTGCATGTACATGTCTCAACACCCAGTTCCTCAGTTACCTCCTGTAAGAGTGGTACCTACTCTCTCCTATAGCCTTTAGGGCAGGCTGGAAAGAGGCAAAATCTGTGTGTCACAAGCAGTGCTGGCCAAAACCCAGTGCTTGTGTTCCCCTCCTGTGTCCTCAGGTGGATTATGTGTATGGGCCACTGCTACTGCCAGATAAGTGATGTCTCAATGTTTTCGACATTTAAAAAATCTACTTTTCTTGTTCCAAATGATTTCCAAACATGAGCTAATTGTCTAGATGACTCTCCTTGCACCAGAGAGTTCATCTTCCCATGTTCAGCACAGGGTCTAGTCTAGTAGTAGGGCTTTGGTTGCTCTGACAAACAGTGATGATGAGGAGGAAGAATGACAGTGACGTTGAAACAAATATACTGAGTTGGACTGGTTTTCTTTGCAAGCATTTTGTTTTCTGACAGCTGCAGAAATCTTTGCTTGGGGATCCCATGCTGAGAAAAATACCCCTGGGAAAAGCAGTTCAAAGGCATTTTTGGGAGAGGGAACTTTCTTCCAGTGTGGCTTTGACAAAAGCACACACAAGTGTAGTAGTCCAGACCAAAACCCCTCTGACCTCTCCCAGCAATGGGCTGGGCTCCTCAGGAGCCACAAGCCCTCCTCTCTCTGCTTTTTGACTAGAGACACCCCAGATACCGAGGATTTGGCATCTGAATCATACAATTTGTCAGTGACCTGTGCTATTTGGAGACTTGGGAATGTGCCACCGGGATGCAGAGCACGGCTCTGTTTGTAAGTCACGCTGCTGCTGTAACATATGTCCTCCAGGGCAAGGCTCATGAGCAGCAGCTCCGAGACAAAATGCTCCCGCGTGGCTGTGTTCCGGCTCACGGGGAGCGACGCACAGCCCTTCCCGGCAGCCGGCACTGGTTGTGATTTGGGACTGCAGTGGAGGAGTTTCCATGCGGAGCTGGGGACTCCGGGGGAGGAAGGCGCCCGGCCTGGCTGCGCTCGCAGAGCCAGCATTGGCGGCCGGACCTGCGGGTAATGATCTGACCTTCTCTTAATTAAGAGAGTGAGCCCTGGTTGGGGTGATCATCGTCACAGTAGCTCCTCACTGGTGCTGAGCTGCGCAGGGCAGCAGTGTGGGGATGCAGATTGGGCGGCTTTCTGAGCAAGGGTGTTTTAATGGGGGTTGCCCGAGCCCATGCAGACCTCTGGAAGCACTGAGTGGCCTCTTTATCCCAGGAAGGCATAAAAGGCAGCCCTAGAAGGGAAAATGCCAGGACAAGGGGGCTAGGAAGTCATGAAAAGGGAGTGAGGGGGAAGGGAGGCAGAGAAGATATTTACCGAGGGCCTAATTAGCACGAGTGAAAAAATGATAATAGGGTGAAGAGCGACTGGGAAGGAAGGGGAGAGCTGTGTGTATGTAGAGACCAGCTGGTGGAGAGAAACCAGATGAAAGGGAAGAAACCAGAAACAGGAGAGGAGCAGGGATGGGGAAACAGGAGGTGTGAGGCAGAGAAGAAAGGCAGGAGGATTAGTTATTTTGAGGGACTATTTCAGCAGAAGAAATTTAAGGTTAGGGGAAATGGCATCTGTGGAAAGTACAGAGGTGAGTTGAACTGAGGGAGAAAAACCTGTGCTTTAATATTTCTCCTCTCCAGGAAGAGGATAAAATGGTTTCAGGATAGCTGTGTGCTTGGTTACTCTGAGAGGAAAACCTGGATAGTCAGAGCAAGAAAAAGACCAAAGTCTATAATGAACAACAAAAGAACAAAGGAACAGAAGGAAGCTGTAGAGCAGTCGATTGCAGAGAGAATGCAATTGGATTTTCTTTTCCCCACTAAGCAGGGTAAAAGTGGGCTCAGCTCTCCTTCTGTCTCCGACTAACCCTGAGGTGGCTGTTTTGCCGTTTCTCTGTTGATTATGCTGCTGTTGGGTTGCATCCATGCTGTGCACATGTGAGCAGAGCTTGTCCATGGAGCTGTTTCCCACTTCCTGGGGGTTTCTCCTGCAGGGCTGGGTATGGGCACTGCCTGTGCCTGAGTCTGCAGCCCCAACACAGGGCTCAGAAAGCCATGTTGCGATGGGAGTGCTCTCCCTTGACAGCTGCACCCCAAGGAAGCTAAACCTTAGCTGCAGCCTCTCTTGCTCCATCTCCCAGCTGTGTGCCAGGTAAGAACTCAGTTTTAATTACTGAGCAATAACCTTTTTCACCTTCCCTTTGGAGCCATTGTTGTTGAACTGTGCGGTGCTCAGGATGCTGAGCCCCTGTGTGCATCTGCCATGCCCAGACCACGCAGCCAGGAAAGAAACACACACCAGGGAAAAGCCTGAACCACAGAGACATGGCTGTGGTGGGACCATCCTGTTTGTTTCTTTCTTTCTGCAATATCCACCCTCTGTAATTGCAGTAACATGGGTGTAATCATGTCTAGAGGTCTCACATGCTCTTCTTCCCCAGTTTGTACAGCAGTACTATAGGCAGAGGAACTTGGGTCTGATTCAAGAAACTGCCTGGGCAGTACAGGCTCTGCTCATACCTGATGTCTGGGCACATGCAGAATGGCACTTGTTAGCGTGGAAAGTCAATTGTAGGAATTTTTGTGTGTGTGTGGTTTTTTTGCGACTTCACGTTCTTTATGAGAATTTCTGAAAGACCTGGTGAAAATGTTTAACAGCTTCCACATCACTTAAAACATCCCCCTGCCTCTCTTTTCCTTATTATAATGGGGAACTGTAATTGTAAAATTGTAAAATAGAATGGGAACTACCCTTGTAGTCTATCAGAGGTGCTCATGGAAAGGGTCCTTTTGTGAAGTATAAATAGTTTTGTATTTTAATGCACTTCTGGTTAGATTTTGGTTCTGTGTGAGATTTGCACCCAGCAGAGAGGGGGAAAATGTCTGTTAATCAGAAATCATTATCAAAATAATGACACCACAATACATGCCCAAATCCTGCTCCTTGTCACCTCCCAAGTAATCATGTGGAACCAAGTGCATCCAGAATTGCCACTCCTGTAGGAATCTCTAAATCAGCTGTGGTAGTGGTATAAGTCAGGAGTGACTCCAAAAATCAAAGCATCACCTTTCTGCTTGTGCCCTGCATGGGGAAGGCACAGTAGGTGCTGTGAGGTCAGGGATGTGAGCATGGTATGGTCCTACATACACCAGCCCTCTGGGTAGGACTCCACAGCCAAGGGGGATCACTTCTGGGTGGTGTCATGTCCCCCCCCAGTTTGGGGGGATCCCCCCACCTTTGCAGCTGTCCTGCAGCACAGGGGGGCTGGTTTGCTGCCCATGCTGCTTGTCCTTGATGCAAAATGAACCCTTGTGCAAACGTGGCTTTGCCTTTGATGGGGGAAGGGAAAATCCAGGACTGGGCAAAACTGAAAGCAAGGTGACCCCAGGTGAGTGGAGTGAATCGTGTCCGAGGACATGAGTGCTGGCAGTGGCCATGGGTGTTATGAGAAAATCCACCTTCAGTGGGCATCTCTGCCGTAATATAATTGCACTTCAGGCAAAAGGCACGTCTGATTTGGCAACAGATAAAGGCTAAGTGAAACTCTCCTTGTTTATTTTTCTTAGCTTTACAGCTCATAACTGGAGTGGCTGGGTTTCCTCCACAAAAATGCAAAAATTTAATGACATTGAAAAAGCTGGAAGGTAAAGCTGAACAGTTCACTGTTTTTCTAAAAATTTCAGACTTTCAAACTTTAAACTTTTCTTCTGTTTTTACTCCACTTTTATAAATTTTAATTAAAAACCTGAAAACCATGGTTCAGTACCAAACCAAGCATTTCATTTCACATCAAACTGAAGCGTCAGTAGCAACAGTAATCATATAAGCAGCCATTTTCATAATACAAAGAAAGGGACATGCTGAGGCGGGAGATCCTTTTTGGAATGGGAGACTCGGTGGGTGCCCTGGTGACAGCAGCAAGAACACAAGTGCATGCAGTGGTCTGTTCCTTCCACTGACAGAGTCAGATCATACAGTCAAATCGTTCAGTCACCAGCCTTACAGACAGAGAGGCCCTTCTGGGATGGAATAAGGAAACTACAGTCCCTCCTTTTCAGCCTCTAACAGCAGTTCAAGGCCCTGAATCACACTTCTCTCCTTCCAGTTTTAGAAAGCCAACGTGGTTTTGTTTGGTGAAAAGAAAAATGAACCCAAATCCTCAGAAGAAAGTATCAAACTCCCTCCCCTTGCTGCATTAGGTATTTTTTATAGGATGACATTTTGAGGGAAGCAAATATCACGAGAACCAGTGAGCACTGAGAGATCTGTACGTGATACGTGATAAACTGAAACCATAGCAGGTTGGGGTGGTTTAACTCTTTTCAGCAGGCAGATGTGTGGGGGTGGGAGGATGTGGGGATGTACTGACAGTCCTGCTGCCTTTATGGACTGAGCCGTGAGCAGAGTGAGGAGCAGGTGGGGCCCTGACCTCTGCTCCCCACGGGAGTGAGCCGGGAGCAGGACCGGTGCTTGCCTTGCCCTGGGCTCTGCCCATTGGCTTCACCCTTGGTGGTTTTGTTTCCTGTGCTGTGGTGGACAGGTTCACAGGCGGCAATTCCTGTCAGGCATCAGTTGTGGACCACAAAGTGAGTCAGATCAATAGTCTCACTGCTGTGACGTCCTTTTGGTTTGCACGGTGTCTTGGTGGCCGGATCTGGGTGTCATATCAACTGGCCTCAGCTGGAGACTGAGCCAGGCTTGGCCCCTCTTGGAAGTGACAAGGTTTTCTACAGCATCCCATTGTTGGTGACTTCTCCTTTGCATCACACACAGACAACAGACTTGCTGGTTTTCCTCTGCCAGAGGAGAAGCAGCTGTAGATATCTCCCCTATGCAAACCTGCACAGCCAGGTGAAGAGCACAGCCACCCACGGATGTCAGGGCCCCTCAGAGGTCTCCAAAGGTCTCTCCAGTACTCTGGTCATGAATCCTTGTAATAAAACCACACTTGCTTCACTCTTCCTCTCCATCTTCAGAATGAAAAGCATTTGTAAGCGAAAAACTTTTTATTTTTATTTTTATTGTTACCTTTTCAAGCACATATGTGCCAGGACAGAGGCTACTCCAGTGCAGATGTTACACTGCTCAACACAGTGAATCTTTCACCATTTTGGTCAAAGGCATTCTTAAAAGTGAGGAAAACCCTAGCAGTGGCTTGAAGCACAGAGCATTTACATTTCGGTTTGCCCCTGAGGCCAACTTAGATACCAGCTGCCCCTGCAACAGAAAAGGGCCTAGGCTGCCCATCTTTGGCACAGCTGAGAACCCTGGCAGGGCAGGTGTCAGAGGCCACCAGCTCCACCACTGCACTGCCCCTTGCTGCTACCAGAAGGTGCAGGCATGTCCTGATAATCCATTATTGTTTGATGTAATTAAGGAAGAATGCCGTATTTATCTTCTGCTCATCTAAACTCAGTTTGAAGAAAAGGCTCTGCTCTCGTAGCTTGAGGAGAACCTGTCCAGAGAGGTTAATGGTAGACGATGTTTATACAGGAATGGAGCTTCCCAAGGAGGGAGCTGGGTGGAGGCGATGTCTCCTCTAGCTGTCACTTTAATTTCCTGTTTTTAAATGATCGCTCTCCGCCTCTTAAGAAGGATGTGTGTTGGGTGAGAGCTTTCCATTGTGGTGGTGTGAAGAGAATAAAGTGATGCCTCCAGCCCCACTCATGGAACTCAGAAGCCCAACATGGGCTTCTGGGTGGTCCTGTCTTTGTAAAACAGCCTCTGGCTGGAGGCCCCTCTAGTTTAACAATGGGTGCACCAGCGATGAGGGAGACTTGTCCCACCTTCCGTGCTGCCCAGTGTGATACGTGCCCCGCCAGAGCCATAGGACAGGTGGTGTGGTTACCCCATGGGCTCCTGAACCTTCTTCCCCGCTCACACCCACACACAGGTTGCACCCAGTCCTGTAGCAGCACCCAAACCTCTTAGGGGTCTCCAGTAGTGTCATGTCATCCTTCTAGCCAGGAGCTTGGGTGGAGAAAGACATGCTGGCCATCTTCTGGAGGTGGGGGCTGGAATGGTGTTGTTTTGCCTCCAGATGCCCAGCCAAATTTATACATCAGCACAGCTTCTTTCCCCATCCTGAAAGCCTGAGAGAAATTGTTCCATTGCTCTTCTGCAGAAGTCACCTTGGAGGAGTGGAGACCTAAGCAGTTTTAGGGCACAATTATCTATGTAAAGACACTGGCAACAGCTTGGAAGATAGATATGAGCCAGTAGACTTGAGAGGTCCTTCCTGCTGCCCATGGTGCCAGACTGTGGTTGAAGTATTGATGGACCGGGGTTGTTTGTACCAGTGCGGATTGCATTTTAAAGGGGGAGCAGATGGATATTTCACATAAAGGATTATCCAGTGCTGCTGACCTGCACCAGGGGCAGCCCTTCAGAGGGCTGGCATGGGGTGCCAGGCAGCTCCCAATTTGTCTCAAGTGAAGCCATTATTCTAGTGGGACTCTATTATAAGACATGGGGTTTGCTGTGTTAGTGGGAACGGGATCAGAAATGCCTATATTGGAGACACAGCACACAAACAAAAGTAATTTTTCAGTTTTTCACAATTTGATTAATATTTCTGGGAAGATAAAAGGGCTCTTGATGGTGATGCTTATTTAAATTTTCTTCTAGGTAGCTGCATCCTGCCGTGTCCTGCCCTGACCCTCCATCGGTTTCAGCTGTCACCAGCTGTCCCTTGCTCTTGCCTTGTGAGCTATGTGAAACAACACAAGAATAAGCACAGCGTGAAAGTGTGAACGGCCTTGCTGCTGACCGCCCTCGGGCTCCCTCCAAGAACAGAGGCCAGCAGTCAGCGGCTCTGGAGATGTGCCCTGTGCCAGCTCCCGGAGGGACAGCCTGCTCCACACACCCGCAAAAACCTTGCCTGGCTGAGGGGACCAGGCTCCCAGTGCTCGCTAAAGCAGACAGGGTGGAGTGGGGCAGAGAAAGGCCAATCCTCAAGGTCTCTTTGTGGTTTTCAAATGGATGGACTTGGACTCCAAGGCAAGCAGTGTCCACTGAGCACCTCGCCTTCCTCTTCCCAGGGGAGCATAGGAATGGGGATGATCTTCCTCAGCTTTCTCATGTGCTGCCTCAGAAAGTCTCTTGATGCTGCTGGATCTCAGACAAGCTTCTCGAAGTCTGGGTCTGGCTGACTGCAAAAAGTGTTACCCAGCTTTTGTTCCCTTTGCTTTGCTTTCCCCTCTTATTTTTATTTTTATACTGGGCAAAGCAAGCATTTGAATCTCCAGCAAAGATAGACTTTATGCAACTTAACATGTCCAAGGCTCTCCTGCAGTTGGAAGAGGCCAGCAGAAAGACTGTGCTGAACTGCAGTGACTTGGAGGGCCTTTGATATCCGTGTTCACCAGCACTGGATCTGGCAGCTTGCAGGCGGTGAGAGCAGTCACACGTCCTCCTGCCTGCTGCCACCGACTCACGCTCCCTGTGCTCGTGCTGCCTCTGCCTTCTCCTCTCTGGCAGAGACACAGGTCTCTGTATATGTGTATATATATATATCTGTTTATCATGAAGCGTGACGGAAGCAAGATTAGGTTTACCTTTGGGTATCCGTGGTTTTTCTGGCACTGCCATCATTTGACCTCTCCCAGCTCCACAAGGAGAGGAAGTTGACTGAGCGTTTATTACATTTGTAGATTACATATGCCCATCTAGAGCATATGTTTACAACAAATTTATAGACCCCTATAAAGGGGCTAACAGGCATTATATTTAATTAATGTGGCAGAAATTATATCATTGTAATAACTGCCTGGCCTTCAGAGGTAAAACTTAGTGCCAAGGATTCCCAGATGAATCATCTCTGATAAGAACCAGAAATGACATAGGCCATATATTGTATGGTGAATTTGTTTGGATTGGTACCTTTAGGGTATTCAGCCTTGCCAAGTCTCTGCGGTGCTGACACAGTTTATTACACATTTTCATTTATTAAGAGATTATTTGACTGCAGTTTGTTGTTTTATTGTACAGCAGGTGATAATTTTACACTAAATTAACTGTAACATCTCTGTTAGGAACAGGCCGAAGAGGCTTCTTGCTATGATGCTAAATACTAAGTAATGGCTTTTATTCATCAAGGAAGTAATTTACTGCCATGTGCAGGGCTTGAATAAGACTTTCCACTAACCTGTTATTAGTCTGTGTGTGTTCAGGTTAGGGTTAATGGTCTTGTGCCAACACAGGCTCCCTCTTAAAAACAGATATCTGTGCTAAAATCTCACAGCTCGCTACTTTCAGGCTGGACTAAAAAATGGTTTGAGGCTACTAAATCTACACACAGGCAGAGAAATGGCCACTGAGGTCTGGAGATGGGCGATGCTTGTTGTGTCAGTCCATGAGCTTGGATTTGAGCATCAGAAGAGGTTACAGATGGGCAGGCAAAGAAGTGAAAGCTCCTTGCACAGTTTGACTCTTCAGTAAAATAAAAATATGTTGTTTCCACCCCTGGCTTAAATATTTGTTATTTCAACCAAAGAAATAATTCAACCAGAAAAAAATTTTCAAACCCTTTAAGAAAACAAAGGAAAAAATAAGCAACAATAACCATCCCTCTTTTCCTACAGAAATTAATAACTTTTGAAGGAAAAATATTTATTCAAAAGCCCCTTTTTCCATTTAAAATAGATTACAGATGAAAATAATTTGCCTATCCCTTAATGAAGTCCATTATACCAGACTAGTTTCATAGTCTGTCTCACACAGATACCATTGAGTTAAGCTTTGTGTTGGGAGATGGGAATTCCACACCAAATTGAATTGGAGACTGAAGCAGGAACAATTATGGCTGCAAATTATTAAAGCTTTGCTATATTGGAAATTCACAGCATGCTTATAGCAGTAACTTACTATTAAGAAGAACCATACTACAAAGCTAAAAAATAGAGGAAAAAATCAGAGCCATATTGCTTTGATCACAATTCCATGTTTAAAGAAACCAATCATTGGCAAAATAATCCCCTTCCCAACTGTGCCGTGGATTAGCTTTGGTTAATGCTAACATTGCCTTTATATGGAGCACATCAAGGGAAAAATTATCAAATAAAATCTAGGGCTGCCTAAGTAATTCGCAGTAAATAATGTGCTAGAGGGAAGCCCCTGACACAAACACACACACACAAACACACACACAAACACACACACACACACACAAACACACACACAAACACACACACACACACACAAACACACACCCACACACACACACACACCCACACACACAAACACACACACCCACACACACACACACACACACAAACACACACACACACACAAACACACACACAAACACACACACACTCTCTCTCTCTCTCATTCTCACTTATGACTTTCCTGTGAGCCAGTTCTGCCTTTGAGTGCAGGGTGAGTGACAACTTCCTGAGCAGGCAGCTCTGGCTCACACACATCTGTTCTGACTGGACAAGCACATCAAGTGTTATATTTCCAGCTGCTGAAAGGATGATCAGAGCTCCTAAATTAGCTGTCCAGTGTGAAGTTTTTTATGATTAGTTATTCCAAGTTGTCTTCTGGGGAATATTTTCCAGGCCTTCTTTTAAAATTTGCTGCTCAAAGATTGCTCTGCAGCAAGCTTGTTAGCTGGAGTGCTCATGGAGAGCTGCTCCCAGTGCAATTCGCATCCATGTGCTGAGGATATGAAATAATATTCCTAAATACTTTTTTGCAGTATTCCCCAGATCTACAAGCACTGAATGGGTATGCCTCTTTTATTTATTTGGGGGCGTTATTGATTTTAGATGAGGGAATGTGAGACTATATAAATGGATGTTGTCTTGTTGCCTTTTGGGAATGGCATTTGATTTCCACTCCCCTCCCCAATTTCTTGGAGTCTCTGTTTTCTGAAAAGGGAAGGCACAGAAAATTTTAAGTTCATTCTTAATGTGAGATTTATTGTTTTTTTAAGAGCAGGAGCAATACCAGCCTATGAAACAAAACTCTCCCAGGCTCCAGGCCTAGGAAATAAGTGTTAGTGAGTGGGAGGCTCTGCCCATGCATCCCAGCTTAGGTGTGAACATTTGAGGAAAACCCTGCACACTTGAGAGTGGACGAGGTGCATGGCACCCTATGGACACCACAGGCACAGCTGCATACAAGGGGCACTTGAGAATGAATCCTTTGCTGGACAGCTACAAAAGCTGCTGCTCCTAAAGCCACCAGCACAAAAAAGATGAGTAAATCTGGGGATGACCTGAGATTCAAACAAATCTTTTGTGCATATTCAACATATTTTTTTTGTGCGTAGTTGAGATTTTAAATGCCCTCAGTAATTCAGAGGGAGTTTCAGTCACTGCATTTACAGGGATGTGGTCTTGTGCCTGCCCCTGCCTCAGCACTAGCCCAGTGACGTCCATCCCTGTGTTTTTTAGCCAGCCTACAACAGCACAACATGAGCTTGTGAAGCCCTGAGAGATCCCTGAGTGAGGGCTGTTCTGCAAGGACCATGGAGATCACAAATCCTGTTGTGTTCAGGCAGGATTGCAAACACTGAGATGAGTTGGTATGAGTGACATGAACATCAACTAGATCACATCTATTTTTAACATCCAGCAAAATTATTAGAACCAGTACTGTTATCATCTGCAGGACTGAACCCCCCCTAAAAGGAGAAGGTATTGTGGGACATCCCATGCAAAATTATGCTTGGAGGTTACACCACAGTGGATGCTATTACATTACATTTCTATCCATCTACCATCCCTGTAGCCTGTTCAAAGAACTGTCAGTAAAAGCTAAGCTGCTGATAACCACTTTACAAATGAAAACCTTGGTTTTATTTGATGGTGTAAGACTTGAGAAGAAAATGGGGGGAAGAACACAGAACAGAATAAATTTTATTAGTAGAGTAGATGTGGCAGAATAATTACAGTTTCTGGGAGAGTGTGGGGAACAGCATAAGAAGGCTGGAAAAAAAATAGCAGCTTAAAATTTGATTGTCTGTTTGGGGTGATAGTAAAGTCAAAAGTGCCATTTCCAGTCTAAAATCCCTATATCCAATACTAAAGAGCATTAGAGCCTAAAAAAGGATTTGAATACAAATGTCTTCAACTCCGGCTCACCACAAAATTAAAGGATCTCTTCCAGGAAATACAGTGTCTGCATGAAGAGACCCCCCTAGATCTATGCCTTTGAAGCTTAAGTTTTAATTTGGGATTAAAAAAAAAAAAGTTGCACAGAGCCATGCAGGAGTCTGACACAGTATCCTAGAAGAGATCCTGTGCTGCTGATGGCTCGAGCAGAGCAGGACTGGGGGTCTTGCCACTTGCCTGCCCTGGAGAAGGAACACTGCCCATGGTGATGCTGCTGATGCAAGAGTGATTCAGCTGTGAACATGGAAAGAAATGCTGAATATGGGAGAGAAGCGGGCAATCCAGGGCAGGCAGGATGGCACACAGGCTGGCTGAGTCCTGCTGATGCTGGTTTTAAAGACAAACACACATGGTTTGAGTAAAGGCTGGCCTCCCTCTGTCCAAATGCATTGCAGATTATGGATGATGTGGGCTTTGCATGGGTAATTTTTCCTTTTTCATCTCAGTATAAGGCAGCCCAGGAGACACTATCATGTATGACATGAGCATTTTTCTTGTGCTCTGTGTTTGATTTAATCAAAAGAGCTTTCTTAGCAGCCTGGATACACTGGGTGACCACTTTACTATTCTCAGCATTTTGCAACATGATTATTTTGTCTGTCCTCTTTTATGTGCACTCAGAAGGTTTGAGTGCACTCAGAAGCACCAGGCACAGCTCATTGATTTAGGGACATCTGAACTGGGATCAAATAAGACAGTGAGTAGCTTTTACCATTGTGTCTTTACCTCCTGGTGTAGACAGGGCTGGCAGTAGGGTCACCTTCAGCAGGTGCCCCTGGCTGGCCCTGTCAGACAAGATGCCTCAGTGTTGAAGTGCTGTGTCCCAGCAGCAGTAGGGGCAGAGTTCTGGGATGCAGGGCATGCTGTTAGTTGGACTGCTGAGAGCTGAGGCTGGCCCACAGCTCCAGTGGTGTCTCACTGTCATGGTTTGTGGCCTCTGTGGTGTTGTCCCTGGGCAGGTGTCACAGACCCAGGAGCACCAGGAGGCTCTGCCTCAGGCTGACAGCAGGGATTTGCTGCCCAGCCTCACTGATGCTCTGCCAGCTGCCCAGTTGCTCTGCAAGCAGTCCTGAGACTGGGGTTTGTTTTCATTTATTCCATTACATAAAATATTCAAATTTGAAAAAAACCCCACACCAACACTAGGAAAACCCCCAAAACCCAAAGGTATTTCCAGAGAAGGATATTTCCCATTTTTTCCTGCTGGGCAGGGTTGCTGTCACTTCATCCCATGGTGCAGTGCTTTCCAATTTGAGGTCTGCTCTTCTTGGGTCAGACCTGGCCGCAGGAGCCTGTAAATTAGGGGCCTCCTAAACCTGGTTCATGGACCACTTGCAAGCTCCCTCCAAAGGGAGTGTGTGCAAATTCACTGGTTGTATTCCTCGTCTTTCTGGAGCTTGCTGTGCAACTAAAGATTGGTGTCTGAGTCATCCCACTGTGAGTCCCAAGTCCTGCAGGGAGACGTGCCAGTGTGAGCCATATTAGCAAAAAGATCTAGTAAAGGGGTCGGTGACTTCATTTTAGCCAGTGGGAGAATTTGTGCACCACAGCTCAGCTTGGGCTCTGAGGGCAAGGAAACCTTTGGTGAGGAGCAGCTGAGGGCAGACGAGGGTTAATTTTTTCACCTGGAAGAGCTGCATTTTCCTGAAGAAGGAAGAGCCTCCAAATCTCTCCTGTGAGCTCTAGAAAACATTTTGAAAATTTTTTTCTTCTTCAAATAAAGAATTCATTAAGTTTTCTGTTCCTCTGAGTCCCCGTGCTTCCCATTCCCAGAGGCATAATATTAAGCCTAATCACCAACTAGAACAACTGAGGCCTTTATTTTGGTGTAAAGCTGCATGAAAAAAGAAAGTCCCCTGTGTATGCAGCTGTAACACTTGCATAATTTTAAGAAATATGGAGAAATTCACAACTGAATTCCAAATCTGCTTCTTCCTTTTTCCTACAATGAGTGTGATGCATAATTTACACAGGCAAGAAAATGTAGGAAGCTGACTATTTTTTTCTTTTTGTTTGTTTTCATTCAGTTACAGAAGGGCTGGAACCGCAGAAAGCTGAGATAAGAGCCCTACCCCTTCCTTGGTGCAGTGAGCATGATATGGAGGATGAAGAGGAACTCAGGTACAACCATGAGGACTTAGTTGGGTCTTTCTAGCAGTTATCAAAACCAAATATGTCTCATCTGTTTCCTGTCTTGAAAAGGAGGAGCATGAGAGCCATGAAGTGAAACGCTCAGTGATGTTGGGGGCAATCACAGCCTCAGCCACTGAGATACCTGCCCACGCCCACGGCTCTGGCAATAAACTGCTGACTACAACTAATACTATAAAAATTCCTCCCTGGATGCCATAGACACATCGACAGTTTTGCATATGTTGAAAACTCCCTGGCTAATGACATATTTCCTCTTTGGGCTGACTCACGAGCTGCTTCTCCTCGTTGCTATGAAAGTTGGAAGCACTTCAACGCTGCCTGCTGCAAGTACATTTCATGAAAAGAGAGGAAAATCTCAGTATTATTTCTGGATTCTCAGATTTGACCCTTTCACTTTGGCAGTCGGTGAGCTCTGCCACTTTGTCGTTTATTAAATAGCTTGTTAGTGGCAGAAGGAACAACAATAAAATTTGTGTGTATAATTTAAAGCAAACAATCTCCGCTTTTAATCCGGCCTTCAAGGCCTGAAGTAAACAACCGCATTTCAAGGGAACGCTACTGAGAAAAGGAAAGGTCTGTTGGGTGCCACTTGCTTTTAAACATTGAGACAAAGTGTTTAACAGCCTAGAAGCTCTAAGCCCCGCGTTGTTACAGGGAGGTAACAGCTCCATTAATTAGATGATCAAATATTACTTTATTGGTAAATTCTTGCATTGGCCTGGAATGGCTTGTGCCTGCTTATGAGACATGTAACTCTATTCTTTTGAGCATTTATAATATTCCAGTGGATTATTTAATGTAATTGCCATAATTCTCTAATTTATGTAATATTTGCATCAATGTTGTGTGTTGATTATGACCTGGTTCAGGGTATTTATCTGTGCTGATTTTCAGCAGTTCTCGGGGAAAAAATAAAAGGTCTTTTCATGATGTAGAAGTCTGACACAATGTCAAACCTTGTTTTCTGTCCCTCACCAGGAGAGGTGAGACTCGTGGGTCTGTGTACTTGAGCTCATTTTTAGTTAGCACCATGCCAGCACATGAGCAGAGGGAAATGTGAGAGAAAAGAGGCTGGATAAAGCCTTAAGGGCTGCTGACACAGCAACCAGGAGCCAACCTGGCTCCACTGCCCCCGACTCCTGAGCAGGGGCACTTTATATGGAGATGGACAACACCTTCCTCTGTGTCTGTCTGCTCTGGTGCACTGGTGGTTAAACCACCTGCAAGCTGCTGATGGCCAGAGGTTACAGCCTCGGGGCTTAAGGGAAACTAAAATCACTGCAAATTCACCTTGAAAAGTGGGCTGTATGCAGAGTGCTCAGGGGTGCAACAAGAGCCAGAGTGGGGAGCCGGGGGCACACACAGTGGCAGAGTTGTGCCAGGAGAAGTCACTCGGCCCTCGAGCCAGCGCCAGGCTGCCTTGCAGGGACGTGGGCTGCACAGACTGGAATCGCTGGTGGATTTAAATCAGTCCTAGCATTTCACAACCTCTCCCTGTCGCTCCTTATGCAGGGCCCCTATACATTTGTATATCATACAGCTCCTTCACAGCCTGCAATACTTTTAACACATAATATACATGTTTATCTCAAAGCAGGATAGACACCAACTAACACTGCTCGTTAATGAGGGCGCAATCAACTTGCATAACCTTGAACCACTGAATGCACACAGCGATGTATGAATGAGAGGTTAACTGCAGATGACAGCTCATTTCTTTTTGCTCTTCTGCCCAGAACATCCTGCCAATACACACATTATAAATAACATGTTCTTGTGATGGTAATGGGGGGGCATTTCAGAAGCAAGCATTGCTAATTTTTTTTAGGAGTGATTACATGATATTTGGGGGTTCAGCTCTAATACCATCTGTTACCTTGGCTGCTGGGATCAGCTGTTTCTGCTGCAGGATCTCCACTGCTGGTACCCTTGACCACAGCCCAGTTCCACGTTCTGAATTAGAAAGTTAAATGTGAAACAAATTAACATAAAAACCTACAGAAAAGGGCAAGTTGCATTTCTGATGTGCCTGAGACACCGGTGCCCATGTGAGTCACAGTTCACGACTCGCAGAGTGGTGTCATTCCTAATTCGTGTAAGCGCTCACTTGCTCACCCACACACACCCGTGTTATATCCTGCTTTTCCATGCAAAGCACTCAGCCAGCCATACAGCCCAGTTAGCAACACGCTATCTCGGCTCTCACGCAGATTATGCCACATCAGTGTTCTTTCTGTGGGGAATATATTTACTTGCTGTAAGGAGCCATCTAGTGAGGGCTTACTGCACATAAAATTAAAGTAACTGCTTCTTTACTGTTTCCAGGCAATACCGAAAGAAAAGGTGCTAATTTTTTCCCCTCTTCCCCCCTCTCCATGTTCTCCTTGCCACACCTAAGGTGCAGCTAGAGCAAACGGCTTGAGCAGGCGAGGCTGTGCAGGGCCGAATGCTCGCTGCCGCGGCCCTCCCCGTACAAAGGATAGGGCGCACATGTGCTCCGCCCGGCCCAGCTCCGCTCCCGGGGGACCCGCACGGAGCCAGCGCGGCCCCGAAGGACCTGCCCTGTGCGCTGGCAAGAGCGAAGCGAAGCGTGTGGGTGGGTGGAGAACACAGGGAAGGGCCACGCTAGGCAGAAATGAAAGGCCTTAAACGCGGTCCCGTTCTGATGTGCGGGGAACTGAAGGCAGCCGGTGAAAGTGCCCTTCGTCACGCAGGCAGCGATGGCATAGCTGGGAGCTTAATTTAATTGGCAGAAGGCTGAGCCAGAGCCTCCGTCAGCACACAGATAAAAGAGAGCAGCGTTTGAATGGTCGGCACTTCTTGCTGGTTTGCTTTTTAGGTTTGTTTTGTTCTTTAAAGAACGATGAGCTCGTGCAGATGGAAATGTGAGAGTAGAGTTGAGAGTGTCTGTGCACTGCAGAAATCTGAAGTTACTGCTCCTGGAGCATCAAAAGCACAGCTACAATGCAAATCCATATTGTTAGGAACTGTACAGTCTGCAAAGGGACCAAGCACACCAAGTTAAATATTAAGCCCTCAGCCAGGGAAATGACAGCAGCTTTTCCACAGGTTAGAAGTAAGATTTTGTGTTATGCTCTGAAACTACACCCCGTGAGCGCAGCTGGGTGCGGAGACAGGGTGGAGGGGCAGCGTCGCCTGTTCCAGGTGCGCTGAAACAGTCTCTAGACTGAAACCGAGCAGGCAGTGGGGTCTCCACGAAGGTGTGCCTGGGATGCTCCACAGCAGGCGATGTGCTGGGGTCTCCATCGTGACATTCACTGAGGGGGCTTCTCTGGCCCCTGCAAGCCTCCTGGGGTGGGAGTTTGCAAGCAAGCAAGCAGCTGCACAGCACTTTGAGCAGCCTTATGCTGTGCTGGCACTGGAGTAATCCTCCCCATCTCCTGCCTGCCTATTTGCAGCGCTGGCTCTTAGTAGGCAGCTTTTCTGCTCCTCGGTAGCTCAGCTCTGCGCTCTCCCACGTTGTCCTCAGCTCAATTCCCTTAGGCACAACCGGCCAGCCCGCAATGGGAGAGCACCGAGAGACAGCTCCGTGGCACAGGGCAGGAAAGAGACGCTGAGACGTTTGACACTGTGATACACAATAAACAGGACAGTCATTTTTCACAGCTACGATGCATATCAGGATAGGGAAAGTAATCCAACTTTTATAAACAAGCCTGTATTCTACAAAACCCAGACACTCTCTCATGCATGAGAAAATGCCCTGAATTATGAATGTCTGTGATTTTACAATAACTATTCCTTGCTTTTAATTTTTTTTCCTTGAAAATGCAATCACTTTTTTTTTTTTACAGTGAGAAAATCCCTATTTTTAGTCGGTGGAAATTATTTGACTACATCAATGATTAACAGGTTTAATGTAATAGCTGCATTGGAAATTTAGAAAGCAAACAAGCCAAACAGAGCTGAATGGATTTGTTATAATGATTTCATTAGGGATTTTAAAAAGTTTGCTTTATACTTGCAGTTTGTTGTCAGAAAGAATTGGCTGAATTCAGGCAAAATGGTTTGTTCTTTGTCTGTCCGTGGTCACCATAGCTACCATTTCAATCTGTTAACATATGTGGTATTATTTTGTTCCTTTCTCTTAAACTCTGTTCACAGATGCTGTCAAGATTTCCCTTTGTACACATCTGATCAGTTCATGCCAGGTTTGGCTCCGTGCCTTTCCAGAGGAGAGCCTCTCTGATGAGGACAAGGTGGTTAGGCACTCGGTGCAGCAATGGAGACAGGATTAGAAGCTGGGGTGGGGATGCCTCCTACTCCACTAAGGCATGGGATCTGTGAGAAATACCTTGGGAAGACATTGTCAGAGGGGTACCTTTTTTCTGGAGAGGTGGGTATTCCCTGGATATGCTGTGGCAGCTCCTTGGCTGCCAAAAATCAGTATAAATGCATTCATTTTAGTGGAGGTGTCGTGTCTGCTCGTAGTCAGGTCCTGTGATGTTGCTCATTACACAGGTTTTGGGTAAGGAGCCAAGAGATGAAGGGAGGCACGGCTACAACACTTTAAATAAATAAGTAATAAGATTGTACAGTCTCTATTCTTTGCTTTTTCCAGTCTTAGAAAAGGTTCAGTTTGCCACTGAGGATGGAGGTGTAGCCGCTCAGTGCTATGGAGGGGATTGGAATATTTAGCGGAGATCAGATTATCCACATTTCACATTTTAATTGGCATTGAGTGAGGGAAAAAATCAGTTTTTTCTATTGCTGAATGTGAAGGTGATTGAGATGGCTTCATTTTCTTTCCAGCTGTGAAGAAGGCAGGTAAATATATTGATGTATGTATGCGGTACAGTTTATAGTGAAGCTGTGAGAGAAATCAGATAGTCTGGAAAACACACAATTTCCTTTCAACAAAGCACTCACAGTAGAGAGTAAAGTTAAGGTGAGTCTTTATATTTATATTTTTAAGAGTATAAAAGCATTTGTTTAAAGCTCTGTGGCTCTGATTTTTCAGAGCCACTGAGCACCCTGCTCTCTGGTTTCTTTTAACTGGAGATGTAGGTTTTCAGCATTTCTGGCAGCCAGGCCCCCTCTACTAATGCCTGCAGAGAGTAGCTGGAGAAAGTGTGAGAAACATTATTGTAATGAAGGGCTAATTCTGCCTCTCCTTCCTGCCTCTCAGTGCAGATGAAAGAGTGCCTGCAAGTCGTGTTATGTGCACGGGAAAAGGGAATTCTGATTACTGGCTCTGGCTCCCCAGGGGCAGGGATGCTCTCCTAGCACAACTCACAGTAAGCCACGTCTGCATTTCCAGTATAAGGCCCATTTTTAAGGACTCCTAGTTTGGCTATAAAAATTCACTTAGCATGCATGAATAGAAACCAAATTGACAAGATAGACCATAACTGCCCTGAAAGGGCCATTAGTTCCTGTCATATGAAAAATCCACATTTTAAAAAAGCAAGTATTGTTCACATTTGCACAACAGGCTGTAACCGTTCCTTCTAAGTCATTATAGACTGTATGGGAATAATAATTTTCAAAATCACTATTGATACCACAGGCACAGAAACAGCAGGTGGCAGATGCCTGTGCTTGATATTAATCCAGAGCCTTCCAGTGCCCCTGAGCAGGTTGGGATCAGTTTAAACCCTTGATTTACACCGATGCAACTGAGAAGAGGAAGACCACGGAATAAAGATTTGGTCTGATACCTGAGTTTGGTGTAAGGCTTCTGGTGTCATCAGGGGAATCCCAGAGGGGCAGTGGCTGTGAGAGGGTACCAACGAAAGACCATCCATCTCCTGTGCTCAGTGCTGCTGGACAGGGGAAATGAGTCTGTATTTGGTGCATTCCGTGTTTAACAAGGGGAAAGCTTGGGGCAGATAAGAATGTAGGTTTTTTTTCTTTTAATTGTGATTTTAAGAGGTACTAGGTCATGGCTTTTTAAAAAATTGTTTCTTTTGGTTCATGATTAGTGTCTCACTTGACAGCAAATAGAGGTTTCATTGATTTTTTAAGATTTCTTTTCTGGGTTTTCATGTGTTGCAGGTTTTCTTTAGACAAATACCAGTAAGGAACTAACCTGGATTTCTCTCTCCTCCCTCTGAGAGCACTAGCATTTGAGATTTCCAGATTATATTTGGGTTCAATGAAGAGAAAGTGTACAATCAACGGCTGGCACTAGAGTCCCGATGAGCTGTGCTGCCTTAGGGGTGTGTTCACAGAAGCTGGGCCTGAGCATTCTACTGGTTTTACAACAAAGGGAATTTCCAGGAATTTCAGCAGAGTGATCCCCACATACGTCAGAAGTGAATAACATGATTTTCTCCTCTTTCACATGCATGTATGGACATACCAACCTGAACATTTTTACTATGTTACAACACTTTGCTTGGACCTACGACTATGGCTTTTGAAGGGAGTTTCAGATTAATTCTAATAGTTCCCTTTCCCGTGGGAATGCCAGTGCTCAGAGGCCCTGTAGGATAGCCCTGGCTGCATTTCCCTAAGATCCCCTATGTCATGGGAAGAGATTGGGCTGAGAGGTGGAGTAAAGGGGGCTATGTTGGCAGAAAGTCAATGCGGGGATTTTTTGGTAGGATTTCAGGAGCAAGCAGCTGCCTCTCAGCTGGACTCCTCTTCCCCATTGCTGGGATTACCAGGATAGCAGCAAGACAGCAAGACACATGGAGGACTCCCAGGGAGGTGGGAGACCACCTGGCTGAGTGGCTTTGCTGTGGTCAGAGCCCCAGGCACCAGCGTGTCTCCATGGGAGCGTGCAGGGAGGGGGATGCCTGACATGTTGCAAAGGTGGGACACCTCTCTCTGGGCAGTGTTTTCTGCTCTCACCATGGACTGCAGTGACACTGGTCACTGGAAAGCTGCCACCATGGAGGGGCTGGCATAGAGGAGTTTCCCTGCTGGACCCAGGCAAAGTTTCTCATAGTTAGTTATCCTTGACATAGCAGCATCCTTCAAAGGTAATGCCATGGTACTGCACGAGCTCCTGGGGAAAACTTCTTTCCCCACTCAATTAAAAAAAAAAAAAAAAAAAAAGTTGATTTAAACACTGAAATGCAAGGGATTGTATTCCTTGCAAAGCTCTCACAATGGATATCTACTGTTAAATCTCAATCTTTGTCCCACTAGGTCTTGTAACAAAGAGCTCTCCAAGCGGATTGTGTGCATTTCTTGTTCAAAATCTCTTGTGAGAAGAATTATGTTATTCGACTCCCAGACACCCTAAAAATGATGGCAGCTGTCCCTGCAATTCCATCTCCCTTCACAGACTAGCACTGCTCACTGGCTGCCCTGGAGACAAGTGAAATGGAAGTTTATAAAAAGAGAGTGGTATATTCCCAGGTTAAGTGCTGTGCTAACTGCAATCATCCCTACGATTAAGTGGCTCCCTAAAAGGAAATATTTTTTCTCCCATATGTTTTTTTAAGGAGTGATGAATCTCTTCACACAGTGTGTTTCCCGTCAGATATGGAGATTAACTTAAACACAGAACTGAGTGAAGCAAACCCATCAGCTGTCCGAAGTTTTCTACTCTGATTTTGCTGCATGCCTCTTACTTATCCTTAGGCAGGGAAAGGTGCCTGTCCCACCTCACTCAAGGTTTGTTTTTTGGGAGAAAGCACCAGCTATGGAGGGGTTAATACCACCAGAGCCTGTCTCACTGCTCAGCCTCCTCTCACTGCTGTCATTTCCCACTTTCTCCTCCTGAGCTCTTCTCCAGGGCTGAGCAGAGGTGCGGGATGCGGGCCAGAGAGGGGCTGCCCGCGCTGGGTGCTGCCTCCCAAGGGTGCCCCACTCTGGAGCACTGCTGGCTGGGCAGGGGGGGAGCTGAGGGGGAACAGGGCTCCTCCACAGCCTCAAGTTTAATTAGCTGAGAGGAGCTCCCAGGAAGAAAGGGAGGAAGTGGAGTCCTGTAAGAGCACCATAGGGTGGCAGGGAAAGCCGTATGCCCCAGGAGCCAAAATTCTGCTAAGGAGATGGTCACGGTAGCAGGTACAGATGGGTGACTCCTGTTCCCACCAGCTTCACAAGCTGTGAAATAGCTCCTAGGACGGACACTGAATCAAAACCCACTGGGGGCTGTGTCCACGCTTTGCTGGGGACAGACAGGGTGTTCTCTGCAACTCTGCTCACACCAAGATTGTCGTGTGCTCGTCCCACTGCTCTCCCTGAGATTGCAAGCCTCTGCCTGTGCAGGATTTCAGTCTCATCCTCTCCTTCCTCCCAGGGCCATCTCTTAGTGCCTCCCCTCTGGATCAGCCTGGAGCCCTGCTCCAGGCCAAGACAGTGTTTCCTTGGCTGCTGTGGCTCCCCTGGTCCTGCCGTGCTCACCCTGCAGCCCTTTTCCTGCCTTCCACTGCTGATCCAGCCCCAGCTCTGCACCCTCTCACTCCCACCACAGTTCCCCCCCTCGATTTTTTTCCACTGGCCTCCCACTCACTACAGGATATGAGCCATTCTCTCCAGTGGGAAATAAAAGTTAGGATTAAAATTTGCTATGTTATTCCCTCTCTAAAAGCAACTTTTAGGCTGAAAGGCTTCAATGACAAATTTCCAAAGGCCTGCAAGAGATTTAGGGACAGATTTTAAAAGTCTTTTGGTTACATTAAAATGAAATTAGATGCCCCTTGGGTTTTTTTTTTCAGCAAAAGGAGGTGCTTTTGAAATTTGCACGTTATGTCTGTTTATGTGTTTTAGACATGTAAATGCTTCCAGAGATTTGAGGTTTGAACACCCAAGTCCCCTTGAAACCTAAGAGAACCAGGCATCAACTCATGTGCATTCCTTCCAAATTCCAGCCAAAATTGTTGTCGAACTTGGAGCACAGAGTTCTAAAGTAAGAGATTATAAACCCGATTTCCCCTCTGCATTAGCAGGCAGCTTAGCACCAGGGAAAAAAAACAACCCATACTGTTGACTGTATAAACATCTTGTTCAAAGGGTAACATTTTCCTGATTAATAGCCTTTAAGTATTAAAAACAATCAGTCTAGAGCGTGATTAATTGTCCCTTTTACTACTGGTAACCAATTATATATATATACATACGTACATACATACATACATACTTGTGTAAACACATAGGCACATTCTCACTGGGGTAAGCATTTTTAGTGCGTCTGTTTTCAAGAAAAATACAGTATGAAGGAGGTGAGAGAACTGCTTTCTATAGTTCCAGCTGATGGAAAGGGTTTTAGCTCTTGTAACCCTTCGTTGCAAGAACTAGCAGCCCTGAGGATGCACGATGAGCATTGCTGTCCTGGGAAAAGGCTTGGAACACTCACCTGGGCAGGAAGGAGGCCAAGAAAGAGGCAGAAGACACTCTTCTTTTCATCCAGGGAATAAAAGCTGCTCAGTTGTTGGGCATCCTGGCTGCGTTTCTACTTCATCTGTATTTTACGTGTGGGACTGACAGGGTTAATGACAGTACGAAAAGTTTTCATCTAAAAATTGGCAAGGAGAGGTGCTTTTCCCTTAGCAAAGAGAAACAAATTTCAAGAAATTTTTTAAAATGACAGTCCTGCCTGGTCCAACCTGTTAGGCCACAGTATAAGCACAACAGTGACACTGTCTTCATAAGGAAGAGACTTCTTTTTTCTACTCTTTTTGCTCTTTAGATATCTAAACAGGTGAGCAGGTTAACCACTACATTACAGTATTGTGTAGAAGTTGCAGCCAAGCTCAGGTGCTATGAAAATACTATCCCTGCTTTACATAACTCAGTCTGCTGCGGATCATATATGAAATTCCTCTTGAGGAGCCTCAGCAGGACATACAGGTATGTGCAGTCCTGTGTGGGATCATGGCCTGACGTGTCTAAATGAAGTTTTGATCCAGGTACCTGACAGAGGCTCTCCTAGTGCTCAAAGGGTTTCCTCCCCACCTGTCCCACTTTGCAGAACTTTAAAAAAAAATGAAGTTTTAACACAGGTTTTCTCCAGAGCAAGTGCTATGAGCCGGAGGACTACAATTTGTTGCTCTTTCGGCATTGGTTAGAGGCTGCATAAAGTGTATTCACTGCTGCTGCTAAAAAATAAAACACAATTCTGTATTTTATGTATGGTCTCTGTGTACACACTCGCCTACACTCTGCAAAGAGTTTTCTTCATGGCCAGAAAACAATTTTTCAGAGTTTACTTCAAGAACAACACCAAAATCTGTTGTGCTGTTTTGGGACACTCTCAAAAATTCAGGCTTTAAGCCGAGGCATAAAGAAACACAACACCACTGTTCAGAAAGCAAAAACAAACAGGAAAAATTTTCTCAATGGTTAGAAATAAAAAGCTCCATCAGCATCAGAGATGTATTCAGGGCTCATGAATTTCTGCAGAAAGGCTGGAAAATGAAGAGCAGCCCTGCTGTGGATGAAGAGGGTGTTGTTGGCCTGGGACAGCAGCTGTGACAGGTGCAAACGGGCTGTGACGGTGACAACGCTGAGACTTCCTGCTCTGGGGACACACACACACGCACCGTGCACACACACAGCCCTTGGCAGCCAAGGGAGAAGGCACGGATCCGCTGCTGTTCCCGGGCACCCGCTTATCTTCTGCTGGGGTCAAGGGGCAGCCTGGTGAGCGGGCAGGAGGTGCAGAGCGTGCCCGGCTGACCTGGGGGTGGGCTTCGGCAGGGGTGGCATCCCTCATGGCACTGCCAGGAGCTGGGGACGCAGGGAATGCGCTGGCTGCCCCAGCCCGCCCTGACGGGACGGGGCCGCTCAGCCGCTCCTGGGCGGGGCTGAGGGGCCAGGGCTTCGGGAAAGGCGAACTGCGGGGAAGTGGCGGCAGTGAATGTTGTTTCAACAGTTCAAATGAGGGAAATTGTGTTATAAATAATTTAGATGATTGACTTAAGGTTTTAATCCTGGGCCCTAAGTGGGTAATGGCCATGAAGAGAGGAGGACGGGGGGAGGAAGAGGAAGTGAAGGAAGACCAAAATTAGGCCCAGATTTGCAAAACTGTGCACATGTGTGTCTCAGCGTAAGCTGTACACATGTTTCCAAATGTCATCTGTGGTCTCAGGTTCAAGTTCAAGTTCAGGTTCAGGTATGCTTGAGCCTAAATCTTGAGTGAGGCTTTTTTTTTTTTTTTTCTCTTCTTCAGTACTGGGACCTTCAAAGCTCATTTTAAAATGAAAGATCAGCTGTTCCCTTCCTGCCCTTGCATTTCTGGAGTAGAAATCCTCGCGTACAGAGAAGGATAATGAACACTCAGCCATGTTTGCATTCCTGTCTATCATGAAAATGTATTCTCTGCTACAGACCTAATACACTTTGCAGTGGGAAATATTTGTGGCTGTCAGCGCTGGGGTTTAAGAGCATCACTAATTACTCCCCTGATATAGAACTGATATTTTCAAAAAGTGTGGGATCAAGAGCCACCATCATAAATTTTAGTATTGTGAGCTAAAAAAAGTTATTTTTATGTCTGTACTTATTTTTATGTAGTGGAAAATAAGCTTATTTTTTCAGTTGTAAATAACTGGGGTGAGTGAATACTCACAGGTACATGCATGTGTAAATGAAGGAAGCTGACTGCATATCAGTATGTACACACAACACACATACCGAATGAAGATGGGAAAGGAGATACTGTAAAGACCAGAGTATGCTGAAACAAACTACCATGCCCTTAAAAAACATATTTCTTTCCCAAATTTTAATGGAGAAAATAGTGCGTGGATATCCAGGACCCTTTCCAAACTACTCCTTAGAAGTGAAATAATTTTTATAATCTTAGGCACAACATAGAGAAGGAAGGGTAAGGCCAGGGTTGGAGACGATGTCTCTCCCCCGGCAGCTCTTTCCCCCTCCCCCTGTGCAAATTCTCTTGGATTAAAATGGCAGAGGAAGGCGGGGAGTGGCTGGGGACAGTTTGGCTGATACGAGATAACCGCTGCTAGTCAAATGGCACTTTTAATTGCTCGGGCCAATAAAAAAAAAAAAAAACTTGCTACAGAAGTTAATTTGAATGAAAATAGCAGACACACCCCACAAGCTGCTTTCCATGACCGCGCATTGTGCTGCCTCAGCCTGATGTGCAGTTCGAGTCGCAAATAACAGCGAGCGGTCCTGGATAGACTTTTGTTGCCCATCTTAGCTATGCCGGGGCTGGACGCCCCGTTTTCCCCACTCAGCAGTGCTCCCCCACGCCGTGTGGGTTTTCCCGACAGGAGCCTCGTGTGCCGAGGGAAGGAAACGCGGAGCCGCTGCCCCTTTTGTTCCCCCGCTCGCTGCCGGGTCACGCCGGGGAAGGCACGGAGCGTGGGACGCGGCCGCCTCGCCGGGAGGGCTCCGTGCCGGCTCCGCCTCCGGGGCCGCGTGGGGAGCCGGGCGCGCCGCCGGGAATGTGGGGCGCGGGATCTGTTGCACGGCCGGGCCCTGAGCGCGGATCCCGGCTCCGCACAACAGCCCCGGGAGGCCAAGGGGGAAGCAGGGAGTTACTTGAAGGGACCTGGGGCGGCTCCCGGGGCGAGGGCGGCTCCTGGGCACCGTGCGAGACCCCCAGGGGCAGCTGGCAGCACCGTGCTGACGGAGCTGCACCGCGGCCCCGTCCGTGCCGTGCCCGCTTCCCGGCGGGCTGCTGCCGCTCCTCCGGCTCTCTCCGACCCCGGCACCGTCCCGCACTCTCGGCACCGCTTCGGTCGGGCCGCCCCCCCTCTCTCCTCAGACCACTCCTGGCCGCCAGGACCCCGTCCCCTCGTAGGACTCTGGCGCTGCTGCCGGCGGGAGCTGTCCCGAATGAACCAAGGGCAGACCCCCGACCCTGCCCAGCTCAGCTTCCCCCGGGAAACTGAGCTTTGTATGCAATCCCATTCAAACCATGCCGTAACCTTCCGCCAGGGGGGAGGCGGTTGGGGGGGGCAAAGTAGTCCCTCGCCACGCTCCTCCCGGGTCCCAGTTCCCGGCGGAGCGGCGAACCGGGGCCGAGCCGGGGGAGCGGCCGGGGAGGGGCTCCCCGGCGGGGGGTGCGGCCCCGCCTCCCGCCCGCTCCGCTCGGAGCAGAGGAGCGCGGAGCAGAGGAATCGCTGGGCGGAGAGATCGCGGAGCCCGCACACACACGGCCCGCGGTCCGCCTCCACCGCCCCGAGCGATGGGAGGCGCCGGGCCGCGGCGATGGACAGGCGGCGCCGGCCAATGGGCGGGCGGGATGGCCTCCCAAAATGTAGGTTTGGCCAATGGGAAGGGGCAGGAGCGGGGGGAGGCGGGGCTGGCCGCGGGCAGCAGCGCAGGTTGAGCGGAGTCCCAGCGCAGGGCTGGGATGA
>VZRR01010931.1:294492-314577 GCA_013398015.1 Oreocharis arfaki | reverse complement strand
CCCCCCGTGCCCGGCTCCAGGGCGAGCCCCTGCTTTGCTGTCCTCGCATGGCTCCTGTGCTTGCAGCTCCGCATCCTCCCGGGCGGGATTCCTGTGCCAGGACTCTCCTCTCTCTCTGCCCCCGTCCCGTTCCAGAGCTCCCCAAAAGGAAGGAGGGTCCCTCCTGCTGTTCCTGTCACGCACAGCCCCCAAACTGAGCCGAGGTTTGAGTTCATTTCACCGCAGCCCCGTGGCTGGGTGGGAGCCTTGGTTTTCCCCAGGCTCTCGATCCGCCTGCTTTGCGCCTCCTGCTCCCTTTCTCAAGGTGCTTTTTGTTTTGTTTTGGTTTTTTTCCTTCCTTTTTTTTTTTTTAATTAAGTATTTTAGAGCCTTCTTATTTTTTCCTTTAAAAAAAAAAAAAAAAACAAAAACAACCAAACAACCAAAAAAAAAATATTGTCTTTTGCAAAACTTGTGTCCACGTCTTGTTATTGCTGAAAACCTTGGGGGAAATTCTGATTCCGTGAACACAAAGGAGATTTGTGTTGATTTGGTGGGATGAGGATGATATAATTGTCTTTATAATCTTTGCCTGCACATTTTACCCAGTAATTCCTGCATTAACTCCTGGGAGCTGAGCTGTAATTTGGATTTTGTCTTCAGAGTCAGCTGCCTTGGTCCAGACTTCCAGAGGTTTTTCAGCCTCTTGCTCAAAAGACACCAAAAATTACATTAAATCAGCTATTTCCAATAATCTGTTTACAATTTACTGTACATCCATATGCTCTTAGAGCCGTGAGAAGATGCATTAAATCCAAATCTGGCCGGTAAATGACAAAAACTATTTGAGGAATAGGAATCCCTCCAAGTAATTTGCTCCCACCTGCAGAAATTTTGGAATAGCGTTTCTGAAAGCCGGGAGGGAAACCACCAATGTCTTAAAAGCTGAATAACGGCACCTGCACGTTGATGTTTCTGCTGAGATCAGGGCCGAGCTGTGCCAGGTGTTGAGCAAACACATCCTGAGGGTTCATCTCCTCCACAAAGTTTACGAACACCACGACAAATCCCTGGGAGTTATTGATAAACTGGCCCCGAGTGGGATAACAAAACACCAGCAGTTTGTTTGCTCCACAGAAAGCCCTGGTTGGAAGGGAAGGAGCTTCGTTCCCCTGCCATCCAGGAACGCTTCCAGCCTCGCAGGAGAGCATCTGAGGGATTAAAAATAAACAGAGCAGGAAATTCCAGCTTTCCAGGACCAAGAGTCACCTCCCACAGCCACAGAGGAACAATGCAGGGAGCAATTGCTCCCGCTGAGAACTCAGTGACCTCCTGAACAAGCTGAGCTGTCACCAGAGCAGCTCCTGTGCCTGAACCACTCCGTGCTCTCTGTCCCTGCTCTGCTCCAAGGACAGCTGCTGTGGCAATCCCAGCTGCAGACCAGGAGCTGGGATACCCCAAAATTTGATATTTAACAGTGCCCAAGTTCAAGCAAGGCTGGGGAGGGCTGCAAAATGAACAATTTGTTGTTGGTATTTAATTTCTTTTATTGTTCATTCATTTCTTTCCTCCTCTGATCTCCACCTGTGAGGAGAGTGAGTGCAAGCTGGGCGAATATTCCTTATCCTTCCTGGAATTCCCTGTGGCCTGAAGGGAGATTGTGAGCATTTCTCAGTGCCCAAATGATGCCACCAAGTTCCCTCGTCACTCCTGATGCTCACATCCTTGGAATTTACAGCTCTGGTAGAATTACACGGATCCTAACCATCCAATAAAAGACTTTAGCTTAAATTCAGGCTCACCTTTACAGATGCCAGCAGGGATTAATGCTCCAGCTGCAGTGGGACTCCCTTTCTCAGAGCAGGGGCCAAAATGCTAGGAAAGGAGACAAAACCCAGCAAGTTTTAGCTCAAATATAAGAGCAGCCTATAATCTACGATCCAATTAAAAGGATATTTGAGTGTGTAACTCAGAGGAGCATCCTGTGGAGTGCAGCACACGCAGCAGACCTCGGGCACCACAGGGAAGGGCTCTCCTGCTCTCAGTGGTTTCAGTCCCAGCGCAGGGCTCTGGCTGAAGGGAAAATTCGGGTTGTTTGCGGGCCACAATCTCAGGTTTTAAAGCAAACCGAGTCCGGAATGACGCAGTGCTGACACCGAGGTGTCTGGCGGGGCTTGGAGGAAGCACAGCCCTGTCCTGGTTACTCACTCCTAGCCCTGAGCTTGGCCCCAGCTCAGCTCCTGGCTCACTCATCCTGTTCTGCACGTTGTGTGTCACAGCTCCCTGAGCACCGAGTGTCCAGCACCACTCCCGGCCCCGGACCCAGCCTGTCCCGAGCCCTCCCACTCCTGCCTCAGCCTCCCCTCCCTGCAATCAGCACAGGACAGCACAAAGGTGGTCCCCGTGCCCCCTCCTCGTAGAAAGATTGAAAGAGAGCTCCAGGACACTCGGCAAACAAAACAAAAAAGGGGGGGGGAAGAAAATAATAAAAAGGACAACAGCACCTCTCCTCCTGCCTGATCCAGCTTTATTCTCCATCCCCAGAGAGGAAAACTCAAGCAAGAAACAAAGTCTGGGACGGAGGGGACCCAGCCCTCCGGGACGGCTCCAGCCGGGCGAGCCGAGGCTGGGCGGAGGCACCAAGGGCCCGTGCCCGCTTCCCCCGCCCCGTTCCCCCTTCCCTGCCCGCCCTGCCCCGGCTCTGGCCCTGCCCCGGGGCTCGCAGCTCCGCTCCGCGCATCCCTGGCCGCCTCCGGGGCAGGTAAAGCGGGGCTGAGCGAGCGGGGATGCAGCGGAGCATCCTCGGGGGATCCCGCGTGGGCCGGGCCGGGCCGGGCAAGGCGGGGCAGGGCAGGGACGATAAAAAGCGCTCCGGGAGCGCCGGCACCGCCTCCCCGCCCGGGCAGCCCCAGCCGGGCGCAGGTCCCGGGCACGCAGAGCCGGAGCGGGGTCGGTGCCGGAGCGGGGTGAGGATTTGGGGGCGCTCAGGGTTGTCGGGTACCCCCGTGCTGAGCTGGGGATGGGGTCCGGTCCCCACGGGTGTCGTGGTCCCCGGGGGCAGAGGCGCTTTGGCAGCGGGAGGGTTGGGATTGTGGTTTTCCCTTCGGGATTTGGGTATCTGGAAATGGTGCTACGGGGGCTCGGCAGAGCGCGGTGCTCGCGGGAGGGGGGCAAGGTTTGTTTTGCTCGTTTCGGTTGTTTGTGGGATTTTCCCCCGCTCTCTGGGATTTCCATGGGTGTGCTGGGGTGGATACAGAGGACGGCGTGGGTGAACACGGCTTGCTGAGGGGCTGCCGCTCCCCTCACGCTGCCCCTCGGTGTCCAGCAGGATGGTTCCCATCGTCCTGGAGGTGACCTGCAGCTTTGTCACCTGGCTGTGTCTGTACGGCTGCTTCTGCCGCTGGAACAGGCGCCGTTCCTACAAGTGGAGCTGCCGCCTGGTCACCCTCCTGCACGGGCTCGTTGTCACCTGCCTCTCTGGCTACGTCGTGTTCCTGGATGGCCCCTGGCCTCTGACCCACGCAGGTACGTTCAGGCTCACCTGTGCTCACCTGTGGCTCTGTCACAGGTGGAGGGAGGGGCTGATTTCCTCTCTTCTCACAGGTGTGTGCGTTTGGGGTGTGTTCAGGGCAGAATTTTAATTCCTCTGCTTCTTTTTCCACCGCTTCTAACTGCTCATCCTTTTGTTCTTTGAAGGGTTTTTTTTGTTTTGGTTTGTCCATGTACAAGTTGGAAGTTTTCAGGTCGGCAGCTTGAGTTTATTGCAGCATCAGGCGTAGCAGCGCATGGAGAGCAAAGTGCTTTCACGTCTTGAAGGGTGTTATAACTCCCGACATTCGGCTGCAGGGTTTTGCTGGCGGGTTTCTATCGTTAAATCTCAGATAGTGCTGCCGATGGAGGTCGGGCTTTCCATCCCTGCTTTTCTAAAAGGCTGGAAAGGAGAAGGGGAGCAGCAGCGGGGCAGGCTGGGATGGGTCTGCTGGGCAGGCTGGCGTGTGAAGGGGAAGCAGAACCAAAAATCCCTAATTCCTGGCACGTGGCCCATAGGAGAAGGCTGGAAATTGAGGAGAGAAGCATATCTGACCTGTACTGCTCTATAAAGCTGAAAAATATCTTGAATAAGACCCCAGGCTTACGCAGATCTTCCATTCCAGGTTCACCAAACACCCCTCTCCAGATCCACGTGCTGTCCCTGACCTTGGGCTACTTCATCTTCGACCTGGGCTGGTGCCTGTACTTCCAGACAGAGGGGGACCTGATGCTGCTGCACCACACCCTGAGCATCTGTGGCATGATCCTGGTGCTGGGGCTGGGCAAATCCGCCACGGAAGTGAACGCCGTGGTGTTTGTCAGTGAGATCACCAACCCCCTGCTCCAGACCCGCTGGTTCCTGCGGGAAACGGGCTCTTACCACACTGCCCTGGGGAAAGCGGTGGATTTCCTCTTCGTGCTCCTCTTCCTGGCGCTGCGGATCGGGGCAGGAGCGTGGATCATGTATGGGATGGTGACATCCCCCGAGCCCAACTGGCTCCTCAAGGCTGGGGGCCTGGCCATGTACGTGGTGTCCTTGGGGTTCATGGTCGAGATTTGTCGCTTTGTAAGGAGGAAAATGGGGAAAAAACCCCCTTCCCTGGACACGCAGTCTCGCCAGGAGTAGGAGTGCACCTGTGGAAATTTCTTGGCTGCTTGTTAATGGGTTGTGGAGGACGATCCCCTGGGTCTGGGGCCTGGCTGCTGGAGCGTGTTCCTGTGAAAAGAACTCCTAAAATGACATGGAATTGACTTTCTGCTGCCCCTGGAGGAGATGGATCGGTGCTAGGAACATGGTAAAACTGAGGGAGGAGGGATTTGAGTGGAAATCTGAGGAAGCTGACACTGATTCCCTGACTTCTCCAGCAATGGCACAGTCTCAAGGAGGGTGGCAGTGCCAGACCTGATCAGTCTGCAAGCAATAACTGCACAGTCTGTGTGTTCTGTCCTCGTTTCCAAGGCACAGTTATTTGACAGTGTAGAGAAAATCCAATATGAACAATGCCATTTTCCTGCCAGCGGGACTGGGTAAGGGCAAGCGTTTTCAAGGACCTGGCAAACGTTTCCTGAGCCTCGCTCTCCTTAATCCTGGATTTGGACAATGTGCTTGGCTAAGCACTCGAGTGAAAGCCTCTGAACACGACTGAAGTGCTTGCAGGGGTGTAGTGGAGCTGTCCTTTGAGAGCGTGAAGTGATGGTACTCGAGGTGAGGCAATGTTTTACCTCGTTGTTTTTAATGACACATTTCCTTCTCTGGTTTTTAATGCTTGCATGGGGGCAGGTGCTGATCTCAGAGCAGAGCGATTGCTCTGGGGCTGACTCAGGCCCTCGCAAACAGGAGTCAGGGGTCAGGCTTGTGCCAGTAAACTCCAGGAGCAGGTGCTGGCCTAGACTTGGATTGCTTAAAAAGAATAATCAGGCTTTTTGTGGATGAGAGAGAGGATAGAGAAGAGCCTCCCTGGATGCTCTTCCTCTTCTGGGGTTGGCTCATTTACAAGCCACTTTAAGCTGAATTCTTGGCTAATGAGTCAAATATGTGACAATTTCCAGGGGTGACAGTGATGTTTAGGCAGTCTCGGTGTGACGTCTGCTCCACACCAGCAGGCCTCAGAGCATGGAACAGTTCTCTCGTTTTCTTTACCTCTCAGAATCGTGTTCTGACATTTTCCCTGGGGTTTTAATGTGAATTTCCCTCTGTTTAAGGCCGCAGTTCAGGTTGAGTCTCCTCTAAAAGCCTCACTGAGAGCTGAGAAGCAAATGCAGGGGTGAAGGAGGGGAGCAGTGGGGATGGAGCTCCTCCACTCCCCTTATCTCACTGACTTTGGCTCTGTTCAGGGCAGATATCAGCCTCTGGCTGGGGCTCCTCGAGGTGGCTGGAGAGTTTAAAAAATGACCTGAAATAACCTCACTTTTGACACATCCAGTGAAAGCGCTGCAGCTGTGAACCCAGGCAAGCTCCTGGGCTGGTATTTTTAGGAAAGCAGGAGCCAGAGTTGCCTCCTGAGGTGTGGGCACCTGCCAGGGTCACCGTGCTCTTCCAAAAAACTCCTCTGAGTGAAGGGACTTCTAATAAAGTCGTGTTCTCTTCTGAAAAAGAAGCGGGTGCTGTGATGTTCTTTTGTTCTGAGTCTCGAGGAGGCAGCCGGAGCGAGGGCTGAGGAGAAGGGGCGTGAGGGAAGGCTGAGGGTGCCGAGCCACTGCCTCGTTCCCTCTGTGCACTTCAGGAAGGAGAGAGGTGATGAGGAGATGAGCCCAGGCTGAGCCAGGAGCTCCAGAGGTGAGGATGGAGCTGTGAAGGGCTGGTGAGGCTCAGGTTTGTGAGCAAGGCACCCACAACCTGCCTGGCCAATGAGTCAGTGCTGCAGGGAGCCTCAGAGCCACCAGACTCAGGGCTTTGCTCTTGCTGGGCACAAGAATAACTTAAATTCTGAGCATGGCCTGCGTCCCACGGTGCTTTTATTTCTTCTCTGCCTCTCTGGCGCTGGGTTTCACCGGGGCAATGGCCAGTTCAGAAGGGTTCCAGGGTGACTTGTCTGTGTTCTCTCTGGAGAAGCAGTCGAAAGCACAAGAACATCTTGGGGGTTGTAAGATGTCCCAAAGTCACTGCTGAGGGCCTGTTTCTGGCTGGGAACCTGCTCCTGCTGGGCCAGGGCTCTGCTGTCTGGAGGGGAGGAGAGCCTGGGTTGGCTTCCAGTGAGGAAAAGCTCTTCCTTCAGCTGAGGGACAGTACTGGGACAGTGTCCCAGGGCACCCAGATGGCTTCTGAGCAGCCAGAGTTACCTGGGGAGGTTTGATGTGAAATAAGTGCCCTCAGGTGCTCATCTGCCACATCTCACCCAAGGAGAGTTTTAGTGCTAAACCCTCTAATGTGATCCTAGAAAATCATCCAGCTCCACTATCCCACTGTATTTCTTATTTCAAAGAGTGTGATTTTTAATGCAGGTGCCTGCTTTTTATCTGTCAGAGATCCTTGAGGGCTTTTACAGCCACAAAAACTGAGTTTTAATAACGGCCTGTTGAGCTGCCAGGTTTCCAGTTCCTGTTTATTCCCAGTTTAATTGCAGACAAGGAGTTTCCCAGTCACAAGGAATCTCCCTTGCCACTTTTATTAGCGGGTAAGATAATAAATCCATTCTGTGATGCTTTTCAGTGCTGTGAGCTCTGGTTAGAACAGGTCCAGGGGAGCAGAGGAAAGGATGTGCAGCTGGGGGAGGGCTGTGCTAAACGAGGCAGCAGCGAGCAAACAACTGTTTGCAGAGGTTCCTGCCCTGAGCTGTTTTGCTGAACCCTGTTCATCTGCAGGCCCGACGAGCCAGTGCAGCACAGCCCATTGAAATGGCTGACTCTGCACAAAGCAAACAGGAAAACTGGTGTATGAACTGCACCTCACTTCTGGTACAATCCACGGGGAGATGATTTCACTTGCTGCCTTGCACCTCCCCGTGCAAAGTTTGTGCTGGGAAAAAAATCCGCAACCCACGATTTCTCTGTGTTCCACCTCCTGCATTAAATGGTCTGTGCCTTGTTAGGGCTTTCAGGGCTCTTTTGTGAACATCTCTGGTTTTCTTCCTGGCTGCTCATAGAATTCCAGAGCAGCTTGGGTTGGAAGGGACCTTAAAGATCACCTCGTCTTATTCCAAACCCCCTGCCACTACCCCAGGTTGCGCCAAGCCCCGTCCAACCTGGTTTTGGACACTTCCAGGGATGGGGCAGCCACAGCTTCTCTGGGAATTCCATCCCAGCCCCTCACCCCCCTCACAGCCGAGACTTTTCTCCTCATATTCCATCTAAACATGCTCCTAATGTGAAAACATCTGCCTTATACTACTCTGTCTGTCCATGCTTTTCCTTGCCCTAAGCTAAATATTAAACCAGCTCCATCTCAGGTGTTTCTGAGGCTACTGGAGGGCCAGCAAAGGTGGAGGGAAGCAAGATGAGACCTCAGATTTGTCAGAGGAGCAAATGCACTATTAATGCTCGTGAGGACGTGCTGAAATAGCAGAGTGATGAACATTTTGTAGCAGCAGGAACCTGTAGCTGGCCTGAACTGGAAAAGTAAGATCTGTATCTGGTTGAATACCAGCTGAAAGCACTAATTAGAAGTGCTGTAAGAGGCAGGTTAAGCCGCTCCCACCGTCTGCATTTCAAAAGGTAAAACTTGGCGGGATGAAGGAAAAAAACCGAACCCCCATTTTGGGTGCGAGAGGGTGTTTTGACTGTAACTTAGAAAAGGTGGAGGAACTTTTGTAGCTGTTTTAGGTGTCCTGCTTAAACCCTGAATTTGGGATGTGGAAGGCAGGGGAGAGAATGGGCAGCGCTGAATGCCCGCAGAGAGAAGAAACTGCTGGGCTTTGGAACTGCTGCATAAGCAGGGGAGGGAGGGGATGTCCAGGGCAGGGTGTGAGCTCCTCCGGCCCGCTGCGGCTGCGCTGCTCCGTTCTGGGCGACAAAACCCCTCGGGGGATGTCAGCGTGGCCCTGCTGCTGCACTCGCCCAGCTCTGAAGCTCTGCAGAAGGGTCTGTGCTCGTCAGGCAGTGCCTGGGCGTGAGGAGAGCCAAGGCTAGGTGTGCTTTGTGCCCGTTATCTCTGCGGCACACGCGGGGGGAGGCTGTGGGACTGATCCCTGCGTCCCCGGGCTGCAGCGATGCTCCGTGTGCCCTGGGGGGACGTGACCCGCCCTGGGGGGACGTGACCCGCCCTGGGGGGACGTGGCCTGCCCTGGGGGGACGTGACCCGCCCTGGGGGGACATGACCCGCCCTGGGAGCTGGGCTGGAGCTCGGTCTGGAGGGGCCATACGAGGAGTGGCTGAGGGCACTCGGCTGGTTTCACCTGGAAGAAACTCTCTGGGGTCTGCAGCTTCCTCACAGGGGCAGCACCGATCTCTGCTCTCTGTGACCAGGGACAGTACCCAGGGACGGGCTGGAGCTGCGTCAGGGGAGATTTAAGTTGGATTTTAGGAAAAGAGGGCGGTGGGGCACTGCCCAGGCTCCCCAGGGAATGGGCACGGCCCCGAGGCTGCCAGAGCTCCAGGAGCGTTTGGACAGCGCTGCCAGGGATGCCCAGGCTGGGATTGTTGGGGTGTCTGTGCAGGGCCAGCAGCTGGCTCACGATCCTTGCGTATCCTTTGGAATTCCGGGCATTCCATGACGCAACAAGGAGGGCAGGGATGCTCCGGAGCGGGGCGGCTTCCGCGGCATGCGCTGCGGGGCCGCGCCGGCTGCGGGTCCCCCTTCCTGCCATCCTGCCGCCCCTATTCCCTCCTCCCGTCCCTCCTCCTCCTCCTCCTCCTCCTCATCATCATCATCCCCATCGCTGCCGTCCCTCCTCCCGGCCGCCAGGTGCCCCTCGGCCGCCGCTCGCTCCGCGTTCCGGGGCGGCCCCGGCAGCGCGGCCCGGCAGGTGGGTGCTGGGGAAGGGTCTCATCCTCGTCCCCGTCCCTGTCCCCGTCCCCGGGGGTGCGGGAGGGACAGCGGGACGGAGCCGGGGCCGCTGCATCCCGCGGGGTGCGGGAGGAGGCGGCGGGCGCTGCGCAGGCGGTGCCCCGGGGCTGCGGTTCGTGCTCTTGGTGCGCTCCGGCAGCTCCTCCATTTTCCCGTTTGGACTGAAAAAAAATGCGGATGACGGGATAGCGGTGCTTTGGTGGAGGTGCCCGTCTGGTTTTAAATCGTTTTCGGGCTGTTCTGCACCGGGTTTTTAGGCACGTGTGTTTATTGTAGAGGGTGCTGTCATTCGGGGCCTCATTGCTACGGGTGATGCAAATTATATTATAATATCTGTTATGTAT
The DNA here is from genome assembly GCA_013398015.1 of Oreocharis arfaki. NCBI lineage: Eukaryota > Metazoa > Chordata > Aves > Passeriformes > Paramythiidae > Oreocharis > Oreocharis arfaki. Next base: position 304,782 of record VZRR01010931.1, on the reverse strand, counting down.
AGAGATGCGTAAAAATAGATAATAATATATGCAATAATATAAAATAATACAAAGGGAAAGACATAATTTTATATATGATTATATTTTATTTATTTATGTATTGTTTATATGGATGTTATACAGAATTATTTTTTATTTCTTGTTCTATAATTATTGCTGCTTTTTAAAATGATGTTGGCCTTTCTGGTGTGCATATATTGTGTATGCTAAAGAGAAATCACAGGATAGTTTGAGCTGGAAGGGACCTTAAAGATGATCTTGTTCCACCCCGTGCCATGGGCAGGGACACCTTCCATTATCCCAGGCTGCTCCAAGACCTGTCCAGCCTGGCCTTGGACACTTGCAGGGATCAGGGGCAGCCACAGCTTCTCTGGGCACCCTGTGCCAGGGCCTCCCCACCCTCACAGGGAACAATTCCTTCCCAATATCCAGTATTTACTTACTCTCTTTGAGTTGAAGCCGTTAAATGTTGATTTTGGATATGCAATTGGAAGAAAGCCCCCTGCCTTCTTCCTGAGGGAACGACTGGAGCTGGGCCAGGGCAGGGTTAGGTGGAGATTGGGGAAAGGTTCTTCCCCAGAGGGTGCTGGGCACTGCCCAGGCTCCCCAGGGAATGGGCACGGCCCCGAGGCTGCCAGAGCTCCAGGAGGGTTTGGGCACCGCTGCCAGGGATGCCCAGGGTGGGATTTGGGGGTGTCTGTGCAGGGCCAGCAGCTGGACTGGGTGATCCCTGTGAATCCCAGCTCAGGATATTCTGTGAGTTTTTCCAGAGGATGGAGAAATGTCTTTTTCATGAGTAGATGTGGAAAAGACCTCAATATTTTTAGAACTCCTTCCTCCTCCTTCCACCAGCCTTCTCCAGCTGGTCAATCCCTTTTGTCACATCAGAATTCTCCCTCCCTTATCTGCCCTGAGCCTGGACCTCGAGCACCAGGGATGTGAATGGAAACTCCTGCTCAGAGCAGTTAATCCCAGCCCTATTTCATCTCCCCATGTTCCCAAGGCCCATTAAAACATAATGGTTTTGTTTACCCAGCCTCCAGTCATTGCTGGGAATGCTCCAACAGGCCAAACAGGAAGGTTGGGCTTTGCAGCTGTGACTCCTCATCCCGTGAGGTCCCTCTGGTGCTCCCCAGCCCTGGGAGCGAGGCCAGCCTTGGGCAGCAGGTACCAGTGGTGCTTTGGCTGTTGCACAACTGGAAACTCCTGTATCCCAAAGCCTGACTCAACTTCTTTTGCTGCACTTCCCTGACTGCCCAGGAGCAGTGAGACACACATTTCATGGGAAGGCATTATATGAACGAGGTGTAGAGTAGAGTCATGTGTATTTGGAGGGTTTTAGCAACATCCATAAGTGTTTATGTCCTGGAATTTTGTTCTGGCAGTTTGTTTTTTGCTTTTTTGAGAGATTCTGTATTGCACAGTGACCTTAAAAGAAATACTGCTGAAAAAAAAGTCTTTATAGACATATATTCTTATTCTTTTGTATCAAAGAGATTTGGAGGTCTTGGTGCCAGTAAGGATGAAATGAAGTTTGCAATGAGGAGATTAAAGTGGTTTTCACACAGTTCCTCTGCAGAGAAAAATCTGTTCAGGAGTGAGCAGCCCCATCAGGAAGCAGCTCTGCACACTCGGGGCTGGGATGGTGATGGACCAAAGCCGTGCTGGGTTGTGCTGACACTGCCACAGGCTCGACCTCCTGCTCACTTTGTCCTTCTGATCCCTTCTGTGCTGCTGTTCCCAGGACAGGATGCTGTTCCCGCTGCCCCTGCGTGCAGCCTGCAGCCTGCTGGCCTGGTTCTGCCTCTACAAGTGGTTCTGCCACCGCTACAGGCACCGCAACATCGAGTGGAGCTGCAGGCTGGTCACGCTGACCCACGGCATCCTCGCCACCTGCCTGTCGGCCTACATTGGCTTCATTGATGGCCCCTGGCCCCTGAGTCACCCAGGTGAGCGAGGAAATCCCACCGCCCCCGGGGGTTCTCCTACACCCTGCTTGAGGGATGACGGGTTGCCGTGATATCTGAGGTGCTTCCTGGTGGAAAGCCCCAGAGGAATGGAGAGCCTGGTACCACGTTTTGCTGGGGTAATGCCCCCTCCCCAGCTGCACTTTGGCAGAGCGTGTGACCTTTTGCGTGGCCATTACGTGTGTGCAGCTGCTGGACTAACAACTGTGGTATTGTGACTCGGGGCACTTCTGTGGCCGAGCTGTCACCAGTGCGAGCCAGCACGAGCCTGCCGGCACTGCAGGTGAATAGCCCTTCCCTGTCTCACATCCTGCTTGGTGCCCCCACGCCTTACAGCTCTGTGTTTATGTTTCAGGGTCACCCAACACAACCCTTCAGGTGCACGGGCTGTGCCTTAGCTTGGGCTACTTCATCTTCGACCTGTGCTGGTGCGTGTACTTCCAGACGGAGGGTGCCCTGATGCTGGCCCACCACCTGGTGAGCATCGTGGGCATCGCGGCCTCCTTGGCCCTGGGCGAGTCGGCCGCGGACGTCAACGCCGTCATCTTCGGCAGCGAGATCACCAACCCGCTGCTGCAGGCCCGCTGGTTCCTCAAGGAGCTGGGCCGCTACCACACCTTCACGGGGGACGTGGTGGATTTCCTCTTCGTGGTGCTCTTCACCGGCGTGCGCATCGGGATGGGCGCCTGGCTGATGTACTGCGAGCTGGCCTCGCCCAGGCCCCGCTGGTACATCAAGCTGGGCGGGGTCATCATGTACGTGGTGTCCTGGGTGTTCATGGTCAGCATCTGCCGCTTCGCCCGGAGGAAGAGCATGAGGAAGTACCAGGCCTGGAGGAGCCGCAGGAGCCACGAGCTGTGCTTGAAAACCAACGGGCACCTCAAAAGCCGCTGAGTGGATGGTGAGGGAAGACCTCCTCGAGTTCACGGGCTGGCAAGGAGGGGGATCGTGCCTGAAATGCCACCGTCGGGAGCGCAGCCAACGCACGTTAGCAGTTCTGGAGCCAAATTTATCCCTGGCGTAACTCCACCGAAATCCGTGGAGCTATGCCACGGATTCACTGGCCTGGCAGAGGCTGGCTCGGGGTGTGCGCAAGCACAGCCTGAACCATGAGTGAAAGAAGGGCTAATTTTATTGACTAAACATGAGTAGTCCAGCAGGGCAGGTGTAAATAGTGATGTCTGTAGCCAACTCCTTCAGGATCTTGGAAGAGAGGAGGAGGTAACACTAGGTCTCCACGTCCAGTGTCCTGTGCAGTCTAGGCAGCTAGAGTGACTCTTCACGCTGGTAGGAAGAAGCATGTTCTAGTGTTGCATCCAAGCTGGGACTCCTGGCTCTTCCACCATCTCGTTGTGTGACCTTGGGCAAGTCACACAGCTCTAACTCTGTGCCTAATTCCCCCTCTGTGACGTGGGGGTGATGGAGCTGATCCATCTGTTATGCACTTTCAGATTTTTACTCGAGAGGTGCTATATAACGCAAAGTGATGGTTGTTATCTGCACTTGGTTCATTATCCCTGTATTTCCCTCGGGAGAAACGACTTTGGTGGTCGAGCTAGAGTGAGACTCTAGAAAAATCAGTATTTTAGGTAGGTTGCTGTTTCCTACCCTTTCTAACTCCTTTTAATAACTTATTTGTTAACATATTGATAACTTTATTTTTCTGTAGTGTCCAGAAGCTCTAATCAGCACTGGCACCATACAGGACTAGGTGCTCTGTGAACACACCCAAAGAACAGCCCCTGAAGGGAAACTTGGCCCTGATTTTCCCCTCTTCATCCCTGACTGTTAAAACTCCCCTCCAAACACTGCTTTTAGCTCCTTGGGTGACCAGCACACTCCATCAGGACTTGCCAATCAGGGGTTTTCTTGCTGAGCAGCCAAGCCCTGATTTTGTCTGCAGAACCCCAAAATTCCCTCTGCTGTGCCCCCAATCCAAACTGGGATTTCTGGTTGCCCAGAATCTGCCCTATGGAAGCCACAGACTGACATTGGCTCTCCTTCATCTGAATTGATGCCTTGACCCCTGGGCTTTGCTTTCCCTCTGACTCGGTCTGAGTCGCTTTATAAAAGTGAACGTTTAGAGGGTCAGAGAGATTTATTTTACAGCTTAGTAATTAAAGAAGTGAGAGGCCCGGAATCGGGTGGTTTTTTAAGCAAAAAAACCCCCAAACCTGACTGGCAGAAAAATAAGCATTATTTATCTGGTCCCATTTGTAGGGAAAAAGCCATGCCCAGCTGGCAGCTTCTGGGGTTTATTTCACTGCATGTTCTTAAGCTGTTCTTTTGTTGTCGCTGTGATTTTGAGCATTTCCTTTGAGCCTCCTGTGCAGCTCAGGTGCCCCTTCCGCTTGAGCCTTGCCTGCTGCAGCCAAAGACCTGAAAAACCCCCAAAAAACCCCTTCAGATGAGCAGAGCCAGCTGATGAGCTGGTCCTGGAAAGGAAACGTGACTCATTCAGCACTATCAAGACAAGAAGGGCTGGTTGGGGCTTGCTGGTTCTTTCTCCCAGCTCTGCTGCTCTGTTGAGCACATCCAGGAGCCTTTTTGCCTCAACTTAACCCACTTTGGGAAGTGGGTCCAGTCTAACCTACCTCGTGGGGTGTTTCCATTTAGCACCAAGCCACCTTGGATGAATTCTCCGTGGTTTGTGTCACGCTGTGCTGTACAAAAGTTGCTTTGAGTGAAGCACTTCCTGCCATGAGCCATCAGCAGCGCTTTGTCACCTCAATGTGGCACTTCCCAGCATCCCAAAAGCAGGAGTTGGAGGTGTTTTGCAAAGGTGCTTAAGGGCAGGAGTCAAAGGGAGTGAGCTGGACATGCACGTAAAGATCAGCTGTGCTGCTTCTTCTTCACAGGGACCCCCAAGCTGAGGAAAAGGTGTCTGGTGGGTTTTCCCTACACAGGATTGCAGGGAATCTGGAGCCAAAAGAGTCTCAGCCACCGGCCTGAGCAGGGAATGAGGGCTTTCAGCAGCAGCTCCTGGAGAAATGGAGGTGAAAACAGGCTGGTCGTTTCTGGTGAGCTGCTGACCTGCCCAGCATGGAGAGCTTCCAGAGCAGCCCTGCTGGTTTGGGCTCAGTAGGGGCTTTTTTGGCTTTGTGGGGTTACAGCCCTTCCCTGCCCAGGTGGGTGAGGATGGCAGTGACTGCAGTATCTGTGAAACACCTGTTGGAAGGTATTTTGAAATATAATGGTTGAGTGGTCCCCTGCTTTGAACTGGGGGGAAACTTGGTTGGAAGAAGGAGAGCACTGCTCAGTTCTGGGGCTTTAGAAGGTAAACAAGAAAACAAAAGGGCAATCAGGAATGGCTTTATGAGGCAGAGCAAGGCCTCATAGCCCATTTAGTGGGCTCCAGCATAGGATCACAGACCCAGAAGTACAAATTCCAAGCTGTGGAGGACAGGGTGGGACCTGTCCTCAGGCTAGTCCATAGTGGCTAGAGCAAACTGTGAGAGGAAACTGCAGAACTAGTGTGAAATAATAACTTGTGTCTGAATTACTGTGTAATAGCAACTAATGTTCCACCAGTGAATGGTGTAGATGCTTTGTATTATGTTTTATAAAAATAAAGATTATTTAATTATATGAGGAATTGGTTTTCTCTGTTTGGGCGCTGCTCTTAAGTCACAGGTTGCACTTGGTGGTTTTGGAGGGCTTTTCCAACCTAAAAGACTCAGTGATTCAGTAGGATGGAGTAAAAATATTCCCCTTGTTTTCCACGCCCTGGATGCTAAGGGAGAAAGTTCTCCTGTGTTTCCACACTGCGAGCTCGTCTCAGTCTAACATTAATATTATTGCCTAGGAAAGCCCCGTGGTGTCGTGCTGGTAAACAGCCACTCTGCTTGCTGATGGCCACAGCCACAGATCCAGCATGCCAAAAGCCTTGGCTTCTATAAATAGTTAAGCCAATTTAGTTGTTTGCATGTAACCTTTAAGTCCAGCTCAAAATCCTCCGGTGGGCTGGGGAGCAGCTGCTGAGCAGCGCTGAGCCCTCTGGAGATGTTGTTCTGTTTACAGAGCCCAGCCTGGGGGTGGAGGGGTCTCAGGGCCTGCAAGAATTTGTGCTGGGACTCTCTTGAACCCCTGAGGCAGTTCCAGAAGCAGGGAAGAAAGTACAGCAGAGTTCTGAAGCTTTGCTTTAGAGCTGCAAGTGTCTCCCAGGTTCGTGTCTTCAGGAATGACAAAATCTGGCATTGTCAGTGGTCATTGATGTGCTTTGCCTGTAAAAAAAGTGAAATCTGCCCCTCTACACCCAATTAATTTCATTTTTTATCATCCTATTATTTCTTTACAGGCAATCCTGCTGCCTGCCTTTTGCTTCTCCTGCTGGCCCTGCAGTCGAGCTTTGTAAAATTAACCTCCTCTTTCAGTCCTCTGCCCTCTCTTTGTAGCTGAACTCCTTATTTGTACTTGAAAAAATGGAAAGTTTTTGATATTCAAGGCTTTATTTCCTTGCAGGCACTGATGTAAAAGCAGCATTTTAAGTCTTTGAAATCTGCTATTACATTAATTCCGTGGGGTCTGCCACGTCCAAAGAAATCCATGCCCTGGTTGCCTCAAGTTTCAGGGGCAGTTTGGCAGCTGGTAAGTTGGCAATAGAAGGGATCTTTAGGAAATGATTTTAAGAAGGAATAGAACAGATCGAGGTACGTGGGCAAAGCTTTTGTAAAGCAATAATGGCAGCTTTTCAGCAGGGCTTGTGTTGTGTTGTTTGAACTGTGCGTTGTGTCAGAAGGTTGGGATCTGTTCAGTGCCACAATCCTCAAATGTGAAGAAAATTTATATTCTCCATTCCTTCAGATTTTACTCCAGTAACCAACACCTCTCTCTTTTTAATCCCCCCCTCCAGGCAGAGGATGGAGAAAGAGAAGGAAACTCAGGGCACGATGTCCAGCAGCTGCATCTGTCCTTACAAAGGTTGCTGCTTTAATTCTGCTGATATGGAAAGCAAGCTTAGTGCTATAAAAATGCTGACTGCCCCGTGGATTATCCAGGTTTAGGGACCGTAATAAGCTGTCAGTGTAGGAGCTCTGATAGATTAGGCTCTCTGTGTCTCAAAATCAGCAAAGCATTGTTTCCCAAGTGGCCTAAAAGCACAGACCAACCCTGGGTGCATTTCCAGGAGCAGGGCAACCTGTAGGGAGCAAATCTGGTGCCCATTTTAAGGTGTGAGGTGAAAAAAAGGCTTTGAAATTGCACAGAAATGTGGAGCACAGTGCATATTTATTGGTGTTTGCTGGGATTAGGTCCTCTCTGTTCTTCAGGAGTCACAAATTTCCAGGCACGTTTGGGAAATGAACTTGGGAATCGTCTGCCCTGTGCTTCTCCCCTCCAGCTGTGCAAGGTGTAAAGGTTTGGCTGTTGGCTTCCAAAAGCAACAGAAAAACAGGAGCTGGCTGAGCATTTTATGGTGAGTGTAAACAGCAGTTCAAAATACCAGGGCATTTTATCATTGGCTTTAAACCGATTACTTGTAAGGAGCAAAAGAGTCTTCGTGCCCTTGATTTTTGTGGTGGAGCTCAGTGAAACTCAGCTGATCGTCCCATCTGAAACGCAAACTGAAATTTTCCTGAAAGAAAAATGGTTCCAGGCATTGTTTATCCACACTTAAACTCCTGAAGCATCACCTTTGGCTGATTTTTATCTCTGTTTATGCTGAGCCCACAGCTGTGCAAACCCCCTCGGAGCATTCCAGAGCTCCACATTTCCCAGAGTTGTGGGAAATGCTCCCTTTTCCAAATTCCTCACCTTTCACCTGCCTGGGAGCTCAGGTTAGAGGAGCCATTCGAGGCTTTCCCAGCAGATGGCAACAGCTCCTCGGTGCGAGGCTGGGAAAGGGGGATTTGGCCAAAGGATCCTCGATAAACACTTTCTCTATGAATTTGCTTTTACAGGAGCCCCTACGAGGCACCTCCAAGGATTTGACCTTTATTTTAAGGCAAAATAAGAAGTTTTACTCCATAGGAATTAACCTTCTCCACTTCAGGGTCCTGCTTAGCTCTGCTCTGGACTGAAAAAACAGATTGATGAGGTTAATTAGAGAATCACAGGATGGTTTGGGTTGGAAAGGATCTTAAAAGTCGTCTTGCTCCAACCTCCCTGCCATGGGATGGTTCTGTGTGTAAATTCAGGCGAAGTGACAACATCAGAGCTACCAAAAAAAAACCAATCCATTTTAATTGGCACAGCATAAGTGCTTATTGTTTTCCCCACCCCATATTTCAGGCTGTAAAACAGAATTATCATAAACAGGCATCTATCTCAATCTAAGGATGCAGTCAGCTCCCACCAAAAAAAAAAAAAAAATCAGCATTTGCAGAAAAGAGAAGCAGCTACGGTTTCAGAATCTATGTCTTAGGATTTCCTCCAGCCAATTGTTCTCGTTACGTTGTCATGCACAATAAAATATAATTAAAGTAATAAAAAAGCATCGAGGCCTAATATGCAAATGCTGGGCCTGCCATGAATCCGATCTCCCAGGAGCTTCCCCCTCTCCAGGCACAGTACTCGATGTTCCCAAAGTTAAAAGCAGGGAGGGATTTATTGCAGAGAAGATGCAATAAAGAGATATATAATAAATAAATATAGATATATGGAGGCATTCAGTCACTTCATCACCACTGATGACTGTACTGCACACAGCTGCAGAAGGAGAGGCAGACGTGGCCGCTCGTCTTGCACTCCCACACTTTTTTTTTTCTTTCCCCAAGCCTCTATTTTCCCCAAAAGGAAACCAAAAAAGGAAGTATAAATGTCCTGCGTATGTATGTGAAGTATCATGTAGAAAATGATTTCATCCCACGCTTCCCCTCTTTGCTCTGAACTTCAGCAAAACAACAAATTCTTCAGACTCTCAGACAGTCTGCTGGCTTCCTGATCCACGCTCGCTTCGCTCCAAGCAGGAAAGAGCTCCGTGTTCCAGAGCGGCAGCGGCCTGGATGTAGCTTCAGGCAAGGTATGGTCCTGTGTGCCGAGCGAGGGATCTGCTCCTGAGTCTCCAGAGCCTGTTTTCCAGCCTCTTTCCAAGTCCAGTGTCCCGGCTTTGAAGTATATCCCTGCAAGATTAATTAAAGGGAAGAAGCATGGTGTCCTAGATGATTGGGATTAGCTAATAAGGTTATTTTAGTCTGCCGGCATTCGGTAGGGAAGACTGATGTTCCACAAGTTCCTTTGTGCAGAGGGGGCAGGAATTACTGGCAGTGGAGACATCCTGCTTTTCATTCCACATCTGTGCTGCTCACGAGCTTTAATTTCTGGAGCAGCAGCATGGAAGCTTCCTGAAGTTCTAAGACAGAGATGTTATTTCCAGGTGTTTGGGAACAAGTTGCTTGCAGTGCCAGGACAAGGGGGCATGGCTTCACACTGACACAGAGGAGGTTTAGGTGGGGTATTAGGAAAGAATTATTCCTTTTGAGGGTGGGGAGGCCCTGGCACAGGGTGCCCAGAGCAGCTGTGGCTGCCCCTGGATCCCTGGCAGTGCCCAAGGCCAGGTTGGAGCAGCCTGGGATGGTGGAAGGTGTCCCTGCCCATGGCAGGGCGTTGGAACAGAATCATCTTTAAGGTCCCTTCCAACCCAAACCATTCCGGGATTCTGTGTAGATTCGAGACGGGCATTTCTCTCCATGTTTTACGTGGCATAAATGGCAGGGAGTTACAGCAAGGACGTGTTTGTGTTGAGGTTGCGGCTGAGGAGAGAGAAATCCACACCTGCTGAAATTTAAATGCCCAAATACCCTGTGTTGCTCATCTTTTCGTACTGGAGGTTTTGAAGGGGAGCAGGAACAGGCCCTTGGCCTCAGTGTTTCTGGAATATACGTGCAGGGAGGGATCGGTTCTTGGATTTATATTGACCTTAACCTGTGAGAAAAATTCCTAAAGAAACGTGTGTGGGAAATGCAGGGAACGCGAGACTGGACAAGAGAGCCAGGAAAGGCCTGGGAGCAAACAGCACAGCCGGGGACTGCCTGAGGCTCGGGCGCTCCTGGCACTTCTACTCTTTTAATTCGCTGTTTATTTATTTTCTTTCTGCTCTAAGTTTCGCTGGTGTCACATTTTCCATGGAGAGGGAAGCGCGGGCGCTCCCTGCCCTCAGCGCTGGTGACACGGCAAAGCCGGGCAATGGATGGCTGGGGATGGAGAAGGGAAACAGGGAAACCTCTTCGGCTTAGGGATTCAGGGTGAGGGAAAGCTCTTCGGCAGGGACACAGGGTGAGGGAGGAGACGGGAACAGAAGGAAACACCCCGCGGGTCTGGAAAAGGCTTCCCGAAGGAGAAAGGCCTCGGCAGGGACCGGGGGAAGGGCTGCGAAGTAGGAGGGGGG
>VZRR01010931.1:226453-294277 GCA_013398015.1 Oreocharis arfaki | reverse complement strand
GATGGGCCCGGCCGCGGGCGGGGAGCGCCGCCCGCCCCCCGAGCGCCGCGGCCCCTGAGCCCCGGCGGGGACGGTTACGGGCCCCCCGCGCTCTGCCCGCTCCGGGGAGGATCGGCCGCTCCTTGGGAAGGTTTTCTTTTTTTTCTCCCCCGACTCCACCGAGCTTGGTTTGTTGCTTTTTTTTTGTTGTTGTTGTTGTTGTTGGAGTTTTTTTTCTTGTTGGAGTTTTTCCTTTATCCCCCACGCCCCACTTCCGTGGTTTGGATATTCTGGGTGACTGCAAGAAGAGTTTTGGAGTTGTTTTGGATTGGGTTTGGTTTTTTGTTTTTTGTTCCCTTCTCCTGCCCTTGAACTGATTTTGTCCTCTGTGCATGCCTCTTCTGGAGCAAGGCTGGATCCTGAACCTCGGTGCATGTGAGGGGCAAAGCCTCGTTCATATTCCTGCAATAATAGTAAAATGTAAATTGGATAATACGACTTCTTGCCAAAGGCTCCAATGAGTGGCACACAGTCCACAATCACGGACAGGTCAGTATAAAATGAGATTTCTTAATTTTTTTTTCTTTTTTATGGTGCGAGATATTCGCAGAGCTCATGTACTTTGCTTTCTGACTTCGGTGACAGACGGGATCAGAAAAGCAGGATTAAATCAGAGTTTCTGGGAACCAAGGGTGTCTTGACTGTCAAAGCGACTGGGTTAACTTTGAAACCGGAGCATTTCAAGTCCAACAGCTTTCAAGCCTGCCAGGCTGACTTTGTAGGAACCAGGGGTGGTAATTCAGCTCCCAGAACGGGCTGGTGCTGCGAGGAACACCGAAAGCAAGTGTTCCTGCGAGAAGTTTAAGCAGGAGAAGCCACCAGAATTGAGGATACAGCTCAAACCTGAACTCAGAGACCGTGTTGAGGATGCACTTGGGTCTCCTTGGGTCAAGTACTGCAGAGAGGTCACTCCAGGTGAGGGCAGGAGGGATAGTTGACAAGCAGGAATGTCTGCTGGTGTCTACCTTAGCAGTAACCTGGCTTTAGGTACCTGCTCAGGCCTCTGGGCTGCTCTGCAGGTGCCTTTCATTATGTTTGGAGTTCTGTTGTTTGTGCTGGGATGTTTCAGAGGAAGGGAAAAAAAAGGTGACCAAAAATAAGTCAAGTAGGAAAGCTGTCCGCTTGCTTTTGAAACAAGTGAGTGGGATGAGTGTCCTCAGATTTTTTTTCTTTTTGATGAGATGAAAAGATACCTTTTTTTGACACCGTACGCTAAAAAACGTTTCATGTATTTTATTGTATCTTTATCGTGTTTCTCTGGTGGTTAAAGGTTTGAGTGTGTGTGGCAAAGGCCTTGCTTTGGCCTTTCATGACCAAGCAGTTCTGGCACAGCAGCGAAGCTGGGGCTGCGACAGGGCAATGATGCTTTTGGGTGCCTGAGCTCACCAGTTTCGGGCTCCAGGTGTGAGGAGGAAAGAGACTGAGTGAGGTTCTCACTTAAACCCAGGCCTTCTCGTGACTCCACAGGTCCTCACAGACAGCACAGTCCAAAGGGCTCTGGGACAGCTCAGACTTGCGTACAGTCTGTGTTTACAACCGCTCACAGAGTATTAAATCTTGGCAAGTAATTGTGTCGTTTGTACTAGCAGAATTTTTTTCTCGTGCAGTGCATGAATGATTCTTGAGTCGCAGGATGTTTTTCTCTGTACCGGGCAAGGCAATGACAGTAAAAAGGCATTTCAGTGGATTTGTGAGGATTTTGTTACGTGCTGAAGGCCATATGTCTTGTGGCAGTTGCATGATATCAAAAAGAACGACAGGGTTTTCATACCAAGAAGCAGCTGAGTGATGCACGGAAAGGAAAAGCACAAGAACAGGGAATTTAATTTACTTGTTAGTAAAACAAAATACTTTCCATTATTGAATTGGAGCAGCCAGGTTGAAAATGCAGCAGAGACAAAAAATGTCTCATTTCCTTTTGCTCTCGGTCATGTCAGGAGGATGTTTCTGTTTGGTGTTCCATTAAGGTTTTGGATCAAAAGGCTTTTAATGTCAGGTGAGGAGCTGTCTCCACAACCCTGGCAGTCGGATTTCTCTGATGGCTGGGGGAATGTGGGGAAACTGGATCTCTTCTTGTCACTGTTTTTCACCTCTGGCCTGAAGCAGCCCCAGCTCTGGAGTGCAAAGTCATGGCCATGGTTCAGCTGGGAGAAGAGAAGCTTTGGGGTGACCTAATTGTGGCCTGCCAGGACATGAAGTAGCCTACAAGGAGGGTGGAGAGAGACTATTTAAAAATACCTGAAGTGACAGGACAAGGGGGCATGGCTTCAAACTCAGAGAGTAGGGTTAGACTGGATATTAGGGAAAAATTCCCTGTAAGAATGGTGAGGCCCTGGCACAGGTTGTCCACAGGAGCTGTGGCTGCCCCTGGATCCCTGCCAGTGTCCAATGCCAGGTTGGAGCAGCCTGGGGCAGTGGAACGTGTCCCTGCCCATGACAGGGGGATGGGAGTGAGATGATCTTTAAGATCCCTTCCAACCCAAACCATTCTGGGGTTCTCTGATGATTCTATGATTTATTCCCTGTCTGAACCTTTCAGCAGAAGCCCAGACGTGGCGGTGGTGTTTGTTCCCATCGTGTGGGTCTCTGCCATTCCTTTTTATCCCCAGCATTGTGCAGCATTTGGAGGGGATGGGTTTTGATCACTCTTGTCCCTGCAGTACATTCCCCTTTTCCCTTTAGGCCCAGGCAGTCTCTGTGTTGCCTCTTTCAGTCTGGCTCTTAAGCTTGGAATGTAAAGCAGGTGCAGTATAAATAATGTTGATGCTTCCACTGTCATTAGATCTACGTGGTATAAATCATCTGACATGTTCAATTCTCTCTGTGTTTGTCAATCACCTTCCTTGGTGGGATCGAGTTGGGAATTGCCTTAAAGCAGGAAAACCCAGCTTGCATCTGTGCCAGATGGTATTAGGAATATAATAGGGTAGCTTGGGCCTGGATTTTTCTCCATATTAGCTTTACATATTTGCATTTTGCATATGCAGAGCTGCCTAAATCCATGTTACAGACAGCAGATATTTCCTTTGGTATCCCTTCAGTTTAAGGTGGTAATGATCTGACAGCTGTCACATTTCCCTTGTCCAGGTTGCACTTGTCTCATCCTTGATATGTTTTATATCTCTTGTTTTTGTTGATGATGTCATGATTAGCATTAAATATATAAATTAGGAGTGTATGAATGGCCAGTTCTAGTGCTGTTCTGTAGCCAGGATGATAAATGATGTTTCTATTAAGTCCCCTCCCTTTTATTTTTTTTCCCCCTTTTATTTTTGTTCTCTTTCCCATGAAAGTTGAATGGGTTTTAGTGTCTGGCACTGCTGAAACACAGTCAGGCCAGTTCATAGCTGGTGTGTCTGGGCTCACTCTCTCTGTGGACTAAACCTTAACCCAGTTAATTTTGGTGATGGTTATGATCGGATTCTGTCATCAGAACTCCCAAAGCAGCATCGTTTTCTGGTGTCTTTTTCTTCAAGTGCCTTCGGTCTGGAGGGAAGCGAGTGCCTGGGGGAGTGGGGGAATACCAGGCATTGAACAAAAGAGGCAGAACAGATGTTAGGGCTCCTGAGAGTGTAATGGCTGTTCAGAGTTCCTGGAGGAGCTCCTGGCACACACTGCTCCCCATCAGCATTTGGGGGAGCACCTAGAGGGTGCAGGCAGACGAAAAGTTACCTCCTAACGTAGCACTTGAGGCTTAGAAACGCATCAGCAAAACCTTCTCCAGGATAGCTGTGGTGCCTTGCAGGGCTCGAGATGGTTTGAGAGAGTTAAACACTGACTACAACTTCCCCTTCTTTCCCTCAGGATGTTCTTTTACTTTGTCAGCTGCTTTCTTTTTTTTTTCATAGTCCCGGTGCCCATGGGATCGTATCAAACTCTTCATCTCCAGCCTTGCTGCTCTGCTCCTTTATGTTTGTAAACATTTACACCCTCTTAATTTAATCCTCTCTTAGCTATGCAGTATTTGTTCAGAGGCCTCCGAAGGTGGCATTTATCTTGCTGAGCTTAGTGAGTCTTTGAGGTAGACATCCCTGAGCTGCTCATCTGGCTTGACTTGATCGTTAGTGGAAGGAAATCTGCACATCGAGGGGGGACCTTTCTTATCCTAAAGGTATCTCAAATCAGCCAGGTGTCTGAGCTTCATCCAGCTCTGGATTTAGGTGAGATTTCCCGTATCTTTTAGCCTGAAAAAAATCTATTTTTGGCTACTCACTGGTGCTCGGTTGGATTTTTGTTGCTGGACGCTGTTTTTGGCAGGGGGGGACTCTGAGGCCTGTCTGTGAGCAGCTGAGAGGTATCGGGGTGGCTGGGCAGGGTTTGTCGGAGTTTTCCTGTTCCTGCTGGAGCGTGCCCACATTCCCTGCCTCTGGAGCTCTCCTGGCCGGACACTGGCCAGCTCTGGGCGTTGCTCTGTGCCGTGCGCGGCCGGCCGCACATGGCCGGGCGAGATAAGGGCTTTATTCTTCCCAAGGCCACGCTGGGGCCGGGCTGAAATTCGGCCATTTCCAGCCTCTGCTTGGCCACCGAAGGCCGGGCCGAGCTCGGCTGTATCCTGTTATGACACTAAAGGAACATTTGTGTGCCATTAATTTTTTTTCACCCTCGCAGTTAGCTGTATTTTTCTTCCTGTCGCCGTTCCAAACACACTTCAGGGTTGAGCAATTGCACGGCTGCGGGACTTGCTTTACGTTTCTTTCTGTTTATTAAAGGCCAGTAAAAGAAAGGAGGCTCTTGCTGTCGCAGGACCTCGCTGAGGAGCTGGTGGCTCTCCTCTGCAGTTGCTTGCAGATGAGTTTTATTTAGAACCGTGCCGTAGTTTCTGTTGCTATGATTGGAAAACAGCAGAGGTAGAATTTACACGTAATTACCCTTGAGAAGTTTTAATTGGTGATTTGCTCCCGACTTGGTATTAAAATAGACTCTTAATTGTTTCTTATCTGCTTCAGATGCACTTTCCCTGTCTTTGGCTCTTTGGAAGTCCCTGTAGTAACTGGGAATTCTTTGACTGTTTGGTGTGGAAAAAGGGTTTGATTTCTTCCAGCAGGGTAAGAACTGCACGGGAAGTCACACCTTACTGAGTAGTTACATGTCATTATCATGCATTTTTTTAATTAGTAGAGTTTGTCAAATCCAGTCTTTATGGACAACGGGCTGCAGCATGACAGCTAAGGACTAAAAAGAATAATAGTCTTTGAGTGGGGCTTTCCATCGCTGTGCCTTCACTATGTCTGGAAATTAGCAGTTGACAGAGTCTGTGCATAAATTCATGTTTTATTTTGCTGTTCTTGAGGCAGCAGAGAGGACTGTCTGGGGTGTTTGCTGCTGGCTGGGACACAAATGCTACCACTTCATGTTGCATAGTTTATTAGGGCTTTTACTGGAGACAGGAGCTGAGGTGAGCTTGATTTTCTAGTTTTGAGTAGAGCTGTGGGCGTTGTGATTATTTGGGTGGAGGCAGGAATGATATTTCATCTGTGAGCCCAATTGTATAATTCTCCCTGTGCACAGAACTCCTGTTAATGGCATTTGAACATTCCAGATGGATGGATTAGGAAGGGTACTGGGATGCTGGCTCCTCCAATTTTAGATTTTCAAAATTCTGGTCCAGATCTACAGGAATTTAGCAGCAAAGAAAAAAAAAAAACCAAAACTCAGTTCTGTCCTAGCTTGAGAAGGAAAGTGCAGCTTGCCCTTGGAGCAGGAGTTTGCTGAGGTCACTGGTGGGATTTGTGGGTGTTCATTGGTGTCCTTTGACTTCCATGACCCATGTGGGAGGAGAGTTCTTTGGTCCTGGAGGGTGACAGCGGTGACCACAGTCCTCCTGCTGGAAAATCAAAGAGTCTTCTGTTCACTCTCACAACTGGTCTGGACCATGCTGTAAAAGTGATGATTCTGTAGAAGAGGTGACTTTGTAGAAATAGTGATTTATTGAAGAAGTGGTGATTCATTGAAGAAGTGGTGATTTAGGCATTGGAGATTTTGGCAGTTCATCCTAGGGCTGTACAGAGCATCGATGAATTTGCCTGGGGAAGGTGGTGCAGTTACCAGCTATTTTCCATATTTCATGATTATACACCAGGATTATTTGGTTATTTCCTGAAATGGGGTCTCCCAGTGAATTTGTGTCTTAAGAATTTGAGTGGCTTTGGTAACTGCTTCTGTTTTCCCAAGAAGCTTTGGAGTATAACCAGCAGGATTTTTGACATTGGCTGCTGTTCTCCCATTTTCCCCTCAGTGTTTTGAGCAGCATCCTTTACCTCTGGTGGTTATAATTGTCACCCCCACCTGGCCAGCCCTGAGCTGTAGTTTGCAGTTATGCAGAGAGTCTCGGAGAGGAGCAGTGTTTGCTTTGGTCTGGAGACTGAATTCTCCACTCCACCTCGAGGTGGTCCTTTGGGTCACCAGGGAGGTATGTTGGCCGTGCTGCTTGAGAGATAAGCTCAGCCTCTTGCCTCAAGGCTTTATCCTCCACGTTTCTCCTCGAATACCTCTTCCTTCCCTCTGAAAATTAGCAGTTGGAGACTTATTAATGAATCCCATTTGTATTATCCTCAAGTTTCTTGTGGATGAGTTGCTATAAAAATGCTTCTTGTAGAATTCCAGGTATTCCTCTGCCTAAGCACTCCCCCAGCTATTTTATCTGCTTTGAGATAAGTAGTTCTTCCTGTGTAAGAGATGTCAATAGCACTAAGAGAAAATAGACTTAAATGCATGTTTTCAGGTAGGTGATGCTGTGTTCTATGGCCCTGCTCTGGATAATTATTGGGTTTAAAGAATGAAAGTCTTAGTTCATGTCTCAGCTTGATTAAACTAAGGGTCAGGAGCCTGGATGTTGGTAATATCTCAACATCAGAAGAGAGGGCTTAAAATAAGGACAGGAGAAGCAGCAGCAAGGGAATTAGTAAAATGGAAAGGGATGTAAAACGTGCAGCGTTTGATTAAGAATGCAAAAGGGATAAAATACGAGGCAGGATACATACAAAATAGTAACAGCACACTTAGAAAAAGACAGGAAGAAGCAACGTTTACTCATTTTTCTTTGAAAAGAAAACATGTAAAAATAAATACATTAAAAATGACAGGAAAAAACAGCGTCCTTATGTTTCAACTGTAAGCATAAGTATAAATAGTAAAAGCCAAACAAACAGCGTTCAGCCTGTGACATTCACAAATCGTCTCCTGAACGCAGCCGATGCTTTGTTATCACCCCGCATCCCTTCCTTGAGGATTTTCAGTGTTGTGTCTGTTTGACTTCTAAGGCCCATGGGCAGGAACCCCTTCTTGCAGAGCCCGATGGTAAATAAGAAACATTGCTGTTTACATTTGATGGCAAACACTCAAATGTGATCCTGTGGGGCTATTTTGAGCTCTGTTTTGACAATGCTGGAAGGTCTGGGCTGGGACGTTCGGTGGCAAAGGCGCTCCGTGGAATTGCTCTGGCACTGGGGAAGCAGATGAGAGGAGTCCTTCCTGAGGTGGGAAAGATCACAGCACAGGTTTCTGTGCTTGGAATAATTCTGGTGTGATCTGTTTCATTGTCCTCTTAGTCCCTGGGATGCTGTCAGATGTCCTGCTGCAGCCCAGGCCGTGTTCCTGGCAGGAGGGACATGGTCACAAGTGTGTGCTGTTCTGGATGTGGCACTCGGGGCTCAGTTCTTCCAAAAATTAAACCTTTTATGGGCAGGGAGCAGGGTTGTGTAAAAGTTAAACTGTGTGAATTAAGCAGCAGGGCGTCTCTTGGTGGTACAGAGAAGTTGAAATGTGGATGCTGAAAAACTAAGAGTCTCCAGGTTTTGGGAGCTCTTGGTTGCTCTCAGTTGGCACAAGAACTGTGGCTGCAAGGGCAAAACTCAAACTGGTTTTACTCCTGAGCTCTTGAAATACATATTGGAAATCTTCAGGGATATTGGTGGAAATCTTAACTTTATCCAGGTGCTGTACCTTACTGAATCTGTGAGTAGCAGCACAACTTACTCTGTTTGTGTGAGAAGCTGATCCTGAGTTTATTTCCAGGCTGTGCATCCTGGTTTGTGCTATCACATGCAGTTGTCTTACCAAGGGCTTGGGTGACTTCCTGAGTGGAATCAGCCAGCTAAGAAGAGTTAAACACTCTCTTCTGGAGTCCTGAGTGAGTTGGAGTGGGGTTGGAAAGCTGAGGTGGGACCTGGATTGACCTGAGCAAGCATTTCCCAGTGTGGAGGAAAAGCCCCGCGTGTTTAATAAAGCACCAGACTGATGTGAGACAGGCACAGGACTGCGAGTCCACCACTCCCATAAACATACAAGCTTCAACCTGCAGGCTCACCTGAAGCATCTGATGGCTGCTTGAAAGTCTTTTTTAGCCTGTTATGATAGTGGCTGTTGGTGCAGCTTCTTGGCAGCACTTCAGACAAGGCGTCTCCTCTCGGTGCTCCCTGCCACAGAGGCACCGCTGCCTTTCTGCTGTGCCCAGATGCAAAAGAGGGTTCAAAGCCGCCAGAAAAGCGATGGAAAACGTGGAAAAGAAGAGAATTAAAAGAGGGAAGCCATAACGAGCGAGCAGAGAAAGGAAATAGGAAAAAGCTGCAGTGTGAGACAGGAGAAATGAATAGGAAGTGAGTGAGAGGGAGAGAAATGGGAGAGCTGGTGGCAGCTGCCAGATAGGAGAGAGGTTTCCTGCCTGCCCCGTGCTCTGGAGGCACATGTCAGCCCTCGGGGGCCAGGACCTGCTGTTGGGAGGCAGAAAGCCCTGACAAGGCAGGGCTGCAGCTGAGTGTGCTGTGCAGGGCTGAAGGGACCACGTTCAGTGTCTGGGAGTGCCTGTCTGGCTCTTGAGGAGGCTGCTCTGAGTGACAGCAGCTCCCATGTGACAGTGTTTGAGCCACGACAGTAATAACTCCTGTTCTTCTCTTAAGTGCCTTTTGAAGCTGGTGCTTGCAAGCAAGAAAACAACGTGGTTTTCTGCTCTGTGTCGGTAGGACTTTTTTTCTCCCCACTTTTGAGAAATTATAATTATGTGATGTCCTAAATTAGGCAGTGACCTCAGCCGAAAGTGAGCTGCTGGTGTGGGGATTTAAAAGAGCGATTTTGCCTCTATCCTGACTGGGGTGGCAGCACCAGCTCTGGCAAATATCCAGGGAGAGCTGCAATAGAAGAGAGGCGAATTGATATCATGTGGACTTCCTAAATGCAAGGATGGGGGGGATCCTCGTGTGCTGAGGATAAAAGAGATCTCCTGGTGCTGAAGTGCAGCTCCTCCAGCTGGCAATTTGTTCCTGCAGCCTGTTGGGAGGCACCAAATGATAGGTTGTGGTTTGCCCTGCGCAGGCCCTGCGGTCTGGGGAGCGGAAGTGGTTCCTGTGGGCGCAGATCTGATCTGAGCAAACCCAGCACCCTCGGTCGCTCTGGGGATCCTGCACAGAGAGCCCTCTGCGATTGTTGTGGCATTTGCTTTGTTGGGAGGACGTGTCGAAGTCTGTAGGGCGCCCAGAGGAGCACCTGTGCAGGTGCTGCTCTACCCTAAACCATCAGCAGTGAAAGCAAATACCTTGGAATAATTTGGAAATGATGACCTAAAAGAGCACAGCCGTCTAGATCATTATTGCCTAGATATATCTGGAATATCTGTCTAGATCTCTAGAGTGCAGGTTTAGATGCTTCAGTGCTGGACGATGAGGTGTCAGAGTTTGATAATACTTGGAGTTGGGAAATACTGTTTGCCAAGCTCAGCAGCCCCTTGGAGTACAACTGAAAGCCCCAGGTTTTACACTTGAAGTGGTGTAAAATGCTCAGCCTGCTCACGTTGTGAGAATGAAATACTTAGGGAAAAAGGGAAAAAAGAAAAAAAAAAAAAAGTCAAGCACGTGTTTCTTCCAGTCTGGAAAGATGCAGGAATGTTGGTGCTGGCTGTAAATGCTGCAGTGGTGTTTGCTTTGGACGTTAACCAGTGCAACTTCAGCTGTATGTATGGCACAGCAAACCCTGACCTCCTCTCCCTTTCCCTTTTCACAGGCTCATTATCAGCTTTCGCACTCATCAGTGACACTCCAGCAGTGGTTTTTGGTGTCTGCACCTGCTCCCCCCATGCCTTGGCCTCCCCTCCGTGGCTGGGGCACCTGGCCCTGGTAATCCAGGCACGATCCCAGGTTTAGGCCAGGAAAAGCCTTCCTTCCTGGCAGGGTGGATCTGGTTGCCTGGCTGGGAGGTCACAGAGCTCCAGGTGGAAGGGGCAGTCCCTGGGTGCTGCTGTGGCATTCTGGAGGAGGCTCTTTGCTCTCCCGAGTCGGGCAGAAGCAGATAATTAAACTTAGCTGGGAGGGGGAGAGGAAACAGCTTCGCAACAGGCTTGAATTTTGGGCTGCCTGCAAAACTCTAAATCCTTACCCTGGAATTCAGCCAGATGAAAAGAACCTGTCCCTTCCCACTCCCTTTTTTTCTTTTTTTTTTTTTTTAATTAATATCTGTTATTTTAATCATGCTGGCCCTGCAGCTCCTGGGAGGCAGCTCTGCTGAGCCTCCTCGCTGGCTGCAGTGACAGGAACATCACAGCAACTCAGAATGTGCTGAAAATTTTGCTCCATCTGTCGCTCTCCATATACAGAGAAAATGGCTCCTTCGT
The DNA here is from genome assembly GCA_013398015.1 of Oreocharis arfaki. NCBI lineage: Eukaryota > Metazoa > Chordata > Aves > Passeriformes > Paramythiidae > Oreocharis > Oreocharis arfaki. The sequence continues at coordinate 283,641 of VZRR01010931.1, read as the reverse complement.
ATCTCTAAGTTGCTTCTTGGAACACTGATGGGATTTGATCAGCAAAGGTCTTAAGAAACTTGAAGTTTGCACTTGAAATAAGTCGGTTTTTCTGGTTTTTATTGGGGAATCTGGCTGTGTTCTGGCCCTGGTAATCCAGGCACAATCCCTGGAAATATATATATATAATTTTGGGGAGTATATTCCCCCCAAATAAGTGTTCCTATAAAGTATATATAGGGATTTAGGGTTTTCCTTTCTTTTCTTTTTTTTTTTTTAATTAAATGCCTTTTAGATCAAAAAGCTGGCCCCAAAAGAGCATTTCAAAGAGGGGAAAAAATAACAAAGAACATGCAAATAATGAGGTGGGGTTTGTTGTTCTTTTTTCTTTCTTTTTGTTAAATAAGAAAGGTAGTTTGTAATTGGTTGTGGGGATGAGCACAAAGGGACTCTGGACACTTCAAACGAGGACTGTGACTTGTTTATTTAAATTGTAAATTTAAATGTGAAATCTCTTCATCTTCTCCTCTGAGTTGTATTTGGCTCACTTTGCCGTGGCAGTAAATTAGAATAAATGTAAAATGCAGGGATGAGCTGTATGGCAATGAGGAGCCTACTGAAATATCTGGGACCCCACCATGGGAAGCTCATTCCCTGTGGGATTGTAGGGAATACTTCTCTCGGTTGTGCTGAGGTTGGTGGCAGCCAATTCCACGATAAAGTGCAGGGAGAATTGCCCAGGAGCGAATGAATTTTGTCTTGTAGGATCGGGAGCCGCCTGGGCTCTCCCCTCTTCTCTCTTTTCCATCACGTGGAGAGATGTTTGCTTTAGATTAAAGCACTTCTCTGGCATCCTGGTGGTTTCCCTGCTGCAGAAAATACCTTGGGAGGAGCTGTGTTACTGAACTGAGAGAAAACTGCATTTCCCTTTGCTTTAGTGCACTCAGCACTGACATTCTGCTGGTGACCAGTGCTTCATTTTCACATTTCCAAGTTTCTTGTGCATGTGGTAGCGCGGATCATCTCAACTCCTTAAGCTCAGCTCTTGCTTCTGGTGATAACATTTTGTTAGTCCTGGGAGATGTTTCACCCTGGACAACTGATGGGTGATGAATGCACTCGGTTCATACAGAGGAAACTGGGAAGGAAGGGCTGTTTTGGCATTCAGAGTTTGCCAGGACAGCAGGGAGAGAGTTGTGGTTTCATTCGGGCGTGGGTGACTGTGATCTAGCTGATAACAGCCAGCAAATTCAGGTTTCTGTGGGCAAACTGCGTGCGTGCTCTGCGTCAATAGAAATAACAACACTTCACGCTGTGTGTTTGATGATCAGTTTTACCTGGAAAGCTCTCACTGCGTTAAAACTTGCCTGGTTTCTGCCCCTCCAGAGAAGCAGGAATCACCTCGTGTGCAGCACAGTACAAATACACGATGAGCAAAGATTCAAAAATTCAGATGAATCAGCTGCCAGGCGCCAGCGAGGAGGTGCAGCGAGCTGTGTGAACGCTCCTGCTTTGCAGCCTCGAAGCAGAGGCAGATGCAGGGTTGGAGTTAAAGCAATAAAGGTTTGAGACCTTCCTGTGTGTGCCTTCGATGCTGGGCTTCAGGGGAAGGGGGAGATGGAGAGCCCTGGAAGAGGCTGGGGGTTGTCCACTGGCCGAGGGCAGAGGAGGAGTTGTCAGGAGGACAGAGTCAGAAATAAAGTGAATTCTCGGGGAGATCAGCTGGTGTTTGGCTCATCAACAACATCTGCAAACACTGGCAACTCTAAATTTGTGTGCTCCTTGTTGCACTGAGGCAGGGGGAGAATGAAACTGTGTTTTAGTGCGTTAAAAAAATGGATTTCTGCCTTTTTGGAGGCTGGGGCTGTGAGTGCAGGCATTGCTGCCTTGCGTTTTTACTTGGGTTTATTTGGGCCTGGAAGGCTGCAGGTGTGGGATGGAATAATGATAAAGCCAGTCCCGACTTGCTTATGGGGTCAACATTTTGATGTTGGTCGTGTCCTTGAGTCAGTTTACGTTCTGTACTGTAAAACTGGGGTGGGATGAAGTTTATGGTGAATTAAAAAGGACCTGCAAAATTCTTTGGGAAGAATAAATGAAGCTCTGCCCCTCCCTCGCTGGTTCTCGATGAATAGTGAGCAGTTCATAGAGTTTTACAGGCCTGGAAGTATTTATTGCTGACAATTCCCAGCTCTGGAGTGAGCCAGAACGAGGTATTGAGTGCTAAATCCATGGAATCGGTCTTGTGTTTTTTATCTCTCGCTGAATTACGACACAGTTTTAACAACTGTGTTCAGTTTGCTGTGAATGAAGTAGATTTTTGTCTTAGCAAATGGAGTTTCCCAGCTCTCACTGCTCTCTTTTCAAATTGTCAGCTACAGAATAATTACTTTTCTCTAATTTATGTTCTTTTGGCATAAACTCAAGTTTGCATTTAGTGGCTGGCATAAATATTATATTTTGGAGTTGGTTGGGGGGGGCTTTTTTTTTTCCCTCAGACTTACTGGAATTGGTTGAGCTTAATTCAATGACAGGATAAGCCAAAATTTGTTTAGATAGGCTGTTCTGAAATGTTTAATGCCGTCTAAAATTGTTCATGGTAAAAGATCAAGGAAGGAAACTCTGTGACCTTTTAAATGCAGCTCCATAGAACCCGTTTTCCTATGCCAGAAGTCAGCCCAGACAATGAAACTGAAAGAGGGTTCCCTTTCATAAAGGATCTTTCATGTTTTGCTTTTGCAGATTTATTTTTTTATCACAGATTTAGCAGACTTTACAGCTGGCTTTTAATCAGTTTCCATATTTGTACCAGAACTTTCTTATTTTAATTACTGTCTGTAGAAACCATTCAGCTGCTTGTTGTGTGACACAGTAGAAAATGATAATTTTCTGTAATTTTTTTTCTTGGCTTAGATCACTTCAGTAATATCTATTAGCAGCAAGTGCACAGAGTTACAATTTTGTGCTGGAAGTTTTAATGATTCAGTGTTTTCTGGTTTGTTTGTTTTTTTTTCCCAGAGCTGATTTTTAAAGCACTTTGCTGAGGGTTAACGCAGCCGTGCATTAAAAGCAGACAGCTGTGGTTCGGCCTTGTAATGATTGACTCTAAAGTAGGTTGCCAGTCTAATCCTAACTTGTGCTGATCTGGGCTTTTTGCTCTGCTGCCTGCAGCCCGCGAGGTGGGTTTTGTTCAGGGCACAGCATTTGGGTGGTGAATCATCCTAAATAATAAATGGAGTTGTATCTCCAGCAATAAAGTTGATTTTTTTCCCACCCAACTCGCTTTATCAGTTTCCCTCCTGTCTGAATCACCTTTGCTTTTGTGGGTAGTACTTCTGCGTGTGATTTAATCTTTCATTTCTTCTCTGCCAGTTTTAATTTGAATTTTCCCCTGGCATCCTGCAGATGCTGTCCTCAGGTTTCACTCGGTGACTGCTGCAGCTCTGTCCATGATTGTACTTGAAGAGCTGAGGTTTTTTCTTAGGTCATTCTCATCTGCATCCTAAAAATATTTGCTTAACTCTTATATAGCAAAACGCTCTGAAAATTGGAAGTTTGCAGGAGTTCTGGCATGTGCATTGCCTTCCCAAATAAGCTGTATATGTGAAATATCTGTGGTATTTTCTGTAAATCAGGAGGTGCCACAGACCTCTGTCACTTCTCCTTAAAAAAAGGAGTTCTGGTACTGATGTGAGGTAGAATGGCTGATCTGGACAGCATTTCCACTTCAATTGCTGATCTCCTTTTTTGCTGCAAAAACAATTTCCTGTTTCTGTACCTCAGTTTTCTGTTTTTCCAGCTAAGTTCCAGTAATTGAAGGAGCTGAAGTAATGAAGGGTTGTCTCTGTGAGGCAGTGGGTTTGGAAAATGATCACTTTATCTGCTGTAAGCTGTCCTTAAGTTGTCTCCTCTGACTTGCAGAAATTCCTGAGAGGAAGCTGCTGTGTCTTTAACTTCCACTGCCTCTTATGTAAGCCAGCATAGCTGGGATACTCAAATGAAATATTAACTCATTTGTTCATCAGGTTGTCTCCTGCTTTCCATAAAACATACCCAGAGCAGCCAGAGAGAAGATTTCTTAGTCCTTTGCTGCTTGTGAGTGGCTGAGACCAATAAAAGCTTTTGAGACAACACACAGACCCTTTTTTGATGGAGAAAAGAAAATATAAAATTCCTTATACTTGATTAAAATGCAGTTCTGTGCCTTGAACACCTGGATGACTTTTTGGAGGATGTACTGACAGAGCAGCCCATGATTTTTGTGCTTGACAACACTCAGGTGTTTCTCAGATGTGTCTAAAAGATGAGGGTCATAAGTGGACGCTGAGTCCTTGCTGAAATATGTCAGATTTCTCACATTTCTTCTTGTCTGTACTTTTATATTTACACATTCTCTCAAAAAACCCTACAGCAGTCTTTTGCTAGCTCCTGTTTATTTAGGGTGTGTGGGATGGGTTTTGTTCCTTGATATAAAATAGGAGAAAGGAACATTGTGAGCCCAAAGGAAAGGGAGAGAAGGAGGGTCAGTGCTTATAATGTAAAGCTCTGTGGACTAGTTGGGTACTCTGATGGGGGAACTGGGCAGCCGTTCTCTCATGGATGATTTTTGGAGCTAATAAAATGTGTTGGCAAGCTTTTTCTTTATTGTTGAGATGTGTTGCAGTGTTGGGGATTCACTGCTTAAAAATGCAGGTGTCCATCTATCCCATATCCTGGTGGTGTCTGTATGGAATTCTTTGTCAGTAACAGATTTTTTCATCCGTGCCTGTTTGAACTTCCCAAAAATCTGAGTGAGGTTTTGTCCTCTCCAGCTGAGCTGCAAATACCACACCATGGAATCCCACACAGGGTTGGGTTGGAGGGACCTTCAAGACGATTTTATCCCACGGGCAGGGACACCTTCCCCTATCCCAGGTTGCTCCAGCGTGTCCTTGGACACTTCCTGGGATATGGGGCAGCCTGTGCCAGGGCCTCCCCACACCCCAAACAGGATCCTGAGAGTTTGGTGCGTTGGAGGCTGAGGATTTCCTGGCAGGACTCCCCCAGCAGTGGCAGGGTCGGATGCTGAGCTCCTCCTGCTGCTGCTCCGTGGATTCTTTCCACAGGGGTGTGGACTCCGTTCCTTGGGGAGCACTTGGCTTCCGCTCTCTGGAGCTCTGGGAAGCTCTGCTTTTCCCAGGCCTGGCTCCTTATTGGGGTAAAGGTCTGGAAATTCTGTGTAAATATTTACCATAGCCCAGCCTGAAGGGCGGAGAGCTGGGATGGGACAAGGAGAGGAGCTTTGCTGGTGGGCGAGGAGGAAGGAATTCCTTCATCAATACGGGGTACTGGGGACCACAATTGCTGTTCCTTGCAAAGAAGGATGGAGCACAGAGATTTCCAAGTTCTGGAAGGTGAAACCTGGGATATTCAGGCTTGGAACCTGTGTGATGTTTTAGAAGCACTTATTGAACTTAATTTTCATGCATTTTATTGTTCTTTATTCTAAACAGGCAAAGACAACGCTCTAAGTGAGTTGTTCACTACTTATTCCTATCTCATCTTTCTTATGTTCTTAGGAGAGTTTTCTTTTTTAATGATGTATTTTTTCCCATACTTTCTTTCCTTATCCTCCTTTCCTGCTGTTGTCCAGGACTGTAGGAATCCCTGTGGATTTTAAACAGTGATATTCCATTTACAGTCCTCACCATTTCTTGGCTGTCTCTGATTTCTCCTCAAAAACCTGATTGCATCAGACTTTCTTGCTTTTTATGGTCATTTTCTTTTTCCCTCCTCCAAATTGTTTTCTTATTATGTCCTGTGACTGAGCGTACTGGGGGAAGGAAATCTGGGAAATCGGAGTAGGAAGCAAGATAGATTCAGGAATGGAAGCTTCTTTCTTGTTTTCACACTGTTTCCTGGCAGCTGCCTTGGTTTGCACTTGAAAGGGATGTATTGTGTTGCTTTCTCCCCCAAAACTGCAGATAAAATAGAAATAAAAATTGATTCTGTAATTTTTAAAAGTTAATTATTTCCATAAGCCAAAAAGAATTGCAGACAACAGTTAAATCTTACACGACTGTGCCCTAAATTCCTTTTTTTTAATATTAAATGTTTTTCCTGATGGAGTGAAATTTCATTTGGATTCTTCAAAGTCTTCTTTATAATGAAGAGAAGCTGTAATATCCATTTCTGACCCTTTTAAGCTTGTTTTATGGTACAAATGCATTTATTTTCCCAAGTGCTGATGCCAGTAACAGAATTTTTATGTTTCAGGGAATTGAAAATGTCCCTGCAGAGTTAAAAGCCTTGAAGCATATTCCTTTTGTATTCCTGGTTCCTCCTCACTGACTTTAATGACTTCAAGTTAAATATTTTGCATGAAAATTTAAAATGGATGAATTTGAGGGTTTTTTTTTGCAAGGATATTTAATATATATAAATATTTAAAAGGCACAAATATATAAATAAAAGATGTAAATATATAAAAGACATAAATAGATCTATAAAATACAAAAATATATAAAATAATACATAATACTGTATAATGTTGTACGTATTTTCATGATTGTAAAGCAGCCTGCAGCCTTAAATTGGTGGTAAGGATGAACTGAGGCAAGCAGCTGGGAAATGTGAATTTGCTCTGTACAGGGAAGGAAATAGGAAATATCAATGTTTTAACCAAAATATAGCTTAGTAAATTAAGGTTTATTGGTCTTTCAGTTGTCCCATTTGTGTTTCACTTGATGATGAGGAGCATTAGGGGGGAAAATTTGGAAATCCTTGATTTTAGAATGTAACCCAGCTATATAAATATCTCTGTTTCGACGCCCTCAGCAGAGGCTGTTTGGTGCATGTGATTCTTACTCAGGCATGAATAAACTGGATATGATGAAGCCCTGCTCTGGGATTTGCAGCCCCTTTTCCCTGGCATCCTTAACTCTGTGGTTCCACGTTGGTTAAAAACCCCAATATTGATCCTTTTTTTTCCCCTTGTGCTTCCCAAGGATTGTGACAGGAAGGGGTGCTCCCGTGAGGATCTGAGCTGATCCTGGCCTGGCTTTTTCCCTTCCCTCTGGTTACCACTTTCTTCTGGAGAGCTGACATTTTGTGCTTTGTGAAATTCCTAGAAAATTGAGGAGCTGGGCAAACGTTTCAAAATAGGAACCAATGAGACAGAGCTCTCTGCTATTTCGAAAATGATAATGCCTGCCACTGGAAAAGGGAGAAGCATGGAAAATACAAGTTCTGGCTGGGAAATGATTGCATGGAGCAGGGAGATGGAGGGGTAGGAGTTGATTTCTTTGGCTTCCTGTCTTCTGGGTAATTGCAGCCTCGCTGCAGTTGTGGCTTGGAGACGATGTTTGGTACCAGCACGCATCGTTCTGGGCAGGCTGAAAAATTTGGTCATTAGAACTGAGGAAATGCAAAGAAGAAAATCACTCCTATTAATATATTAAGAAGTGGTTTGCTGCAGTTTTATTTTTTAATAGGCCTCGTGATTTGGGAGGGGGGGGGTGGAAATAAAAAAGAAGTGGAATTTAATGAGGAGTAGGATAATTCAAGTCAATTCACCAAAAATGAGTTTGGTGGAGTTCTCTGGGGTTATGGCAGGGACTAAAATAGAGATCTTGGTTTTTCCCTGCTCTGTCTGTACGTGGCAGTTTGGCCTCTTGTTAATGGAGAGCCGGAGCCCGGGGCGTGCTTGGAGCCCTGGGAAGATTTACATTAATCAAACACAAACAGACAGTGTAGCGTGAAGAAATTTCTATCCCGCCAGCACTGCTCCCAAACTTCATTAGGTTATTGGGGCAGAAAAAGAAAACAGCCCCTTCACCCTCCAGTCCTTCCCCAGGGCTTGACCACTCGGGGAAGCTCAAAAACCTCACAGCCCCCCTGTTCTGACCTCGGAGTTTCCCTCTGTGGATGGCAGAGAAGGGGCAGTGCTTCGTTCTCACGCCGTTCCCTGCCTTCCCCACTCCTGGAGCAATCCAGAGGCTGTGTTTTCCTGGTGTGGGCGCTGCTTTTCCAGGTGCCACGCGTTGCAAAACGCCTGGAAAACCCAAAGCGTGCCCAGCGTGACCCCGGGAAAGGCTGGAAGTGGATTGAGGGGAAAATCTCGGTGCCCTCTGCCAAGCCTTTGTTTTCCTGTGCCTCGTGATGCAGCTCCTCGGATCAGTGGTGGGATTTAATGGCGGGAATGCACACAAATCTATATATTTTTTATATCTATATATTTATTTGCATGCATGTAGGTGCACACAGAACGTGCACCTCCATCCATCACACATACATAAACATATATATATATATATATGTATATTTTTCTGCCCCCCAGGACAGCTGGAAATGCTGGATTTTGAAATCCCAGCTCTCTTCTCCTGCTTCCCTATTGCCGTGGGCTGGCCATGGATGCTGCTCTCCCCGTGTCCATGAGCAGCCCCGGTTGATGCTGCTCGGGAGGAGGTGGGAGAGAAGAGGTGGAGTTTCTTCCCTCCCCTCGAGTGGTCAGTGAACAATCAGGCAGAAGCCTCCCAAGGATATCCGAGGAGAAGTGTGAAAACACCGGGAAGCTTCCAAAGAGGGCAGCTCGGGCTCCTTGGGGAGGATTTGGGATCAGAGCACTCCCCCTGGGAATGGGCCTTTGGGAGCTCCCTGCTCAGCTGACTGTGGCGTGTGAAACAGGTAATACAGAGCCTTTGTTCCTGTTCCCTGAGACAGGAATACCTTCCTTGAATGCAGAGCAGAGAGAAAAGATTTTTCCTTTAATATCTACTGGAAAAAAAGGGTGGGAGGGGAGGTTTGTCTGCTTTTTTTTTTTTTTTTCCTCTTTTAATAGCTGCTATGTGAACCTGAGTTACTCCTTTGTATTTTCGCTGTGAAAATGGCCAGTTTAATGTGTTTGCTGTGAAAATCTGTGTCTTGGTGTGTGAGCTCAAGAACAAAGGTTTTGACAGGCTGATGTAGATGCTGGCTGCTGTCCCTTCTTTCCATTCCCCAGTAATTCCATACCAGACCCTTCTCACCAGCCATAGGGAATGTGATTTTTGATAAGCTGATATTTTATGCGTGTTGATGTTAAATTAGCTGTTGGTGCTCAAGCAACCATCTCTGAGTGTTTTGGGTGGGGTTTTTCTTTCCTGAATGCAGTTGCCACTGATGTTATATTTTTTTTTTCTAATTTTATTTTACTGTGTGTTCTAAAAGTGTTCTAAAAATGAAACAAATTGTAGCAGTCACAACGGTGATGTGGACAGATCTGAGGCAGTGTTGATGCAGTGACAGCCATCAGATGAGCACTGAGAGAAAACGCAGTGTTTTGTACTAATAGAGGATGTTTTGATGTGGAAAGGCTGTGAGATGCTGGGGGGATTTGTTTCTTTTTGATATAAATACAAATACAGGCAGTGGGGGCTGGCAGTTCTCAGCATCCTGCCTGGCTGAGGGGGAGGCACCAAGAGCTGCTGTCCCTGAACCCAGTGGGGAAACAACTCCAATCTGGCATTGCTGTTTCTTGGTTCTCTCCATACCCCTTCCACATACCTTGGGGAATTTGCTGCAGTCGCCTCTTAGCAGCTGGTAGCTTTCCTGAGTAAATATTTGTTTGGGTTTTTTTGGTTTTTTTTTTTCCTTTTGCTTGTATTTTTATTTATTTTATGAGACCCAAGAGGCAAATACTGATACAAACACATTCAGAGGCCTATTAATAGCTCTGTGTTTGACTCACATGCTGTTCTCAGGATCTTGAGCCATTTTACAAGGAGCTTCACTCCTGGTTTTTTATCTTCCATTTTACAGTCAGAGAAACAGGGCTTGATGTTGCTGAGAAATCCTAATCCTGTGTTCTGCTCCAGTCGCTCTTTCTGGATTTATGCTGTACTTTAGGTGGAGGGGAGATGAAATGGGAAGGAGCAAAGCATGCCACGAATGCCTGGGTACATTTTTTTGCCTCCTCATGCAATGTGTGCTATGTGCATCTTTTCTCTGGTGTTTTATGGGCCAGAGCTGCATTTCAGGGGAGAAATAATAGGTTTGCATATCCCAGAAGCCTCTTTCTTTTTCTTAGTCCATTGAAACAACTGAGATAGCTTCAACTCCAGTACACACAGCACTGCTAATCTCTTTTATAGCTCAGCTGACATCACATTTTCTTTTTTTGGAAACCCTGAAAAACTGCAGTGTATGGTGGAGAAACTTTCCATGGATGCTTCTAAAATCTGAGCGAATGCTGGGACAGAAACCCTCCCAGGAGGTGTGGAAGCAAGCAAGGTGAAATGCTCATTTAGTTGCATACTTTGAATTTAGGCTCAAATAGTTTGGTTGCCCTCGGTGTTTGTGTCTACAGGAGTAAAACTTCACCAGAATTGGCTGTGAAGGATGAGGAGCTAAAAATACACTGTGCAGGTTAAGCAACACTGTGGTAATGATTCCTTGATTCTCTCCGTGCTGCAGCTTTCCTTTGTAAAACTGTGGATCCAATTTTTCCCTTGGTGTAAATTAAGCCACTGGGAGCACTTTGCCTTTGGGTGGTTTGAGACATATTAGCTGTAAATTAGTTTATGGCAGCTGGGAAATATTTAGAAGCTTTGCAGAGGTCAGAGGGGTGGATGTTGTCTGCACATCCCATGCAGAATGGGTGTAATTTGGCCAAAGGTTCATCACTCAGTGGGAGAAGGGAAGGCAGGGCTGCAAATGCTTTTGGGTTGAGTGTCTGCTTAGCTTTGAACTCATAAACTGCTGGTTCTGATGAGCAGGCGAGTCTTGGCTTACGTTTCCAGAGCAGTAAACACACGTGAACCTTTGAAACAACCCAGCGAGGGCTGAAGGAAAATTTAGATTAAGACAAGGTGCCTGCTGACCTCGTTTGTCATAGGAGTAACTTAATGAAACTTTTGAGTTGTACAGTAGGTCAGACAAACTGATAATGCCTTAGGAATGTGTAAACCCACGGGGGAAGGTGCTGCTGAGCTCCTGTGCTTGTGCTGATACTGTCAGGTTGTAGTGACATCTGTGTCAGGTAAATCACAGAGTCCCAGGATGGTTTGGGATGGAAGGGACCTTGAAGCTCATCCAGTTCTGTGGGCAGGGACACCTTCCACTGTCCCAGGGTGCTCCAAGCCCCATCCAACCTGGCCTTGGGCACTGCCAGGGATCCAGGGGCAGCCACAGCTGCTCTGGGCACCCTGTGCCAGGGCCTCCCCACCCTCACAGGGAACAATTCCTTCCCAATATCCCATCTAACTCTACTCTCTGTCAGTTCAAAGCCATTTCCCCTTGTCCTGTCACTCCAGGCCCTTGTAAAGAGTCCCTCTCCATCTTTCCTGCAGCTCCTGCAGGTCCTGGAAGGCCCCAGTGAGGTCACCCCAAAGCCTTTTCTTCTCCAGGCTGCACAATCCCAGTTCTCCCAGCCTTTCCTCTGCTCACCGTGGTGGCCAGTGACACATTAAACCAGGCAAAGCTCATAATGCTGAGGAGCACAACAACAGCTCGGCCTGGTCCTTGCTTTAAAACACCTTTTGAAGGACACATTGGAAGAATAATAATACATGTCTTAATGCAGGTTCTTTAGTACACCCTCAGTAGTTCCAAGCCATGGAGGTGTGGTGTTCCTGTGCCAGGCAACTGCACTCACTCCCCAGAAATGTGAACTCTGGGCCAAATACTCCTCTGTGCCTCTGAACCTTGTACATATATTTGCAAAACTTAAAGCTGCCTAATTGGAGGCAGCGTTACGCTGTGTTGAAAGCTACATTTCCAGTTGTATTGCGTGCACTGTGTTGGGGTTTTTTTTCCCCTCTCCTCCCTTTCTAATTGCTGTCTTTTGCTGTTTTTAAGGACTGTTTCCACACCAGGCTCCTTGCTGGTTCATAACAACCACAAGCTGGGTATGGCATTAATAAGGAACTAGGCTTGGTGCCTAATGAAATGCAAAAACTGCTCCCCACGCTGGGGCAGCACGGGTGATCCCAGCCCTGGGTGTGTGCGTGTGTGTCAGGTGAAAGCAAATCCCGTGGCACTCCACAGCTTTGTGTCTCTCTGGTCTGCTTAGGGAAATAAAATTGTCGTGTTCCTTTGATTTTATTTTTTTTTTGGGGGGGTGGGGGTATTTCACTGGCAAGCTGCTGCAGACGCTGTGGAGGAGGAGCGGCGCTGCTGCCACCGAGCCAGCTCTGCGTTGCAATTATTGGCAAGCAAAGCAAACATTTCATTTCCCCGTAATTAGCTGCAGTTTAGGGAGGGCAGGTTAATTTGGACTCCACGCCCTGTCTGCGCAAGAAACCCCGGTGCTTGATTTGATTCTTTCAGGCTGTGGGCAAAGGGGTTTAAAAGGATTTTTCAGAAGTGAAAGCTGGAGGAATGAATCACAACAAACGTGTTCTACCCCTCTTCCTTCCCTTCTTCCAGACAGCTGGAGCTCGGGATGCAAAGATGATGAGAAAATGGGATATCTGGGGGCTTTTCTAGTATGGCCAAATTGCATATTTCTGCTTTTTGTTGTTTCAGGGAAGCTTGAGCTCTCTAGGCCTGGGAATATTTGTCTATGGCCTACTTCAGAATAAACAAATGAGTGAGAAAACTGGGTCATAACTTCTGACATCACAAGCTTGACCTTTCTCCTGTACCTGGCCACTTGTGTTGAATGGGTCATGCAGTAAAAGCCTGCAGAGGAACAAATCGTGAATGTTTCTTTCCTGCCGTGCACTCGTTTTGCTTAAATTTTTGTGATGATAGCATTTTCTGCAAGTATTTTTAGAAAAAACACTTGGCTTCTCCCAGCATTTATGGTGTTTAATTTTTTTTTTTTTCCATTTCAAAGCTGTCAATTTTTCTTTCCCAGAGGTGAAAACGGAGAGATTCAGTAATTTGTCAGCAGTCATGTTGGGAAACCAGTAGGAAATCGCCTGGGATTTGGCAACCTCTGCTCCCCACCAACTTCTGAGCGGGGTTTGTGCTTGCTCTGAGCTACTTTCAGTGGCCAAACCTCATCCCCGTCACTCACATCTTGCTTTGAGGCTGAATTTAAAGGCAGCATCAAGGAAACATGAGCAACCTGGATTATTTACGTTCCCTCCAGAGCCCCCTCCCCAGTTTTCATTGGTTTGGCTGCTCCCACCCCGTTGTAGGGATATTAAACAATAAATGGCCTTGTGCGACAGCTCCAGGGCCTGGAGAGGGAAAGCTGCTGCTTCTGAGCCTTGGAAGTCAGTCAGGAGTGGAAGAACAGCACTGGCTGCTGAAAATGGCTCTGTCCCCTCCCCTTTGGAGAGTTTCTGCAGGGACTAAAAGTTCTTGCAGGGTCCTGGCCTGAGCAGCAGAGCAGCACAAAGGCCACATTGAGAATAGCTGCTGGGGAAGCCCTCCTTCCTTGCCTGCCCAGTAAATGCAGCTCTTTCTCCATGAAAAGCCCTGACATCAGCTCTTGGAAAAATCCAAGTGCTTGTGTCATGGAAAATAGCTGAGGCACTTGCTTGGGCTGGGGCTGAATGACTGAACTGTGGATGAAACTTCTCTGGAGATGCTTTTCTTCTCCCTTTTCCGAGTGTTGCTGTGCATGGAGGGACTGAAAGGCTTCCCACCCCAGGGTTTTACAGGGAAGGACACTGAGGAAGGAGCCACAGCTGGCTGTAGTAAACTCAGAGTACCCTGCTTGTCATTTTCACAGGGCATGCTATGATGATACATTCCTGTATCATCAGGAAATTCCATGTGTGGAGGCAAATCTCCAAGTTCTTGCTGTTTGTTTTATGGAGAAGATTTATCTTTGCATTCTGTTTTTCTTTCATAATTCAAGCTGGGGTTTCTTTTTCCTCTTTTCTTGCTGCCTTCTCATCCCACCACCTTCTCTTCACCCCTCTTGATGAAGCCCTCACCCAGAGCCAGCCACGAGAATGAAAGAGAAATCTCTATACAGATATTTAATTCTTTAAAGCTCAAAGAGGAAGCATCCTGTGAAGGCAAGGCACCAGTGGAATTCTCTTTCCCTGTAGAAATACCTTCCTCATGGAGCCCTGACCCTCCCCATCTCACAGATGGAACTTGCCAGCCTTCCAGACTTTGATTTTTATCAAATTCATCTTAACCTAGTTTAAGTGTTTTGCTCAGCACGTTGGTTGCCATAGCACCAGTCCCTTGCATCGATCCATATCCTGATCCATCAGGAAATATGCTGATGGGCTGTATTGGCTACTCTGCATTTTCTCTCCTGAAAGGAAAATGGAATAGCATATTCTGGTTATGGATAGAGACATTAGTGGCCTGAAAAATGATACAATACTGAGTGGGAGGCATTTGCTGATGCTTTATTAAGGCAAGTGCAACGCTGAGGCTGCTGGGGATGTTTGGGGGGATTTGACACAGAAGATATTGGCTCTGTGGGCTCTCTGGTCACTTCCATAAATTTTGTGTGTTCCTTCTCCGAAGGCAGTGACTCCTGCTCACGGAGCTGTCAGCAGTGCAAGGTTAATAATGCCAGGAAGGATTCCTCCATGAGTCACTGCGTCAGCTGTGCTGCCTGCCTCGGACTCCCACAAAAATAACATGGAGCTTGCAGTGCCTCCCTCCCTTCTGCCTCCTTGCAAGTCCCTGAGATCCATCCCGAGGCTCTGCCAGCTCCCAGGAATCCTCCCCATTTGGATCCCTGTTTCCCTGCTCCGTGTGTCCAATCTGCTGCCGTCAGTATGCAGTGGTTTTTGGTTTTTTTTTTATTTAGGGAAAAAAACCTCGGTGGTTTCCTGAGCTTCTGTACTTTGATCCATGGAAAGGATGACCCAGCAGAAAGCTGCTCTTGCCATGGATTAATGCCGAGGTGAATGGACTGGATGTGTTGGATCAGGGCTGGCCCAGGCTGGCTGGTGTGGTTCCAGCTGCACTTGGTGGCCGGGTTTTCTCCTGCTTGCCGAGAGTTGCCCGCTCGCTGCATCCGTGTTTGCCCTGGATCCAGCTGTTACCTCCTCAGGTCCTTTGGCTCTCCCACTGCCCTGTGCCCTCTTCCTTGGGACACAAAACTGCCTTCAGCTCCGTGGAAAGGTCGTGTTGGTGCTGCTTCGTGTCAGCACTCTCCCCTTATGCTTTTGTCAGGGCTTTTAAGAACCTGCTCCGGTGGATCTGTGCCTCTACAACCCCGGGAAACAAACTCCCTTCCGTGTTTTTCTTTCATTGTGTCTCTTCCAAGATGAAATTCTAGGAAGTATCTGCAGAATAGCATTTATGTCAATGCTTACTGTGCTTTCAGGGCACTTTAAACCTCCTAGATTTAGACAGAAAATGCAGCATTTCTCTGAGTGCTGCCGGTGAGGTCCAATTAGGGTGTTGAAAGTGAAGTTTAAGAGGTATTAAAGGAGCTGGATGCACTAGGAATAGTCCTGGAATTGTTCAGTGAGTTTTTACCTGTCACCCAGGAACAGGCTTTGGTTTTTTCCAGGATCTGTTCAGATCCTGAACAAGAGGAGAGCACAATCCAGCTCAGCCTTTCCAGAATCTTGAACACCCATCCCTGGGAGTGCCCAAGGCCAGGCTGGACAAGGCTCAGAGCAACCTGGGATAGTGGAAGGTGTCCCTGCCCATGGCAGTATGAGCTCTAAGGTCCATTCCAACCCAAACCAACCTGGAATTCTGAGTTAAATTCACTTTTCATCAATATCCATGGAGCTGGTGCTGGCCAGAGGCTTCTCATTGACTCATGACTTGGTGGAAACCTCCTGAATCAGGATGAGATTTAAAAAAGCAAGAGTTTAGGGACTTGGAGTTAACCTTTGGTTTCCCTCTTCTCTTCCTAATTGTGTAAAGAGACAGGTGAGCAACCTGGAGTAATTCTCCTCTCTCCTGAATTTGGCATGATCAGCTGCTCTTGCTGCTTTTCTTTCAGATTGAGAATTCATTCCGAGGGTTTTTCTGCAACAAGCAACATCTTATTTAAATGAAACTAATAAAGCACTGAAGCAGCTTCTGTTGCAACTGTTCATCTCCTAATTAAAGATTACTTCTGTCAAGCAAGCAGTTTTTGGCTGTTCTCTCCTGCATGGGTTTCACAACATTTCTTACTCATCTGGGCACAAGTTGGAGTAATTTCTCCTTGCACGGTGCAAACACACACAAGCTTCATTTCAGGCATGTGAGCAGTCCTGGAACTAAAGTTAGGCACATGAATAAATATTTCCAAGGTTGAGGCCCTTGTCTGAATCTAAATATTTTTCTCTTTGATCAGCTTTGGAGATAGCAGATACTTGAGTTCTGGTAATATTTTAGTAGGGGAGGAAAAAACCCCCAACATGGTTATCTGGATGCTGTGCTATTTATGGTCAGCTATATTTTCAACCTCCCGGCCTAGAATGGAATGCTTTGTACTGCTGGGAGCTGGGAATCCTTCCTGCTCTCGTGTTATTTGACGCATTAAGTCTTAAAATTACCTTTTTCTGCTTGGCTTCGAGGTGGTTATTAGGCTCTGGTGGTGCAGATGTGTGAGCTAACCTGAAATACAGCGTTTAATCCACGGTGTAACTACTTGTAGGTGTATTTTCCTAATGCAGCATGACTAAGAAGACACACTTTTAGTAATTTGATGCATTTAAATGATTTTTAAATTATTCGGACCCGGCGTTTTAAAAACAAAAATCTGACTTGGCTTTTAATTGGTGCTGGTGTTTGGGAGAGTGGAACAACTCGTTTGAAAATGTGCTGATGTTCATCAGTTATCAGACAAAATGTCTACGGGGTTTTTTTATCGTGGGGCCTAAACTTGCCAGCTCCGTTTGGAATTAAGGCTCCAGCTGTTCACCACACCCTGCTCTGCCTCCTTGCTGCTGTTTACAGTAGGAGGTGAAATATATTTTAATTTGAATTATGTTGTGCTGGCTGCTGTAACACGGGGAGGGGATTTTTAGGGCTGCTTTCAAATTTAATAGTATTTCCAAGTGAAGGTCAGTTGCCCTGAAACACAGACAAACTCACGGGAGCTCCTCTGTGATTTTTGCTTGGATTTTATCCACTTTTACTGCGCTTCCTGCTGTAGTGACAGAACTTTTGGGAAGTGAGGAATGTCCTCCAGGTGCTATTCAGGCAGGGAACTGGGAGAAGGGGAGGAATGTGGTCCTGAGTGCTCCCAGCAAGGATCAGTGTCGTACCCTCAGCCCAGCTGCCTCTTCCACCTCGAATTTCGGTGATTTCATAACTCGGTGCCCAGGAATGATTTCAGATCCAGGAGGGCAGGTTTTTTGGGGGGGGCTGGAGAGCTTCACCTTCAGCCTGGCTGGCTAAAGCCCATCCCTTTCCTACTCCGTGGATTTTAGGGAATATCTGTGAAGTGAAGGAAAGGCAGGAGAGGGTTGGAGTGGGGGGCGTGCAGCACGCAGAGGCTTTGCTGGGGTGCCCTGCTGCCTCCTTCCCTTCTCCCACCTTATCCTGCCTCCTTCCCTGCTCCCACCGTGTCCCTGCCTCCTTCCCTTCTCCCACCTTATCCTGCCTCCTTCCCTTCTCCCACCGTGTCCCTGCCTCCTTCCCTGCTCCCACCGTGTCCCTGCCTCCTTCCCTGCTCCCCACCTTATCCTGCCTCCTTCCCTGCTCCCCGGCTTGTCCCTGCCTCCTTCCCTTCTCCCACCGTGTCCCTGCCTCCTTCCCTGCTTTTGGGGACAAGAAGCAAGCTCAGGATGCTGGCAGGTGGCCAAGGGGCTCCCGGCGTGGCCGCCTGGGATGGGGGACACAGCCCTGGGCTGGGGGCTCTTCCCAGGGAGGAGGGATTCTCCAGGGCCAGCTGGATCCTCACCCCTTGTACCATCCAGCTGTGAGCACAGCTATGGATTAGGAACGAGGGGATTTTGGCTCCCACCCCACAGGAACTTTATATTCACCGGTAAAGTCAAAGCACTGAAAAAATTCCAGTGATTTCAGTGCTGCTTTATTTACAAAACCTTTAAAGTTCCTTCCTAAATAATTAATCACCAGCCTAGGTACAATAAGCAGAAAAGTTTTACACAACTTCTGGGCCTGGAAAAGAGGACATCTGTGTTTCACAGATAATAAAGAGCTCTGAACGAGCCCAAAAGGTGCAGCAGTGAACTCACTTTGTGTTGTCCACAGACTCAGCCTGCTGCTGCAGGAGCAGAGCCTGCAGTTCTGGCTGCTGATAAGAACCTCTATAGGATAAAGTTAGTCACTGAAATGCTTCATTAAAATACTTATCAGTGGTGTTGGGGCTTTTTATGCAGCTCAAAAGTTCAAATGCATCAGATAAAAAAAACGGGGTGTAATTCATCCTAAACATCTTTTCCTGTCTTTCCCTGGCTTCCTTTTTCCCCCCTCGTTTCTGCCTTTCAGTGAAACACTTGATTGCTGCTGCATCTGTTGACTGCTCAGGGTCCAGGCAGGGTTGGATTGCCCTGAGATGACTTTTGTTTGCTTTGCTTTGGGATTCAAGCTGCCTGTCCTGCACCCAGTCCTCCTTCTCTGGCTGAAATGTGTAAATGGGAGGATGGGAATCAGAATGGGATTCTGATTCTAATTTGAATCAGAATGGGTTTCCCAGAATTCTCAGATTAAAGTGGAGCTTTTGGGGGCCAAAAGAAAGAGGACTACCACCTCTTGCCTTCAATTAATTAACTTTTTTGCTGTTTATGCAATCAGAGGCCCTATCTCCCCCCTTCATTTGGAAGCTGCTGTTGTAGTTCAGCTAAATTCGATGCTGTTATCTGAAAGATGGCAAGTGTCTTGCTGTGTATAATTATTTTCAGGAATAGGCAGACAACATTTTAATTTCGCTTGCCTAATGTGTCATCAGATGCTCCTTCTGGAGTTCCATATTAGTGCATGTTTGCACAGGGGATTGGCATGTGGGAGCTGGCCAGTTTTGGGTGTATCCACACTTCATGGCACAGCTCTTGCTCCAAGAGAGGGATTAGGCTGGCTCTGTGCAGCCAGTTGTGGTTTTCAGGTAATGGTGGGGGAGTTACTGGAGCTTTAGGACTGGGCTTTTCCTGCCTGGGCCACTCGAGGTGGAGTTATCGAGGGAAGAAGAGGAGGAGTAGGTGACAAGAGGAGCATTTGGGGCAGTTTCGTGGTGCCAGTCAAGGGATCTTGGATGTAATGGTCTGGAAAGCTCTGGGAGAATGGTTTGGTTCTGTGTGCTGGACCCGTTTCTGGGATGGGACCATTGCAGAAATGCCCCGTCCACCTGCAGGGATGGGGACTCCAGACCTCCCTGGGCAGCCCCTTCCAATGTCTAACAACCCTTTCCATGGAGAAATTCCTCCTGCTGTCCAACCCTCCCCTGGCACAGCCTGAGGCCGTTCCCTCTCATCCTTTCACTCATTGCCTGGGAGAATATTCCAGACCCCCTTGGTTCCAACCTTTCAGCTGAGCCTGGCTTTGGAGCTGCTCCTTGTCCCTCTCCCATCCAGACTTCCCATGGGACTGTTGATGGTTACCAAACTGGTCTGTTCTAACTAAAACCATAAAATTTAAAAATAAGTGGTCATTTATTGCCCTTGTAACCTCTGTGGTGTTGGAATTGTTTGGGCTTGAAGTTCTTCCCTCTAATCCCTCACCCCAGCACTTCTTGAAAAATGTATATAAATAGGAGAAAATGCATTAAGAATAACTGTTGTATATAGAGGGGGAAATTATCAGCTGTAAAACACTTGTAGAGTCTTCATTTAGAACAAAAAGTGATTTAAGTTACTTGTTCTTTCCCTACACAGCTCTAAATGTGTGTTTTGCCTTCCAGCTGAAGGATCTAAAACACAAAAATGAGTAGGAATGGAGCTGAACTTGTAAGTCTGAGAAGGAAATAGTTGTGTTTGATGAGAGTAGAAGTTTTGGTGCCTTGAGCTGGATGGCACCACCTTGTTCCGTCAGTAATTCAAGGGAAAAAAATCCTGGATTCATAAATTCCACGTTTCCCTCAGTTAAAAACACAAATACACTTTTTTTCTCCCTTCAACTTTTTGTTGCTTTTGTTATCTCTGTGTGTAATACCACTTGGAATAGGTAATATAATTTCAACTTTGTTGCATTTGTCTCGAAGATGGCAAGTTCATGGAGTTCCATGGAAATAGAGACTGTGAAGGTATCACAGAAGCGTAAAAATAACTGTTGCTATTTAAGCATTAATGTTGAATAATTAATTAATATCAAACCTAGTACTGAAAAACGAAAGTTCATTAAACTTCTGTTCTTTTTTCTTTTCAGGTTTCCTCTCAAAAAACCTTCGAGGTGAGTTCCTGAACTTTGTTTTTTTCATGTCTCATAAATTATGCTGCAGCATTTTTGCAGGGGGAACGCTTTTAAAAGTTAAAAAAAAAAATCTATATATACAAACACAGCTTGTAGTACCCGTTACAGATGTGAGGAAATCAATATCCAGATGGGGATAAGGTGCCAAAAATAGATTTTGTTGGTGGTGTCCTTGGCTTAGGGTGACCATTTGCATTCTGTTACATGGCTGGGGGCTCATTTTACCTGAGATTTGAGATGGTCAGGGAAGGGACACTGTTGGTACAGGATGTACAGGTGCTTCCCTTCTGGGGCTGTTCTAAATCTTTAACTTTGGCATGCTGAGATATTTAAAGTTTGCTGGGAGAGTTAAGATTTCAGGGGGGTTTTTTCCGTTAGATTTATTTCGCTTTTAAGATAAAATACGGGCTGATGCTGAGTGATAAAGAGAATGCACTTGCTGTTACCAATTCTGGAGGTTACCAAGGCTGTTCCTGGAACCTTGGATACACTCCCAGAGATTGCAAGGGAGATCATTTTCCCCTTTGAATTCGGCCTGGGAATAAATTTTTTAAGCGAACTCGATGCCTCCTTTTTAATCCGAATTTCTGGTGAGCGGGCAGAGCTGGGTGAGGTTGTTTGTGAGCAGTCAGGCAGCTCCTGTGGGCTCTGGAGTGAGGATTTTGTGCTTTCCTGTGCCCCAGACACGGCAGCATTCTGAGCAGAGAGTCTCCAGCTGACAAGAAGCAGAAGGTTGAACGCTGCAGCAGCACCCACGACTTCGATCCCACAGGTAAAGTCCTAAAATTCAGGGAAAAACCCCAACGAAAGCACTGGGAAGCGGAATAAAAATGATTTTAATGTGCCATAAATGTGGTTTTCAGAGCTGTGTTGTTCTGCAGGGGCAATGTGGGCACTGAAATGAATGCGGGCTTGATTTTAAACCCTCATAATCAACCCGGATTAGTGTATCAGTAAATAATTGTAACAACTTCCACTTTCAGCAAAGTCAGGAGGCAAAGGCTGTAATTAGCTGTGAGGAGTTCTTTAGTGAAGTCTGAAATTGGAGATGTGGTTGGCTCAGCCAGGGCTGGGTTTCCCTCTTGGGGTTTTTAGTTTTTGGGGGTTTCTTTTGTTCTTCAGTAGATTTTGATCCCTCCCTGCCCCTTGCAAAGTGTATTTGTGCTTCCCGACGTGACACATTTGAAGATAAAACACCTCCTTTTAAAGGATTTGCTATCCTACTTTTATTGAGCCTTCCCAGAGGTTAAATTAGGGAAATAAGGGTGAACACAGGATCCTTATTCTCTCTGAAACACTCACCCAGTGCCTGTTCATGAAATGCCTGCCAGGCTCCTGTCTGAGCCCCCTGGCCCCATGCAAGGTGCATTTTTCCTGTCTGTGCATTCAGGCTTTTCCCTGGGGTTTGGGGAAGGCAGGGGAGGGGAATGGAAGGGTGGCACAACTTGTAGGATGTGGGGTTTTTTGTGCACAAGTCTGATGTTTATAAAGCACCCTGGTAATGGTTTCTGCCACTGGCTGCGTGAGTCCTTCTAGTGTGCACAAAATAAATGAAAATTGGCTTTAAATGCCAGTTTAAAGGGAAAAAAACCTGATTTAGTGCTTGTCTTCTTTTTGTTTGTCATTTGGGATAGGTAATAATGTAAAGTCATTTCAGGTCAGGGGAGGTCTCAGGCTGTGAACTCGGTTTGTAGAAGGAATTTAGTTTCTCCACAAACAAACTTCAGGAATCCTCTAATCTTAATTTGCAGAAAGTCACTCCAGTGGTGAGAGCTGTTACCTGTGATTCGATAGGGGAACTCTGCAGTGCAGCCTTCAGAAAATCCTTTTCTTTTAGAGGGGTGAATTCAGGATGCTGAACTGCTGTGCCTGTGCTGATTGTTTACTCTGGGCAGAAACATTGCCAGAGTCTCTGTGCTTGGGCTGGTTTTTTATCTGTAGTTACTGCAGAGAGCTCCTTTGGTTGTGTCCTAGCTGCTGTAACAGATTCTGTGTGCTGTTACCTGTGTCTCCGTGTATTATTCACCCCTTATTCCAAGTGTTCCACCTGTGTTTTGTTCACATCTTATTTGTGTTTTGCACGATTTAACCCAATAAATCCAAGTCTGTGCTTTTCATGAAGTTTGTTTTGGTTTTTTTGGTTTGTTTTTTTTTTTTGTTTTTTCTCATGTTTGGTCTCCATATTTTCTATATCTCTCTCTCCTTTTCTCCTGCTCTCGTGCAGATAGCTCCTCCAAGAAGACAAAGTCTAGTTCTGAGGAGAGTAGATCCGAGACGTATGGTAAGCCAAAGCTGCAGCCTCCCCCTGGGCAGCTCCTGCTTTTCCTGTCTGTGCATCCCAGGCTTTCCCCCCTTCCCTGATCCGCATGGTTGGCTCTGCAGCAGGGACTGCCCTTCAACCCTGCTTCAGTTCTCAGCTTGTAATGTGCTGGTGGCTGGAAAATGTTTGATCTGGCACCCGTGGAGAGCTGGCAGTGCCCTCCTGGTGTCACTGGGTGCTCCTGGCAGGGAGGGCGCAGCTCCCGAAGGGGTTTGTGCTTGTAGGAAAGTCTGTGCCACGTTCTCACCGTGGAGGCTGGAGCGAGAAATTCATCTTCCTGCATTATTTGTAGGTTGTCTCTGTCAGTTCCTTTGAACAGAAATGGAAAAATGTTACCTGGGAATAATTTAAATGCATTTAAGGACGTGAATTTCCCCGTTCTGTGTCGCAGAGGGAGTGAGTGACCCTGCTCTCCTGGGCTTGTTGGCTGGGACAAATGGCACGTGACAGGTTTGGGATGGGAATATCCCCACACATCCTGGTGTTGTTCCTTCCCCATGAGGGGCCTGTTTGCTCCCTCAGCCTTCCCAGGTGTGTCAGTCTTGGGCTGTGACACTCCCCATCCTGTAGTGACTTATTCCATTTGCAGTCTCTGTAGATATTTGCATTCATACCTCAGAATCTAGAAGGTAATGAGTTTTCACAAGTTGTTTTTTTGGATCCTGTCAGCATCTTCAGACCCTTGGACTTGGGCTGAATCTGGCTGTATTTCTTGTTTCCCGCTGTGCATGTCTTGACTCCAGCCATGGGTTGCCTTTCTCTTCCTTTCTTGTTTGTTTTTTTTTACATTCATGTTTAAAACAGTCTGTGCCACTTTCTGATTTTAATCTGTTCAGAAAATTGCTGCTGCTAATCCTGCTGTGGGATTCTGGATGCAGTGACTCTTCCAGAATCATCACCTTTATCATTCCACTGGAATAAAACTGCCAGGTGTTCATGGCTGTGCTCCAGCTTCTTAACCCACCTCTGGAATACAAAATGATGCTGTCAGAGCAAGAAACGCTAAAAAAAACCCCAAACAACACCAATCCTGAAGGGTTTAAACCAACACAGGCATGTTAGGAAAAGCTGGTGCAGTTTGGGGAGGTGTGTCCTGTTCTTTCTGTGAGCTCTCTTCACTTCCCCTGGAATTTTGAATCACACACTTCTTTTTTCTATTTTTAAAGAAAAAAAAAGAAAATTAACACGATAGTCGTGTTCCTGAGGGTGTGAGAGTGTTCCTTCAGAAGCTGTAAACAGCTTTGGAGGGTGCCTTGATGGAAACCTGTCTCAGGGAGAGCTGGCTTGCTGCAGCTTGTCATTCCTCCTGCCACCCTCCCAGGGAATGAGCAGGGAAAGGGCTGGAACAGCAGGGATTTGGGGGTGGTTTTCTGGCGCTGAAGCCTCGTTGCTCCCCTGCCAGGTTAGTCAGGATAAGCAGATCTCTGTGCTCACCTCTGCCCGCTGCTGCTTCCCCGCGAGGGTTAACGGCAGGAAACATTTGCAGGCTCTGCTGGAACATCTCCCTGCTCATCCCCGTGCCCCAGCCTGGCTCTCCCTGCGTGCCAGAAACAAACACAACTTCCTAACGTCAGCTGTGACTTCCCCCAGCCTTCCTGCAGGCGCTGATCCGTGGGAGCAGCTTCCACTCATCCTTCCTTTCCAGCGGCCTTGGCTCTGCTGGGCCTTGCCCTGCCTTTTGTCTGCTGTTCCCAGGTTTCTCTGGAATGCCTGCAGAGCTCTGCTGTTTGCTTTGGAAGGGACCAAACTATTCCAAACCCTCCAAGTAGGGATACTGTGCTGATATTTCCCTCGCTGCTGACTGGATGGCGGCTGGAAAGGGAACGATGGGGAAGGCTGGAATGACAGCAGGGAAAGGAGGTGTGGCTTTTTTGGGTGTTTGCTCTCACCTCTTGAAATTTTTAATTAAGGAGCCAGATTTTCTCCACGTGTGTGAGTGGCTTTGGGGGGGCAGAGTGGTCAGGGAGGGGAATTGCTGTCATGCACAGAAGTTAATTTATAGTGACGTGAAGCTCTCAGTGAGGTCCTTTCATTCATAAATCCAGCCAGCCCCTGTTTGTATATGCGACAAAATTGAGATTATCAGGAGAGAGGCTGAGTGTAGTTTGTTATGCTGTAATTTGCTAATTAGTGCCGTGATCTCCCACAATATTTGGTATCTTTTTCTCAAAGTAGAATTTTCATCTCTTAAATGAACTTCAGGCTGAAATTTGCTTGCAAGGTGGTAGGAGATATATCGGTTTCTCTTTCCTTTTCCTCATGACTTGGTTGCTCTCCAAAAATATCTTCCTTTATATTTAGCAATCATCAATTGCTGGCCTAAATATCAGCCTGGACTTGACACAAACTGTTTCACATATTTTCCCCAATTTTGTGATAAGTTTTTTTGTTTTTGTTTTGAAACCTCAGATTTGAGATTTTTTTAAATTGAAACCTCCTCTCCCTGGGATTTTTTTTTTGCAGTTTTTACGAGCTTTGCATCTTTGTTCTGTGGCCACCGTTTTTTCAGAGAAATTTGCCTTTATAAAAGTTCTGTTTCTCTTTGTGGAGCAGCATTTCTGACAATAATTTATAGACAGCAAGCTTCCCAAATGAAGTGAAACATTTGGCCCCTCTCAAAACCCCAAGGGGGTTGGGTTTTTTGTTTGTGGAATGATTCATTTCAAATCCCTCTATTAAACTGCATTTTCCTATGGTGGCCTCATGCCCCCAGGGGTGGTTTTAGTTCCCCAATCTCAGCTCCTGGGCCGTGTCCTGCAGACTTGGGAGGTGGAATTCATGTCCCATGGAATCCCAGGCTGCTTTGGGTTGGAAGAATCCTTAAAAATGATTTTGTTGCAACCATTCCATGGGCAGGGACACCTTCCACTGGCCCAGGTTGCTCCCAGCCCCATCCATCCTGCTCTCTCCATTCTCTCAGTCCGGTTTTTAGAGTTTCTTTGCTAAAGAAATTCCCTATTTTGTTAAATAACTTCCAAACAGGACGTGTAGAAGAGATAAAGAAAAATGATCTTCCCAGAGCAGCTGTGGGACAGCCCAGATGTGCCTGGCCAGGCTGTTTGAGACAATTATTTTGGCCCTGGGGTGTCAGTGACCTTGAGGAGTCCAGGCTTTGCCCTTCCACCATGCCAAAGGCACTCTTGGAGCAGGGCTGGAGAAGGGAGAGGGACGAGTGCCACCTACTGCAGGGTGCCTCCTCTCAGCTTTCCTTTTTCTCTCTGCTTTCACTTTTAATTCTGACCTCTGTAGCTCCAGCACACCTTTGGCTGCTTTGTTGTGCTCCTGGCTTGAGGCTACACCAGTGAGTTTGGGGGAGTTTTATCTGCATGAGGACAAAAAAGATTAAGATTTGTTATTTTTTCCTCCAGAATTTTATGAATCCACTGAAGACGCAAACAGAGATTTTATAGCATAGTTAGGTGATGTCTCCTCACTTCATAACATAAAGATGCTGTTAAAGGAAAGCAAAAATGAGAGTAAGATGATTATTGATTTGATTTTGAATACTGTCAGTGATGAAATCTGTTGGCTTTGTAATACTCACTAGGTTTCAGCTGGAAAAAGTGAAATATCATGGTGAGATATTTCAAAGTGAGCAGAGTAAAAGAGAGCACTTGAAGGGTGGTTCAGGCAGGGAGTGCTATCAGAGCTGATCTAGTTCTGCAGTGTTATCTCCAGGAAACTTTCGGACAACTTCATTAAAATCTCTATAAATTGTATCTCAGTCAAGCATGGTATCTCCTACACCTCATTCCAGCCTTTTATATTGGATTAGGAGAAGGGTTAAGTGTTTGCTCCTTCTCTGAAGGAGACAAGTACAGGAAAAAGCAATTATGGACTAATTTCAGGTCAAGTTGTCCTAATTTCAACTGTCTCTCCATTCTAAATTTAAGTTCTTGGATGAAATTGAGGCTTGTGGAGTGAGAGAGAGTTTAACTTGAATAAACTTGAATTAAACCATACTCTGCCAGTTTATGTTGCATTGGCACTGCTTTGGCATCAGGCTCATCCAAGGAGGAAGCTGATCAGTAGATCCAAGGATTATTGCTGCTGGAGAAAAGGAAATCCAGTGGCAGAGCAGACTCGGGGCTCTCCTGTGTCTTTAAACAAGGCCAGTCCTCGTGAGTCAAGAGCTGACTTTAGTGCCTTACTCACCCCACCTGTGGGGCTGGCAGGGCGCTGGAAAGGAGCTGTTTCTCTGAAATAGCACCAGTTCCCACACCCCAGCCCCAGGCATCATTCTTGGGAAGTGAGACTTCAAGAAGCTTGGTCGTATAAAAAGGAATAAAAAGGAGGAGGGGAGGTGCACGAGGGAGAGGCATGTTCCTTCACTCAGCCCTGTGCAGGGCGGGGGGAAGGTGGGGGGATTTTCCTTTCCATCCATTCCCCAGCCCTGCAGAGCTCCAGGTATCCCATGCTTTGCTCCTGCTTTGTTGGCAGGAGGGGAGTTACTGGGATGTGACGGTGCTGCAGAAGGCCTGGAATACTTTTTCCACTGCTCCCACACCCATTTTCGTCTGTGCCACACTGGAGGAGAACAGGACTGACTGGGCAGGCAGTGTTTGCTCTTGAGGCTCCTCATTTCCATGGGGAGTTGCTCCAGAGAAGTGAAAGGAGCCGTGGTGGTTTGGGAGCAGTGTGAGACACGGGAATGACTCCCTGCTCTGTTACCATTCATCCCTTAAAACTCATTCCAGAAAAGCCAGTCTGGCTGGGACAGCATCTTCCCAATTCCCCGTGCTCCCTCCACACCAAACAAAACTGCTGCAGTTTTGGAATCTGATTTAGGAGAGCTCTGATTTCTTCCTCGAGGTGCCAGCGTAGGAATTTTGCCTGCTGTGCCTTTAGAATTGGGAAAGCAAAGCAAGCTGTTAGAAGGAAGGATGATGTAAATAAAAGAACATTGGGGGAGCATTTTACAGAGTTCCTGAAGTCACTTGTCAGGATGAGGGCTCCCTTGTGGGAGGCTTTTTGCAGATGCTCCTAGGAAAGTGCTTGGCCAGGAGCGTGCCAGGGCTGCTGCTTGCTTTTGTTTTCTCTTTCCCTTATTTCATTTCCAGGTGAATAAAAGACATCCCCAGCATCCCACCTGGTCCAAATACTGCACCTCCTAAATGAATTTATGTCTGCACCAGCATTTGTGTTCACATTTTATACTGAGTGTACCAGGAAACAAAACAAGTTGCCTTTGATGTCTCCCAGCAGGTTAAAGGAGGGGCAGATTCAAACTCATCTCCT
The DNA here is from genome assembly GCA_013398015.1 of Oreocharis arfaki. NCBI lineage: Eukaryota > Metazoa > Chordata > Aves > Passeriformes > Paramythiidae > Oreocharis > Oreocharis arfaki. The sequence goes on along the minus strand of VZRR01010931.1, from coordinate 255,902 downwards.
GGGATTTGGGCCCTGAACTGGTCTTTATTTCAGAAGTCCTGTTCATGGCAGTTAAATGTGGCTTGTACTTGTTCACCCCTGCTGTTCTGGCTCTGTGCAATATTTCACCTGGAGCACGAGGTGCCCCAAGAGGAGATTTTTGCTGAGAATTGGGAGAGCTTTTCCTGATCAATAAATCTGTTTTAGTCCAACCCCTCATATTACTCTGAGGGATTCGTGCTTCTGTTTTAGAGCAGCTTGTAGGAGCTGTGAGGTGTTTGTGGTGGTGCAGTGGCATCTGACAGCCCTCTGAACTATTAATGCAGACAAAGGGAAATTCTGCTCATTGGTTTGGATACTGCTGCTCTTCTTTAAAAGCTGCTTTTCCCTCAGGTTATGTCTGATGTGCCAGAGCTGTCTGCATCTCTGCTGTGAGATTCCTCTGTTTTGTGTAGCTGGAGCAATAAGCTTGACCTGTCTTGACATCCCTCTCCATTTCTGGCCTGCTGCCCTGTTCCTGTCTCTCCTGTATTTTCCCTGTGCTGTGTTGTCCCCGTTCCTTTGAGTACTCTGTGATTATCTGGGAGATAAGGATTTGGACTGATGCCTGGCTTGTGTCTCTCTCTTTGTGTTCCTCTCCTCCTCTCCGTGCTGCCCTCTCCCCTGTGTCCTCAGGCCTGGTGCAGAGGTGTGTGGTGATCCAGCGGGATGAGAACGGCTTCGGGCTGACGGTCAGCGGGGACAACCCCGTCTTCGTGCAGTCCGTCAAGGAAGGTGAGAACACCCCCACAACACCTGCCAGCTTTCCCTGGGGATCCTGGAAATCTGTGTCAGCTGGAGCAGAAAGCTGCCAAACCCCTCCCCAGGTGGGGTGGCTGCAGCTTGGGAAGGGATGTGCAAGGTCAGGGTTGAGCTGTGGGGATGCAGTGAATCCCTCCCTCTGTAGCTTCTCCCAGGCAGCCACTGACAGAAGGAGAGGATTCAGCCTGAAGCTGTGCCAGGGCAAGGTTAGGCTGGACATCAGGAAAAAATTCTTCACTGAATGAGTGATTGGGCACTGGAATCCCCTGCCCAGGGAGGTGGTGGAGTCCCCATTCCTGGAGGTGTTTAAAAAGAGCCTGGACGTGGCACTCAGTGCCGTGGTTTAGCTGGTGAGGAGGTGTAGGTCAGAGGTTGAGCTTGATGATCTCAGAGGTCTTCTCCAACCTGGTTCATCCTGTGGTTCTGTGATCTGGTGGATTTGGAGCTGATCTCTTGCATCCCAGGGGGAGGAAATGAGTCCTTGGCACATGGTGGGATTGTGGCCTGGTGTACCCAGTGCCAGCTGAAAGCAAAACTGCTCTGGACTCGATACCCAGAGACTTTACTGACAGAGGAAGCTTGGCTGAGTGCAGGAGTATTTTGCATGTTTTAGAGAAGTCTTAAAACCATTTTTGCTATAAATGATTGTATTGAAACGGGAACTAAATGATTTCTTGCCTCTCCAGATGGAGCAGCCATGCGGGCTGGAGTGCAGACAGGTGATAGAATTATCAAGGTAAGGGCATTTAAATTGTGAGAGAAATGGGTGCTTTGTCTTAAATGAGCTCTTTCCCTGAAACAAAATGTCATTGATGCATCTGCTGTGGTGTTGGCATTAGGAATGGTTTAAGCTTCAGTGTTCCTCATTTCAGGATTTTATGGACAAGTTCAGCATCCTGCCAGGTTCGAGCATCACAAATACAATAAAACCAGAAATGGCAGAGAAGGAAAGGAAATGAGACTTGTTAATAATGACCTGTAAATAAACAGCCTGCCTGAATTACTGTTTCCCCCCCACTGCCCCCAGCTCCATGTTCTTTTTTAGTCTCAAGCAAGTAAGAAATCAAGTCAGTAACTTAAAAGACTGTGTAAACTATTGCTGCAAAATGCTGCAGCAGCTCCTGACACAGATGGAGCTGGGATTTCAACCAGGCATTGAAATCAGTGAATTAAATTAGCTACCCTGTTGTTTTTCTGCCCAGGCAGAGATGGATTGCCTTTTTTTTTGTTTCCCTGCCTGCTCGGGTTCTTTTGGTGCGTGCACAATTTTCTTTTTGCAGAGCTCTGCTCGCTGAGATAAACTGTTAGAAGGATAAATTATTTATCTGGTAATGTCTTGAAAGACACAGTAATGGGGATGGGGGTGAAGAAAATGCTGCTCCTCGTCGTGGTGCTTGTTGTGGAGTGTGTGGAACTGCTTGGAAATCAGGAGTTAAACAGTGAATTTTCCCCTCTCCCTGCCCAGGTGAACGGGACTCTGGTAACACACTCGAACCATTTGGAGGTGGTCAAGCTGATCAAGTGTAAGTAAAGGCAGGGGGCTCTTCTGTCACCTCTAAAGCATGACAGGCATCATTCCTGTCCCTCTGTCACTGCCAAGGGTGAGGTCAGTGCTGAGAGATCAAGGGAGTGTGTGAAACAGGGAAGTAAAACTGGGGTTGTTTTGACGTCCTGAATTTAAGCTGATACGTTCTCCTGTAGCTTCTCCTTGACTTAATATTTGAATTGCCATCAAGCCTTGCCTGGGTGCTTTCCCATCTTTTGTTTCCACCTGAAATACCACAGCTGGGCAGGCACTTAATGTGCATTGCTGTGTGATGCCTGCACAGAGCTACAGGAAATAGGCTCCTGGTGGATTTTCTTGTACAAGGAAGGAGGTGGTGGTGATTCCTGCCAGCCTAGCATGGTTTATTTTGTGTGTGTGTGTGCTGTAAGTGTAACCTGCTGGGCTGGAAATTGGGTTGCTTGCTTTTGGTAAGGGGAAATTCTCATGAAAGTTTTTGGAATATCTGAAATTTAAACAGATTTCTAAGCCAGGCAGTGCCCTCAGGCTCACTGCTTTGGAGGAGGAGTGCTGGGAGTTCTGTGTGCAGAGTGAAATGCCAGCGAGGGAAACCAGAGAAGCTCGGAAATGTCCCCGTGTGTGTGACCTGTGCCTGTCCTTGTGTCCCCACAGCGGGTTCCTATGTAGCTCTCACTGTCCAGGGGCGCCCTCCAGGGTCGCCCCAGATTCCCTTGGCGGATTCTGACGTGGATCTGGCAGCTTTTGGGCATATGTCTCCCATCATGACATCCCCCCACTCGCCTGGCACGTCAGGGAATGCAGAAAGGATCACCAGCCCAGTGCTCATGGGGGTAAGGCTTAAAGCTCTGTTTCCAAGGGACAAACGGAGTTTTGGGGTGGTTTTGGCCTGAATTTTTTTTGCACTTCATATTGGCAGTGGAGTATTTGTGCTGACAGTGGGTATTTATTCACTTCTGAAACAGCATTTCGCAGCTAAAAGTATCTAGTCCTCTCTGAGATAAGAGAAATACAGGTTTTTAAAGTGTCCATAGCTATGTTCAAAATTAAGAAACAATGCCCTAGGATAGGGTTGGAACTCGAGTTGTTTCTCGTAGGGCTTTTCAGAGCCCATGTTTAGGAAGTAGGTGAAAAATGTGCATGTCCATTTTCCTCATCTGCCCAGCTCCACCAAAAATGCCCCAACCCTTAATATCTCTGTATTTCCTAGGAGGAGAATAACATTGTCCACAACCAGAAGGTGGAGATTCTGAGGAAGATGCTCCAGAAGGAGCAGGAGAGGCTGCAGGTACTGCAGTTGTGCAGGTCGGAGAGAAGCTGGGGGAAGCGATGCAAAGAGGGGTTGTTAAATCACCATTTATTAGCAGAGCTGTGTAAAACAGACTCTCTGCAGCAGCTCCTCGGGCGTGCAGATGTGCTGGGGATCACTGGAATGAGGTAAGAGCTGAGTGAAGCTCCCACAATTCTTTTGCAGTCCCTCCAGGAGGAGTACAGCCGAACCTCCTCCGCCCGCCTGCTCAAGGAGATCCAGGAGGCAAAGAAACACATTCCTCAGCTGCAGGAGCAGCTGTCCAAGGCCACGGGCTGCACTCAGGTAAAACGGGGGGCCAGGCTGCTCTGGGGACAGCTCTGAGGGGTCAGTGGTGTTCTGGGCACGCTGGAGGTGCTCGGACAGGCAGGCTGCACCCTCTAGAGCTGAGATTTGCAGTTGGCTGTCGGGCACTGTGGTGGCAGTCAGGATGTGGAGTAGATCTTACAGTGGGCTCTCAGCTCATCTGTGAAAAAATTGCTTTTAAGAGCAAGTGCAAGCAATGATGTGTTTATTATCTGTCAGTGCAACTTAAAATACACCCATGAAGTCATTCTTGGAAGCTTGAAACAATTTTGCTTTCACTTTGAAAAAAAAAAATAAGTGTAGGCTGTGTCATTTTTCCCTTTTCCCTGTGTTAAAAGTGCTGAAAACTTGGTGTGGATTTCGTTGTTTTCTTCTAGAAAAGCACTGCAGCCTTTTCTAGATAAATCAAGAAGGTTTTATGAGTAATGTGAGCTAACTGGCTTTTGAAAGAGTTGATGTTTAAGGATGGTCTCTTGACATACTCTGCTGTCTCCCAACTCCCTTTGGTCTTTCCAGGATGGAGTCTTGTCCTCCAGGTCTGCGTCGGAGTCGCTGCAGATCAGCGAGGGGGAGGCAGAGAGTGGGGACAGTGGCAGCAAACTGGATTTCAGTGCTGACAGCCCCTCCAGACCCAACAGTGACATTGCTGATGTGAGTCTGGGACAGCCCCAGGGCTTTGCTTCCCTCCTTCGTGCATTTGGGTTTCCGTGGCAGGTTCTGTGTGTGTTGGCCTGGTAACACTGTGCGTTACTGGAGCAGGCTCCTCAGTGCCCACCAAAACCTTTTCCCTGGGAAAAACCTGTTCTGTTGGACTGGGATTAGAGACTGGGAGAGAACTAGATATGGAGGTTTTATCCAGGATTAGATTGTGCTGGCAATAATCCCTGTAACCAGACAAAGAAAGATGGATGCCAGCATCCTTCTCAAAACTGATTTGTCAATTAGAGCATCTTTGAAGGGAATATTCCAACTGCAGCACTGTGACTCAGACCCAGGCAGTGGGCAGCTTGCCAGGGAAGTGGGAAAGAGCTTCCTTCTACCAAATCAGCTTCAATTCTTGCCACGAGCAAAGGCTCTTAGTGAGTTCACTCATTAGTTATCAATCTGTGTTCTCCTGTGCTCTCCCTTGGTGCCTAATCCTTGATTAAGTCACTATCTGATTAGTGCAGGGGAATTGAGACTCTCTGCTAGGATTTGGCCTAAGTTTGTTGATTAACTTAAGGATGTGGGAGCTAAATTTGTCCCAGCAGTTGGAAGTGAAAGGGAGTGGGGTCAGATGGGAGCATCCACGACTGCGTTTTGAAACATTCCAACTCCAAATCTGACCAGCTCCCCCTCAGTGTTTGTGTATAATAAATGCACAACAGAGTTCCTGATTACCTTCCTAATGATAGTAATCCTGTCAGTATTGGGGATGGTATTTGATCAGTGCAGGTGATTGGCACACCAAACATTCCAGCTTTTCAATCCAGCTCTGGGAAACGTAAGGATCAGGGGCGAATGAAACCTTTGGAAGTGGAAAGAGTTCTGCAGCTGGGAAAAAGCCAGGCTGGAAAGGAACAGCCTGAGCAGTAGCCTGGCTGGAAAAACCTTTGGCCACACTGAAGATGAGCCAGCAGCACGTGGTTTTTGCAAATAAGGCTCTGCTGGGCTTCCTGAGCGAGAGGATCGCTGGGAGATTGGAGAAGAGAGATGAGCTGTGAGAAAAGGTGGAGAGAGCAAGGAGAGAGCCAGGAGAGGGCTGGGGGTTTTACAGCTCTGCTGTTGCTCGCTGCCACCAGATTTCTGAGCAGCACTTCTGCATTCAGTTGTGTTTTGGGGTTTTTTTGTCTGTTAGCTGTGCGTGTAGGACACAGATTTCAGTCTGGTGTTTCACACCTCCTTTTCCTGTGGGAAAGGAGAAGTTTTTGGCTGTTGTGGCTGACAAACTGCACTGTGCAGTTCTCCCTTTCCTGGATGTGCTGGTACTTACCAGAACTGAACTTCCCTCTTTCCCAGAGTCCTCGCAGTGGCCTGAAGGAGAGGATTTATCCAGATGAGAGCCCAGAAAAGGCTGAGCTTCAAGATACTGTGAGTACAAAACATCAAGTGTCACAACAGCATCTCCTCTAATGGACCCATTAAAATCTTACTGCTTCCCCCCACTTTGGAAATGGAGCATGCCTGAACTTTGCTTTAGAAAATAAAATGCAATTAAAGTGGTGCAGGGAAAGTTAATTAGCTGAGTAAATGTTTATGGAGCTTAAGAGCAGGGCCGTTTAGAGGCGAGAAATATCTAATCAGCAGTAAAACAGCTGGGCCTGGAATAGGCAGAGCAGTTGCACGTGTTTTATTCCTCGAGTCCAGCCTTTTTTTTAGGATATTCAGGCATTTGGAGGCTGGCATTCCCAGCAGGGCTACAAGTGGAACACAGCAGGAAGTGCAGCCCTGTCTGAGCACATCATCATCCTTGGGGTGACTCCTGAATTGTCCTTCCCCCTCCTGTGCTTGTCTTCCCAAAGCCAGATCTCCCCCTCGGTGCAGAGATGGCATTTGGCACGTGCCACCTGCCTGGTGTGCTCCTGGACCACCTGACCTGATGTTTGGCAATGGTTGGATCCCTGGAGGAGCTTTTGGGAAGGGGGCACGTGGGTTTCCATGGAGTTTTTGAAGAATTAAAATGATGGGAATACCTCCAAGTTTTACTGTGAAGGACAATCCCAGCATTGTGCTTTCCTTCCTTCTCTTTTCAGGATTCCCAGTCCAGTGTTGGAAGTCCCCTGTCCCGAGTGGGGACTCAGATCATTGGAGCAGAGGATGATGATTTTGACACGGAGCAGGAGCAGGTGGGAGTGACTTTCAGCCTTTTTCCCCCACCCAGGAGAATTCTGTTCCTGAACTGCCTTGTTTGTGCTGAGCACTTCTTGTATGGTGAAATAAGAATTAGGGGCTGGGATTCCTCTTATTGCTGATCTTGCCAAATAGAAACATTTGGGAAATTTATGACAATATCCATCTTCCTTCTCCTCATTTCAAGCTTTCTGGAAATTAATTTGCCTTTTTTTCGTTTTCTTTAGTTTCTGTTAAATCCTGAATTATTGCCGTGGCAGTGTGGGCTGTGACATACTTCCTCTGAGTTATTTTAGCTGTCCTTTCTCCTATTCCTGAATAATTCAGATGTAATTCCCTTGTATCCCTGCAGATCAATGGGCAATGCAGCTGCTTCCAGAACATCGAGCTCCTGAAATCCCGCCCAGCTCACCTGGCTGTTCTCCTGCACCACGTGGTGTCCCAGTTTGATCCTGCAGCACTGGTGAGAAGCTCTGGGATTGTTTCCCTGATTCTCACCTTTGGGAATCTTCACCAGATCTTGTGCAACACTCAGTGCCACGGCTTGGCGAGGAGAGAAACTCAGACCCTGTGCAGGCCTGAGGGTGATAAATCCTCCTTTGTCTCCTCAGACAAATAGACAAGCACAAAAAGAATTGTTTCCTGTACATTTGGCTGCTTACAAATAATTATTTATCTCTTGAAAGCCTCTCATTCCACCCTCAGGTGTGGAATTGTCTACAGGGAAGGTCTGAGCTCTCTGTGCCTCTTTCCCAGCCCCTTCCCTCTCCCCCCATTGCCAGGGCACCTCCCTGAGGAGCTGGGGAAGGTTTCAACCCAGCACTGCTGAATTCCTTGAAATGTTGGAAACAAAACGTGAAGTTCTCGTGGTTTTCACCTAATTTCTTGCTCTCCTGTTCCCCACAGCTGTGCTACCTTTACACAGACCTGTACAAACAGACCAACTCCAAAGAGACCCGGCGTGTTTTCCTGGAGTTTTACCAGTTTTTCCTGGACAGAGCTGCAGTAGGTTCCACTTGGTTCCCTCATTTTCACACACGTCCAGCAGGTTGATTTTGACCTTTCTTCACTCCCCTGAACTGCAAAAAACTTTAAGGGGGTTAAAGCCCTCCAAAATAAGTAGTTTTAAAAATAACAATTGGAATGATGTTTAATAAATAACTCTGTAAAATTTAACAGTGTAATAAAAGTTTGAAGGATTTTTATGGAGATGTTACCAGGAAAATGAATGGCCTCAGATGCCTGGTAACAAAGTAAATCCCAGGGGATTTGTTGTTGATAGGAGAAATAATTTAGTGGTAGGTAAGCAAGTTCTGGCTGTTCTGCATTGCTTTTTAGTTAATTATTGCTGTGGGTATTGATGTGACTGTTCCAAGGATTGGGAAATTTTATGGGTCTGTTGAAAAGCTGAGAAAATTCTCTGCTGTCATGAATTAAACTGCCAGGAACTGCAGCAGAGGTTTATATACCACACGTTCAGGTGAAATAATCCCTGTGAATTACAGTATATTCATGGGAGTCTCCCCTTTCCAAACCAGCAGGGGCTCAGATGGGATGATTTGGGCTTTTGAGGGAATTCAGTGAGTGATTTGTGTGTTTTATTGGGGTGCTCTTTGCTCTGTTGGTTCTCCCAGCCTTTCTTTCCTTTTGCAGAACCTGAAAGTCCCAGTTCCAGATGAAATCTCCCTGGAATTAGGTAGGGTGCTGTGTTGGTGGGAGTGGAAGGCAAAGGGTGGGTTAATTCAGGGAAATGGCTTTACTGAAGGTGGGGACTGTGCTCAGAGCAATAATTGCTGAATTTTCTGCCTCACAGAGAGGAGAAGGCCAGAACTGCTCCCCGAGGAGCTCCACCGCCAGTTCATCCAAACCATGCAGGACAAAGTCTGTCCAGAGGTTCAGAGGAACCTGGAGGATTTCAGGTACCAACAGCTCTCTGTGGAGCTTCCTTTTAATTCTAATTTGATTTCAGTCAGCATTCCAGCACGGGGAAACCTAGGGGACACAATAATTCCCCTTGGGTTGGATGGGAATATAGCAGGAAAGGAGCTCCAGGTCACCCCGTGACCAGTCCTTAAATCAAGTCATCAACTGCAGTCCTAGAGCTTGGATTCTTCATTCCTTGCAGCTCTCTGAGGAAGTGTCAGAGTGTGTTTTCTTAGGTGTTGTTTTATAAATCTCTTTTACTGATTGTGTTTATAATCAGTTTATATATTTTTTTTTTTCCTTTCCCTATTTTCCTTCCCTCTCCCTATTTGGGCAGGGAGCAATCCCCTTTACAGAGCTGTCACGAGCATGGAGTAGAAGTTGATAATTAATTTGCTTTTTCATGTGGAGTCCTGAGAGCTCTGTTCCAGCATAAGACAAGCTCAGCAATGAACTATTTCATACTAAAAATCTCTCAATTCACTCAGCTGCTTTAAACATCCCCAAAGTCCTTCCGTGATTTCCCCATTTTCATCGTGCGACCTGTGGGACGCCCTGAGTGCCACGAGGCTGCTGCTCCCTGTCCCAGGGCAATCTCCAGCTCCAGGGGATGCTCCCTGTGCCCTTTTGCAGGCAGAAACGCAGCATGGGGCTGACCCTGGCCGAGGGGGAGCTGACCAGGCTGGACGCAGAGCGGCTCCGCGACCGCAACGCCGTGGAGAAGGAGAGGACCTGTGCAGAGCAGATCATTGCTAAGATTGAGGAAGTCCTGTAAGTGACAGCAAATAGGATGGGGGATTGTGAAAAATGAATAGCAAAGGTGCTGCCTCAGACCTGGGAAGAGCAGGATAAAGGAATTGGGGGGTGGAATTTGGCATCGCTGCGTTGATGTTTCTGCCACTGAGAGTTCGTGGGGGTAAGGCTGGCCAGGACTGAGCTAACAGCGAGCTCTGTTTGGTCCAGAGGCTGCTGTTCCACAGTGCAGGGAGTGCTGCCAGTGTCAGCCTGTGCATTATTAGATCAGAGCCCTTCTCCTGTAGAAACAACAGCTTCACAACCCATTTTCTCCTTTAATGTGGGCCGAATCCAATTTCCGCAGCTGAACCTTCAGTTTTGATTTTTGATTTTATTTTTTTCCCCTGCTGGGCCTGCTGAACATTCTAAAGGACACTCCCAGCACAACTGCTGATGCTCTGGGTGGATGGGGCCGGGCCTTAATTGGGTTTTGAGTTTCATTTTAAAACCCTTCCTTGTTTTCAGGATGTCATCTCAGCCTCTGGAAGAAGACAAGAGGTAATGGAAGTCGGGGGAGCTGGGGCCGTGCCAGTGCTGGCTGTGCTGTGCTGATGGAACACGACAGCCCTCTCCTGGCTGTACCTCCAACACTCATCTCCTTAATCCCCTGGCTTAAATCATTGGAATTCAGAGCATCAGCCTCTCCTTTGCTGATGTTTGTTGCCTGTGTTTCACATCTTAAAAATTACTGTCACTGAGAGTTCATGTTTATTTTTGTTTTGTGTTGTAACTGCTTCAGTCTGCTCTAGCATTTATTTTCTGTTTGTGCCTTGTCCTGTTCAGTTTTTATCCCAGCAGCTTTGCCTCCACTCTTTGCAGGAACCTTTTACTGCTGCTTATTTTTACCATAACTCAGAACTAGGATGTGACATCAAATATGGGTTTAGTGTAGAATTTTAGGACCTTCTGTGTAATTCTCAAAATTGTGTTTTCACCTCCTGGGCTTCTGTGCCTTTTATCATGGGAATGATTTGGGTTGGAAGGAACTTTAAAGATGATTTGATTCCACCCCCTGCCATGGGCAGGGACACCTTCCACTATCCCAGGTTGCTCCAAGCCCCGTCCAACCTGGCCTTGGACACTTCCAAGGATGGGGCAGCCTGTGCCAGGGCCTCCCCATCCAGATATTCCATCTTTATTTACTCCATAATTTACAAAAGGATAAATTCTGATGTTGGCTGAGCCTTACCATTATCTGTGAGAGTTTCTTTCAGTTCATTTCATAACTTCCTTAATATAAAAATTAACTTTGCAATAGAACCTTGGCATTTGACTTACATTTGATTGACAAAATCTACTTTCCCTGTATATTTCTCTCTAACCTCACTGTTTTTTCTGCGTTTGGCAGCTCCACAATGCAGTATGTGATCCTCACCTACATGAAACACCTGGGAGTCAAAGTGAAAGAGCCTCGGAACCTGGAGCAGAAGCGTGGCCGGATTGGTTTCCTGCCGAAGATCAAGGTAGTGCTGCATGGCCACAGAGGGTTTGTGTGCAATCCAAACCCCAATTGTGCAGGAAAAAGTTAAAAATTGCTGTGATTTTCCACTGTTTTTAGAGGTTCTGGGGTTACTGAGCTTCGCAGCAAACCTAAGAGCTGAAATTGGGTTCTGCATTTGTTTGGCAGACACGTGAATTAGAAAGAAATAGAATTATTTCCTTTATCTCTACCCCTGAATTCAGCTTGTTTTTCACAGTTATTAAAACTTTGGGCGAGGAATGTTTCACAGAACAGAACCTTGAACCCACAGGAGGGTCTCTTGAAAGCTGTTGCCTTGTTTACTTCAGTTTTCTTCTGGAGAAACTTGCCCAAACCCTCCTGGTTTGCGATGCAGGAGAGCTCTGCTCCCTGCCACCCCTGCTTTTCCAGTTATATAATGAATATTTCCACCAAAACTTCATCTCTGTGGGTGTGAGCCCTTGTCTCCCACAGCATGGGGGTGTATCTGGTCACAGTAGCTACATTTCCATCAGCATTCCAGCTTCCCTTGAAACATTAAGAGAGTTTCAAGCAGTTCTGCACTAATTGTGAGAAGGTGAAACAGTGTGAAACCCTTTTGAAGTTTTGTGTCCCCTCCCTTCTGAGGCTTTAAAGAATTGATGAAAACCTCAGTAAACAGCTGGATTTGAGGCAGTGAGTGATGAGTTTGCTTTTCTTTACCTGCAGCAAAGCATCAAGAAGGAGAAAGAAGGAGAGGAGAAGGGAAAGAGGAGAGGCTTCCCCAACATTCTGGGCCCCCCGAGGAGGCCGAGCCGACACGACAGCAGTGCAAGTATGTCAGCCCAGGAACCCCACGTGCCCTGGCAGCCTGAAAGCCACAGAGAGTCCCTGCTGCCTTTAAAAATTCCTGCCAGGAAGACCCAGTAAACTTCTCTGTTGTTAAAATACAGTTTTGGAGATGCACAAACCTGCTTTGGTGCCGAAATTCTGCTTCTCTTACCACCGGAAACGGGCGAAAGTCCTTTCAGCAGTGTGATGATCCTTTTTGTTCAGTTGGCAGGGCCATGGAGATGCAGAAGCCCAGGCACCCCAAGCACTCTCCCACAGCCTCTTCTGTGAGCCCAGAGCCCCCAGAGGCCAGCAAGCTGCGCCAGAGTGGCTCCTCCAGCGATGGCACAGATGCTCCCTACCCCCCTGCCAACCCCATGTCCCCGCTGGCAATGGGGCCCTTTGCCTCCCCAGAGGGCAGCAAGGACAGTGACACAGGTAGGGTGGAATGAAGAATGGTTGAAGATTGTGCTGGCAACAGGATGTGCAGAGCACTGATGCAACAAGCTGGGCAAATTAGGAGATGCTTTGATGTCATTAGAGCTGCTCTTCCTCACCTTGGTCAGCTTTGCTCAATTAGGGAATCTGACCGTGAGCAGAAGTGGTTGTTAGTGGGTTCTGCCACTGTGGCATTGGATCATCCAACAGGAAAAACCCTGTCTCAGGTGCCAGCCGGTGTGTCACCTGGGAGCTTTTGTCACTGAGACTCTCCTTCCCAGCCAGGGCACTGAGCTCCTCCAGCTCTGAGCTGAAATGAAGCTGGAATCCAGAGGCTCTGGAGAGGCTGGGAAGTTCTCTAGCATCCTCTAATGTGGTTCCTCACCTTTCACATTTATTTTGTGTCCAGGTTTGAAGCAGCCTGGGGAAGCCCCACCTGCCAGTGACTCCATGGATGGCACTCCCCGCACGCCCAACAACACCTTTGAGTTCCCGTCTCCTTTGGAAAACCTGCAGGAGGAGGAGGGAGAATCAGAGAGGTAACTCTGGCTGCTTGGGGGAGCCTTGAGAGAGAGTCAGGAAATCTTGGAATGGGTTGGAAAAGATCGTTGTAGTCCCAACTCCTGAGCCAGTGTGACTGTGGCTGTTGAACCTTAGTACATAAAATTACAGTGACGTAGTTTGTGTTAAATATTATTGGGGGAATTAGGAAACTTTGGTCTGTGTCTGCTGTGATAGAAAACCCTCAGGAGAGAGGACAAAATACTCTGGTTTGGAGCTCAGACCACCGTTCTGAAGTCATGCTGAGTGTCTGAGCAGGGAGAAATTCAGGCACGAGCCTCCCTAATGATTTCTTTCCTTCCTTGCAGGATGGTTGACATGGGAACACCAAAGCCTTTCCGCAAGTGAGTGTGCTCAGAAATGTTTGAACTTCACTGAATTTGTTTGGATTTCAAGAGGTTTTGAGGCAGAATGCAGCAGTGCTCATTGTTCTGAGCCAGCACAGTTGTCTGCATGATCTTTTTTCTTTAAGAACACATGAAATCAGACACTGGCAGCCGCTTGTGGGGCAGGTGGAGTGAGTCATATGCAGAAAAAAAACCCCTTTGATCTGTGAGTGAAGCAGAATGATTGCTGTATCCACTGATTTGAATGGATGGGAGTAGAGATATCCCAATTTTCCTTTTAAACCTGTCTGTTGCTGTTGGCTCCGTACCTGCAGATAGACAGAGGCAAGAAACTCTAACCTGCCCTTTTCACTGACTTCATATTTGACTGCAAATGAGTTGATCTGTGTCATTAAAAGGAGGCTGATGGAAACACTGTCAGAACAGGCAGGCAGTCTGTGAAGGGCAAAATTAGACAATGTGCCCAGAGATTCAGGCATCAAACAGCCTCCAGCTGGCAGGGACAGTGTGTTCATAATGCTGAGTAGTTATGCACTCAGCTTTTTCCCTGAGATGGGAATCACCTCACATTTTTTTCTCCTCCCATCAGGATGGACAGCGTTGGCTTTGCAGATGTGCAGAGTGAGGATGAGCTCTATGACTTCGACATGGACATGGACCCTCCCAACTGGCAGCAGCTTGTGAGCAGGGAGGTGCTGATGGGGCTCAAACCCTACGAAATCAAGCGTCAAGAAGTGATAAATGGTGAGATGGAGGCTCTTTCCTACCTGGCCAAGCTCAAAGTTGAAACCTTCCCTTGGAGCTTTGAAGTTCTTAAAAATTTACAATTAGGTCTTCCTGCAGTGATTTGTTTAGAGTGGTGGCTGGAGAATTGTAGGACTTGTGCTTTGAAGAGTTCTTAGGCGTGAAACTTGGGCTTGTTACTGGGAAATAACCTGAGGTGAGATTGACCCAGTCCTTGGATAAGAAATAAACAATATCAAGTGGCTATTAAACAATAGGAAGGCACTGAAAGGTCAATTTTTAATATGTTCCATAAAAGAAAGCAAGAAAAGCCTTGGTTTTTTCGGAAAGCAGGTGATGGAAATGCTACTCCCAAACCTCAGAAGATTTTAGTTGCAGGTCCTGCAGAAGTCTCTGTGGGGATTTGTGAGCTGCTCAGAGCTCACGGTTGGGTTTGGCTCAGTTGTGAGTTACGAATCAATTCTTTCCTCTGTTCTTTCAAACATGGAATTACAGCAGAGCCTGGAATACGGGCCAGGGAGGGAAGTGCTGCTGGGGGACCTGTTCTAAACTCATTCCCACAGCTGCAACCCTGCTTTCCCTGTCTCCCCAGAGCTGTTCTACACGGAGCGAGCCCACGTGCGCACGCTGAAGGTCCTGCACAACGTCTTCTACCAGAGGGTCACCAGGGAGGGCATCCTCAGCTCCAGTGACAAGCGGAAAATCTTCTCCAACCTGGAGGATATCCTCGGGCTGCATGGTAGGAGCAGCTGGCTGCTGGAATTCTGGGTTCCAGTGGCTGAAAAATTGCAGCAAAGGGACCCTGGAACACGAGGCAGCTTCGCCCAATGCTTGAGATGAAGCAGAATTCTTCAGGATGCTACTTCTGCTCACATTTGTTCCATTTCTGATCTACAAAGATTGTTTTGATAAGGAATCGTGTGTCCAGTGTTCCTTTTCCTTATCTGTGTTGATTCATGCTGGATAAAAGGAGCAGTGAGGCTTATGGGCCAGCATTTGAGGTGTTACAACTGTTCTTGAAGAGAACATGGAAACAGATGTATAAAGATTGATGCCTTTTTGTTTTTGAGGGTGGCCCTTCCTCATTGTTTAGGGAAAAGACTGCTCACAGTAGGAATTTCAGCCACTGGATAATCAGTTGTGTGGTTTTATGGCTTCTACATTATTCCTGTTTATAGAAAAGTGATATTGAGCCTCAGAAGAGATAAGTTTGGAGTGGTTCTTAGGGGTCATTTGAAGACAGGTGAGGCAGAAGTGCAAAGGAGGTACATAACATCTTACTAGATATCCTAAATTTATTAAGTTGCAGGATATTGTTTATTAGCTAATTAATTAAAATCATTTCAAATCTCATCTTCTCCTAGAATAGCTTTTACATTAAACACTGAAAATCAAGCCAGCAATTTGACCTCTATAAATAAAATTTACTTTTTTCTCCTCATTTTTAAGTTGCACTGAACGATCAGATGAAAGCTGTCCGGAAGAGGAACGAGACTTCTGTCATCGGCCAAATCGGGGAAGATCTGCTCTCCTGGGTAAAATTCTTTAAATATTTCTTATATTTGAAAATAATGTGTCATAGAATGACCAACAGAGCCAGAGGCTGGAGAAGGCAATTCCCAGCTATGGGAACTGGAAGGGCTGGGGGTTGTCATTTCTCTGGAGCCAAAACAGAGCTGGAGGATGAGGGTGGAAGGAAAGCAGGAAGAACTCAGAGGATTTTCTCCTGACTGGAGAGAAGAGTCATTTAAGGCACAGGAATAATTTCCTTGGCATGTGTGGGTAGAATAGAAAGGTACTTTTGGAGACATAAAGGTGAGAGTGGGATTTTGAAGAACGTAGTGGCACAGTTTATTTCAGTAACAGTGAGATGTGAGCCTGGTGTTGCCTGCGGTGCAGTTAAAGGATGGTTAAAAATACTGATTTCTAATCTTAGAATTTATAAATTTGGAGTTTATAGTGCTTTTACAGGCTTCACTTTTGAGATCTTTATGGAAAGGTTTGGCTGCCCCATCCCTGGAAGTGTTCAAGGATGTTTTGGGATAGTGGAAGGTGTCCCTGCCCATGATGGAGTGCAACTGGATGGGCTTTAAAATCCCTTCCAACCCAAACCAGTCTGGGATTCTGTGATGTGGGAGGGCTGGATTGAGGAGAACTGTGGAGTTTGAGATGTAAAGGGATCCCCTGGGAAGACAAAGCCATAAACCAGGGCAGAAATTACTCCTCATCTTTGTCAGCAATTCCTTTGTTCCCCGGTGAGCCCAGTCCCGTGTGGCTCTGCCTGCTGAGGGTGGCACGTGCTGAGCTCCAGCCTATCTAAACTTGGCTTTTTTTGGCTTTCTGGCACAGTTTAGTGGAGCAGCAGAGGAGAAGCTGAAACTTGCCACTGCCACCTTCTGCAGCAACCAGCCCTTCGCTCTCGAGGTCATCAAGTCCCGCCAGAAGAAGGACTCACGCTTCCAGACCTTTGTGCAGGTGAGTTTGCCACAGGCCTTTGAGTTTTCTCCACCAGGCTTTGAGTTTTCTCCACCAGGCTTTGAGTTTTCTCCACCAGGCTTTGAGTTTTCTCCACCAGGCTTTGAGTTTCTCCACCAGGCTTTGAGTTTTCTCCACCAGGCTTTGAGTTTTCTCCACCAGGCTTTGAGTTTTCTCCACCAGGCTTTGAGTTTTTCCCACCAAAGTTTTGAGTTTTGTCCACCAGACTTCGAGTTTTCTCCTCCAGGCTTTGAGTTTTTTCCATGAGGCTTTGAGTTTTTTCCATGAGGCTTTGAGTTTTCTCCACCAGGCTTTGAGTTTTCTCCACTAGGCTTTGAGTTTTCTCCACCAAAGTTTGGAGTTTTTTCCACCAAAGTTTGGAGTTTTCTCCACAAAGTTTGGAGTTTTCTCCACCAGACTTTGAGTTTTTTCCACGAGGCTTTCAGTTTCTCCATCATACTTTGAGATTCTCCACCAGGCTTTGAGTTGCACCAGGGTGTGGCTGGGGGCCAGCACAGCCCAATGAATCCTCCTAGATAAAGTTCCGATAATTAATGACATTAATTAGTGACATCATGCCTAACGTTGCCTTCAGCCCGGGATCATTTCCAGCACTGTATTTATCTCTCCTGATGGTTTCTGGAGGGAGGAGCCTTCGCTTCTGGGGAGCACAGAGCGTCCTGATGGAATGCAGGGCAGCACACGGTGTCGCAGGCTGGAGATGCCATCTCCCCCGAGGCGGCTGCTGCCCGAGGATGCCAAGTTCTGTGGGGCAGAGTGCTCAGAGTGCCATTTGCTGCCTGCCAGGGGCAGCAGACAGATGAGGCACACCTGCCCTGCCTGCCAGCAGTGGGGTTTGGGTCCGTGTGGCACTTGCAGGGGAGAACATTATCTCCATTAGCACCTGCTGGGAGGAGCTCTGCTGGTACAGGGGGAGATTATCTTGACAGATGTGCCGTGTTTTGCTGCGCTGTGAAAGCCCAAACTGATGTGTTCCTGGGTGCTGCTGACTGAGATTGATTGGGGATGGGCCCGTGCCCATGGGGAGTAATGAGGGAAGGAAGGCACTGCCTTTGTGATGAGCTTTTCCTGCGGGTAATTGCAGATGGAGAGGGGATGTGTCGTCTGGGTGATAGATCTTGGCATCTCTTGTCTTGTATTTAATTACTGGAAAGTGAAGTAATAGATGTTTAAGTGATGAATAGATGTTGTGCATTCAGGTAATTATGGCCTTAATAAAAATGACAAATGCAGATATTGTGCTGTTGAAACTTAGGATGCTGAGAGCAATCCCCTATGCCGGCGGCTGCAGCTGAAGGATATCATCCCCACGGAGATGCAGAGGTTGACTAAATACCCTCTTCTGCTGGATAACATTGCTAAATACACAGGTAAAGCCTTCCCACTGGGATTTGGGCACCCACCTCAGCAGGTTTTCTTGGTAAATGTGTTAAATAACACTTCATGTCTGTCTGTCTGTTTTCATTGTGACCTCACTGCTGCCTTCTGCACGGGAGGTGTGAAAAAACAATAATAAAAAGGCAAATCCAATGTTTCTTCCTCCTTAGTAAAATAGAAAGGTAATTCAGTGTGAAGTAAGTGAATCTGTCAAACCTCTAAAGCAGCACAGAATGTCCTCATGCTCTTGCAGAGGGTGGAGTTTAATTAGGATGTGTTACACTGAAAGATACTGCCAGCACAACAGGTAAAAATGTGATAAATAATAGCACAAAATGCCTCTCCAGCTTTACTATCTGATACCTGCTGCAGTGTAATTTCATTACTCATAAAAATAGACTGCAGCTACAAGTTCCCTCTAATCCTAATTAGGAGAGCATGTGATACTCCATTATCTTTGATGTACTGGTTTATGTTCCTGTTAACTGAATTCTCAGCGTGGCTGCTGGTGCTAGTGAGGATTGATGGGTTCACCTGGGCCTGTACTCTTAGTAAAGATTTTAGGTTTTTAGATTATTGGGAATAGTTGTCACAAGGCCCTTAAAAAAGAGAGAGTAACAAGTGTGTTAGATGTAATGATCTGCAGGTCACAGTGAATCCTCTCCTGTCACAAATCTTTATTTTTATCACTCGTGCAGTGCAGTGCTTTTGTTGATAGGCTTTTCTGTGAATTTAACTCCTCTTTGTCCAGTTTGAGGTAAGCAAAGTGCACTGGAGGGCTGGCTGTTCAAAGCCATGCTGGGGAGCACTGTCACACTTTGTTTTGCTCTTGCAGAGCTGCCTGAGGAGAAGGAGAAGGTCAAGAAAGCAGCAGATCACTGCCGCCAGATCCTCAACCACGTGAACCAGGCTGTCAAAGAGTCAGAGAACAAACAGGTGGGAGGGGGCACAGTGAGCACCCAGGGCTGGCCACAGCAATACACCTGCACTCTGGGGGTTTTTGCTGCTCCCAGTGACCATTTCCTTGCATTTCCTGCAGCATTTGGAGGATTATCAGCGGCGACTCGACCTCTCCTACTTGAAGCAGTCCGAGGATCCCATGATGGACGAGTTCAGGGTGAGTGACAGCATTGAAAAGATCCCTGAGGAAATTCTGTTTGCAGCCCTGTCTCTCACTTTGTGCTTCTTCTAATGCACAAGCGAGTGGTCTCTGGAGATAAACATTTCTGTATGAAAATGAAAACAGTTAGCCTCAGAAATGGGAGTTTTGCCACCTTCCTGAAGATTTCTGTGGCTATAACAGCCCAGTTCTGCACATCGTGGTGCTGATGAAGCTTGTCAGCTCTGTGGAACAAACCTTTATGGCCTGCAAGCTCAAGCACTGTATCCCAGAAGAGATATCTGATGGATAATGAGATTATTGTGGATATTTATCTCATGTGAGTGCATGTCTCAGTGATGCTGTTGGAACTGGGGAGGCCTTGGAGAGCCCTGAGGCGTAAAAGGAGAGCTTGTACAAAAATGTGGGAGATCCATACAGCCAAGTAAGGGCTGGAGTCCAGTATTAAATATTCTGGTTCATGGCTCCTGTAAATCCCTGCAGTTTTGTTGGAAGCTGGTTACCTGCTGCTTGCTTCCCCCATCTCCCTCAAAGTCGGTGTGAATCAAAAAAAAAAAAGATCTTTTCTGTAAATCTGTGTCGTGTATCCTTCCCCAAATAAACCTGCAAGCGTTCAGTGAGGAAAGGAAGAACTCCCTGGCAGCTCTGAAATCTTGCTGTCATTGATTGTAGACTCTGAGACTTGGAAGGGATGAATTGTGAAAATTGTCACTTCTGCTTGCCTGCAGATCTAAATGTCACAAGCACTGAAGTGCCTGAAGAATGCATTGACATTACAAATCCCATCAGATCCTTGGGATGGTTTGTAAATCATTTGTAGGCACACTTGACTTGCAAATCGAGAGCTGAAGCATTAAGCAGTTGTAATGCTGGAACTGAGTATGGGGGACTGGAAAAACTCCTCCTAGGACACAGGTGACATCCTAATGCCCCAGGAGGTTGATTTGGTGGGAGAATTCTCCACCCTGGGACACTTGGCCTGTGGAAAAGAGCAGTGGAAGAGGAGAAGTGATAACCAGCATCTCTGACAAGATTTGAGTTCCCTGCTCTGTGTTTCTTTTCCCAGCCTGGGTTTAGCTGCTTATCTCCAGCCTGGAGTCTTCTGGCATTCCTGTGTTTTATCTTGACTTGCTTCCATAGAAATTTCATTTTTTTTCCTTTCCCCTGGTGACAGAACCTGGACCTAACAAAGAGAAAAATGCTCCACGAAGGGCCCCTGACCTGGAAGGTGAATCGTGACAAAACCATCGGTGAGTCTGGGCCGTGCCCTCGCTCCCCTGGCTCTGGGTGAGTTTGCTGGGAAGGAGAAGAGGGAAAAGCTCTGCTGCAGCTCCCAGTTATGCTTCGTACAGCCACCTCTGCTAATGCCTGTGTGCTTCTCCGAGCTGATTAAATTATTCTTGTCAATTCTGAGATGTGCTGGAGTATCATAAGGGCCATGCAGGGACACAGCAGTCAGTCATGAGCTGATCCAAATCCATCTGTAGCTTTCTGCTGGAGTTTTCACGAGGAATATTTGCAAGCTTTGCCTGGAACGGCACAGCACTGATTGCTGCCTCTGCATGAGTAATCAGAAATGCAGCTTTCTGCTTTGTGATAGAATCTTTTAACTCATTCTGGGCTCTTCTGCACTCGGGGCAGATCTGTACACTCTGCTGCTGGAGGACATCCTGGTGCTGCTGCAGAAGCAGGATGACAAACTGGTGCTGAAGTGCCACAGCAAGATCCTGGCATCCACAGCTGACAGCAAACACACCTTCAGCCCCATCATCAAACTCAACACTGTGCTGGTTCGCCAGGTGGCCACAGGTCAGTGCAGCCCCCTGAGAAAGCACGAGGAGAAGCCAAAAATAAAGATTAGCTCACTGGAGGAAGATGATTTTTTTTTTTTGGTGTAGATTTTCAGAGTAGAACGTGGAAAACTGCGTAGGCTTAATTCTTGGTTGTCCAACATCACGCTTAGTATGGATGAGCTGTTTAACTTCTTTGCATCAGTAATAGGCATTGCTTGAGTTTTAAATAGACTTCTAAATGAAAGTACTCTGATTGTGTTAGAGGAAATTGTTAGAAGGGAAAAGAGGAGGAATGAAGCTTTTTCAAAATGGTTCGGAATGGGTTTTTCCTTTGAGGGCACATTTCTTTGACAGGGCAAGGTCAGTGTTTCTATATTGGTGTGGGAGGGTTATCTCCTGGACTGAGTCCTTGCTTTGGGCTGGGGTTATGGCTTGTTCTAGGAATTTTGGGAAGCTGTGTGGGACCTGGCACCTATTTAAATCCTCCCTTGCCTGTGTTGGTGCAGATAACAAAGCTTTCTTCGTCATCTCCATGTCAGAGAAGGGGGCTCACATCTACGAGCTGGTGGCACAGACTGTCTCAGAGAAGAATGTGTAAGTACTGGGTTCAGTTCCAGCTGCTGCTCCGTTTGTTGTACCTGAATTCCCTGAGTTCCTTCTCCAATCTCAGCTGGAAACCTGGTGGTCTCTGTAGGAAGCATCCAAGGATAGTCCCTCCCAACTGGCTCACTCCAGACCCTTTCTGACCTCCAAAATTCTTTTATTTCCCCTTAAAATTCTGGGGTTTTGTGCCCGACTGCCACAAGATCAGACACAGAAATAATCCTGCATCTTCATGCAGCACCAGAGATCTTTGCAGATTTACATTCTGGCATCATAAACACCCCACTGCAGGCACTGGGTTCCATGGCTAAAGGCTTTATTGGGAGAAACTCTTTTCTCCTGAAGTATGAGCAGGGATAGATTTGTTTATGGGATACATGACTATTGCTGCACGTATCACACGTCAGTAATGTGTGAAATAATGCTTTTGTATGTATTTATATTTAAAATGAGTGGTTGGTCTGACAAGTGGGTAAGGTCCTGTCTATCATTTCTGCCTGCTGAAGAGCATCCAGGTGAGCTGAGCTTTGTGCCGTGGTGATTTCAGCAACAGAACTTTAAGAAAAGGACATTTCTGCTGACAAAGAAGCCCCCCTAGTAATAATATTAACTGGGTTTAAGAGGATTAAATAGAGAAATGCTCGTTCTGCTTCACTTGCTGCATGGTTTTATTTGCTGTTTCTGCTGCAGCTGGCAGGACCTTATAGCTCAGATGGCAGGAACTGTGAAGATGGGGAGCAGCAGAAGAGTGATCCCATTGCCTCAGTCAGGCCCTGGCGAGTAAGTCAAAGCTGCAGGAAGAAGAAAAGCTGATTTTTCTTTCCCCAGCACCCCCTTTTCCTGCTCAAGAAATTGCCCTCCAAAGCATGGATGCTCCTGCAGATCAACGTGACTGAAACAACGTGTTTGTTCTTCCCTCCCTGCAGAGAGGAGCGTGAAGAAGAGGAGCAGCAGAAGCTCAAAGAGCAGCATGACATTCCTGCCAGCAGCCTGCAAAGTCCAGGTGAAACAGGGGTTCAGGGAAATGGGATCAGGAAGATCAGCTCCACAGAGTGCAGATGTGCCCAGCCATATTCCTGGGGGCTTGGGGATCCTCAGGCAGCTCTGAGATTTTTCTGGAAAGGGATGATTTCTTTACAAGTCATTCAGAAAAGTGATGCTGAACCTCTTGGAAATGCACTTTTTGCTGTTCCACTCTGATTTATAAACTGCTGGGAGAGTCTTTTTTAACCCTGGAAACAACTGGCTTTTTACCAAAGCCACGCTCAAGAATTTTAGTGGTTTCAGAGTCGAATTTCCTGCAGTTTTATCATCGTTGTTTCACCTGAATTGTTGTTTTCTGTCCTCTTAGATAAAGATTTGGGCCTGGAGTCTCCCTTGATACTGAACCCTCAGTCTTCTTCAGCCATCATGTCTGAAAAGGCCAAGGTGGAAGGGCTGCTGGGGGCCGAGGGGCAGTTTGAGAAGGTGCAGCAGGCAGAGCTGGCACTGAAAGACTCCTCTGCCTGCTATGAACACCCAGCCACCAGCTCAGCCTCGGTGCCAGAGGGGCAGTGGGCACAGGATGCTCTGAGGAACTGTGAGTACCCATGGGCAGTGCCCTCTGGGGTGGGAGAGGGAGGTGGAAATTGTTAAAACAGCCCATTTCCATTAATCATCCATTCCCCCTGTGCTGCATTTCACACCAAATGGAGCTGACAGCAAGGAGTTCTGAATTCATGCACTGCCCTTCCGTGGGCTTTGGGCATCTCCCTGTTTTTCTGGGGGTTTATGCATCAAATGAGGGCGATAACGGGTTTTTACTGTCCATGGAGTGCTCTGATGGCAAAATTATATTGCAGAGCTCAGTGTCCAGTGCCACGGCTGGTCAGCAGTTTTTAAAGACAAGGCAGTCAGCCCTGCACTCATTTCTGTAGCACTGGAGCAGAGCAGGAGAGGTTGCTTGTGTTGCAAAATACAATTTTCCAGTTTTTTTTTCATAAAATCCTGCAAATTGTTAAGCTCGCTTACATCCAAAGCCCTGGCTCAGATTTCCTGAGCACTTGGGAGGTGGTTGGGTCTAAGATCAACACTTGTGTGTGTTGAAGAGTTTTCCTGATGGACAGATCGTTGTTTGAAATTGTTTTTGAGGTTTTAAATCACTCCCTCTGCTCTCCTTTCAGGGGAGGAATGCAGGGCTCTGCAACCTGCTGGATCAGCTCTGGCAGTGCAGCTCCTAAACAGAACTTCCTAAAATTTGAATGAATTCATTAATCCACAGATCTCCCCTTGGCAGCTCTGGAAGGGACACCAAGTCCCTCAGTTGTGCTTGGAGGGGGAAGAGTCTGTGGAATATTTGCTGTGACCAAAATGCAGAGCTCTCACATCCTTGGCCCCAGTTGCCCCTTCCATCTCTCTGTGCAACCAGTGGCAGTTCTCTCCAGTCTCAGAGTTAATCTCGGATCTTTAAATCCATTTATTCTCCTCCTTAGAGGATTCAAAGTTCCTTTCTAGTTCTGAATGTTGTACCAATATTCTTGGTGCTTGTTTTAAGAGACCAGGGCTAAAATAATCTCAGTTTGGGGTGTGTAAGGACAGTTTTAGTGACCCTACAGCATCTCCCGAGTGTTGAGAGTTAAAAGAGCAGCTCCCCAACAGCAGCAGTGGCTCCCTCACACTGTGACAGGAGCCTGAGCTGAGTGACAGTTCTGCTGTGACATCACAGCTTTTTTTGGGTGTTCCAAGAGCATTTTATGGTGAGGATGAACAATCCGAGGCTCTTGACAGCAGCACGTTTTTGTTTGGAACAGTATGTCCCTATTATGAAGTGTTTGGTTGGGATAATTTGGGAACTAAAAGAATGTGGGTTGAAGTTCAACCAGGCATAAATTTGCATCAAATTTTAGGGAAAAATGTTTCTTCAATTTTTTTTCTTTTTTTTTTTTTTTTTTGCCCTGTCATTTCAAACTGGAGTGGAATATTCCCAATTTCCTTGAGGTGGGAATTCCCTGCTATAACCACAGCTCTGAGCTCCTTTGCAGGGTAAAACCCAGGCAATTTCTGGAGACAATTTCTTTGTTTTCCTCCAAGGAGATGCAACTTGTCCTGACACACAAAACAGGGGAGTGAGGCTGCAGCCCTTGATACATTTATTTTTATCCCTGTTTTTCCAACTGAGAGCAAGGAGAGGACTCACACCTCTGTGAGAGGGTGACCTTTGTGTCTGCTTTAATCCCTTCTGTGCTCTGTGAGTGCTGCCTGAACATCACCTGTCCTTGCAGCTGGGTTTGGCAGGTGCCACGAGTGCAAGAGCAGGATTTTCAAGAGCCATTATCATAGAAACTGAGATTTTGGGCAGGCAGGAAGGGAGGGTGACGAGCTCACAGCATATCCTGAGGTGGAGAGGAGCCAGAAGGGTCACTGAGTCCAAGTCCTGTCCATCTCCTTACGGGGTTTTTGCCTGAACGTTGCCTGTCCTTGCAGTGGGGTTGCTGAGGCAGCTCTTGGTGCAGCAGCTCGGCCTGGCTGAGAAGGGGACCCTGGAGGACAGACAGCGCCTGCCCAGGTTCAGGAGCGTGTCCCAGGAAGCCCAGACAGAGAGTGGGAACGACCTGCAGCCCTCTGACAGCAAATTGCAGCAGCCTGGAGCGGACAGAACCCTTCCCAGAACTCGAGAGCCCGCGGCTGGGCACGGCCCCCGGACTGCAGCTGAGTGCCTGGCCTCAGGGGATGCCATGCAGCTGGCGGGCACAGAGCCCGCTGCCAGGGGAGGTTTGCCCATGGACAGCATGAACCTGGAGGGCTCTGGCTCGGAGCTGGAGGGGCTGGGGGCTGAGGAGAGCGGGGAGCATTTCTTCGATGCCCGGGAAGCGCACAGCGACGAGAACCCCGCGGAGAGCGAGCTGCTGGACAGGAAGGAGGACGAGGAGGTGCAAATTCGGATCTCAGGTGAGCCTGGGGCACTCCCTCAGAGGATGATGGCCTGGCCAGGTCCAGGATTAACACTTCATCTCTGGCTTATCTGGGATAGGACAGTCAGCTCCCAGCTCTGAACCTTGACAAGGCATTTTAGCCCTGAGCAAACACGGACCTGATTAATTCTTTATGTGATGGAGCAGAAGCTGAACTGCTGGGGGTGGCACTCTGTGACAGGCTGGAATTGCAGAGGCACCAGGCACAAGCCAAGCCCTCAATTGTGGCTGTCCTGGACCTCTTTATCTCCCTACTGCCTATAGGGACCTGTAGGGAAAAGGTTTTCCCTGGAGGCAAAGCACTTTTTAAAGCCCTTTCCCTGATCGAGCTTCAGAAAAGAAACTCAGGACTTTAATTTTACTCTGTAATAGTCTCCTGTGATCTTACCCCACTCTAAAGCTCCTAAAAGCTCATTGTTTTATTATTTTTGTTATTATTGCTGCACATGGGCTATTTGACAGCTCCCTGAGCACACCAAACTCAGCACAGAAGCTGAGGTTTATTTCATGTGCGTTTTGTTGTAGAAGCAGCTGCTATCAGGTGGATTCAACACTCACAGCCACACAGAAGTCTCTTATCCATAAATATGCTTTTATTTGAAAATTGGATTATGTCCACGTGGATAAGCCAATTTGTGACTGCCCCAATGCTGCTTTCCAACTCCATATTGCAAATAATTTTTCTCGCTGAGACATTTTAAATTATTAAAACTGAGCCAACAACTTGAAGCATCTAATTTATTTGTCACCTCTTCCACTGTTTGCTTTTTTAACTGTACAGGGACATCAGAATGAGACTGATCTGTTTTTGGTCAATTCTGAGTCCTCTGTGCTGGCTTTGCTGTAGTACTGGAGAGAAATTCATTAAATAGACTCCTGTTGCTGGATGCAGGTTGTGAAAGCGTTTTCTGCCTGTAATTGCTTTATCTTTTAGCATAACAGCAAGCTCTGTTTTAAACCTCACCCATCTGAAAGCATCCTCAGTGCCAGGGCAGGGGAGTGGAGCTGGGAAACCCAGCAGCTGGGTTTGGCAGGTGCCACGAGTGCAAGAGCAGGATTTTCAGCCACTGGCATAGCAACTGAGATTTTGGGCGGGCAGGAAGGGGGGTGGTGAGCTCACAGAATATCCTGAGGTGGAGAGGAGCCAGAAGGATCACTGAGTCCAGGTCCTGTCCGTGTCATTATGGGATTTTTTAATGTACAGTGTAAAATCCAGCCCTGATCTCCGAACCAACTCAGAACCAAGTGTGCTCTGATACCATCACTCACCTTTGGAGTTTTCACAACTGATTTTTCTCAGGGCAGTTTAAAACGTCTGAGGAGATGGGCTGTGAGACATCCCCACTTCTGTCTCTTCAAATCTTCTCAAGCTCCCTTCAGCCCTTGAAGCTTCTCGTGGGATTCTTGAGTCGAACCCCCGTTCTTTGTCTCCGCAGGAAATTATTTGATCCTTGATGGATATGGAACAGTGCAGGAGAGCTCCACGGACGAGGAGGTGTCAGCCCTGGTCCTGCAGTGCACCTCCCACGCCCGGGCCTCCCTGGACAGTGCCCAGCAGCAGCAGCAGCAGCAGCCCCTGTCCCCAAGGGACACCCAGTCGGACGGGGGCAGCTCCCCGTTCCCCGAGGAGCTGCTGGGCTCGCGCTGGGCAGGGCTGGAGGAGCCCTGCCCCTTCCTGGGCAGCCCTCAGCTCCCTCTGGAGACCCGTGTGCAGCTCATGCAGTACATCCAGAACATCGAGGACGCCCTGGAGAAGCTCAAGGTGCGCTGCCTTTGGTTGTTTTTGTTATTATTATTATTATAATAATAATAATAACAATAATAAAAATTATAATATATAATATATTATAATATGTAATATAATATATATTATATTACATATTATAATATATTATATATTATAATTTTTATTATTGTTATTATTATTATTAATTAATGTTATTGCTGCACGTGCAATGCTGCACGTGATCATTTCCTGAGCGTTTGGCCATTCCCACACCCGATAGGTTTTGGGTCAGAAAAGAGCTGTGAAACAATTCTGATGGGCAAGAACACTGCTACATTTCTCTTTATCTCTGGCTCTTACTTCTGGAAGCCTTTAAAGCAGAATTTTTTGCTTTTTTGCTGCTTTGTGTGCACTGAGTTGTGGGTCACGACAGGCCAATAGTTCAGCTGGAGCTGGAGGGCTCATTATTGCTTTGATTTTGGTCTGGAGAAATTTCTGAGGGACGGGACAAGCCTGCAAAAGTGGAGTTGTGAACAAGACACTGGGCCTGAGGAACGTGGATTCCTGACATGAAGATTAGGGAGAAGCTCTTCACAGAGAGGTGGGAGGGGCTGCCCAGGGAGGGTTGGAGTCCCCATCCCAGGACGTGTTTAAGGATCTGGATGTGGCACTTGGTGACAAGGCTGTCTTGGGTCACAGGTTGGACTCAAAGATCTCAAAGGTCTTTTCCAGCCTTGGTAATTCTGGAAAAGAATTACCAAGAATCTTGTGTGCTGCTGCTGCTGCCATGTGAAGGTGCAGAGTTGCACCCAGGATATCAGACCAATAACGAGGTTTTCAGGCTCTGTATATTCCAAATTATTTTTGCGTGGAGCGGGGACTCTCTTTGCAGAGTAACTGCAGAAGGTTTGACATGTGAAACGTTCAGTAGCCAGCCTTCAGTTTCACTGAGATCAGAATATTGCATGCAAATAAAGGTGAAGAAAAGCTGCTGATAAAGGAGTTGAGGGGGGGTGTTTGCAGCAGTGAAACTTCTCCTGTTTGAACCCTTTTTTTGCTTGGTAAATGGAGAGCCAGCTGAGTGTTGGGGTTGTTGCTGTTGTTTTGCAGGAGGTGGAGGAGGACTACAGCATTCTGCGACGCCAGGGGCTGGCTGGCTCAGCCTCCACAGGAGAGCCCTCAGGTAGGAGCAGCAGGGCCCCCCCGAGCCCCAGAACCAAACTGAGAGCACAAAGTTCAGTGAGTGAGGCCCAGCTCGTGTCTCTCACACACCCAGAGGAGGTTTCACCTCCTGGAGCAGCTCTGCTTGCAGGAGAGGGCAGCTCCATCCCTGGAGGCTCAGCTGGGCTTGTTCCTCCTCTGGAAGGGTTCTGTTCCTGCTGCCTCCCCCCAGCTGCCCCAGACCTTCATCCCAGGGTGGGCAGCTTCTCTGCCAGCCGAGCTCTTCCAGAGCGATGGGGATTCCCACAGGGAGATTCCTGCACGTGTGGAATGCTGAGCCTGGCCCTGCCCTCCCTGGGGCCCTTCACATGGGCCTCAGGCACCCTCCAGGGGGAATTGCTGAGCTCCTGACAGAGGTTTGGAGGTGAAATGGGTGTGAAGTCCCTCACTGAACAGCTCTCTGCCTGCAGGAGTGCTCAGAAATGCCCCACGCTCCTCTCTCAGTGCATCCCTCTCTCTCACCACCCCTTTTCCCTTTCTTTTTCCCCTTTTTCCCTCCTTCAGACAAAAGCTAGTCGTGTTTCCAGGAGTGGCTGAAGATGGGATGAAGAGAATCAGGATGCAGCACCCGCTGTCTCCCCTGTGGACTCTGGGATGAGGGTTTGGAGCATCCAAACAGGAACCATTCTCTAGCAAAGTGGGCATGGGGTGCTTTTCCTGTGGGGCATCTGCACTATCTTGTCAGTGAGGGAGTCTGTTCTATTCTGCTCCTCTCCTTGCTACCAGAAATTCTTTTTTTTTTTTTTTCAGAACAGGAAAAAAAAAAAAAAAAACCAAACCAAATGTACAGAGCTTTGGGTGTAGGATATAAAAAAAAAAAGTGTATTTAGACATTTAAAAGAAAAAAGAATCAATGTATTTATTTGACTTCATTCCGTGTATCAAAAGCACATTTTAATTTTTTAATCTGCCTTTTTTTTTTTTTGGTTCTGTTTTTGGGTGGTGACAGTTCTGGCCCCCTGCATGTGGCCCACCCTGCCTGGTGAGGGGCCAGGGGGGGCACCTGTGTGCAGGAGTTTCCTCACTGGACTGGACTCTGCACTCCCTGCTGGCACTCAGACTGCCAAGAGCTACTCATGAAGGTGTTAGGATGGGATTTATGGCTGGAATTTGTCTGTATCCAACCAGCTGCATGGGAATTGCTCATGTCACCACGTGTGGAACAGGAATTTTCCGTGCACTAAACAGCCAGGCACTTGAGATGGGCAAATTTTCCTTTTCCCCTTTCCCATTCCTTCGCTGGGAGAGGAGAAAGAGGTTTCAATTATTATTTTTTTTTTTTTGTTTTCTCTGACTTTGTTGGCTTTGATCATTGTCTCCTTTGTAAAGTGATAAAAATA
>VZRR01010931.1:215138-226386 GCA_013398015.1 Oreocharis arfaki | reverse complement strand
AAAAAAAAAAAAAAAAAAAAAAAAAAAAAAAAGAAAAAATTAAAAAAAAAAAAAAAGAAGAAAAAAATGCAAACCCAGAAGTGTTTCAAAGATGTGGGGCAGCTCTGCCCCTGCTTCACTACTGAATGAAAAAGGGCTGCCATTGCAGTTAGCCACAGGTACTGCTGATTCTAGGGCCAGTAAGTTTTAGTACCTGAAAGTATGTCTTGCTGAGGGCTTGGGGTGGGGTTTGGGGTTGGTTTTTTTTTGGGGTGGGGGTGGGTTTTGTTTCGGATTTTTTCCATCCTTTGTGCCAACGTGTTCTCACCCAAGCGGAGATCTGCAAAGCCAGAAGGCTGAAGCAGCTCTTGAGCACCTCCTTAGGCCTGTCCTGGTGGGGTTTGCTGCTGGAATTCCTGCCAGGATGGGAATGGGATGGGAATTCAGGGCAGCCTGAGCTGTGCCTCTGCCCTGAGCTGGCCCTGCTTGGCACAGGGTGCTTCAGGCTGTCCCCAGTGTCACTGGACAGGGCTGCTCCTGGCAGGTGTGTGAGGAACACACCCTTTTCTGAGTTTTAGGCTCTTTAAGGAAGCCAAACTGGGCATCCTGCACCTCCCATGGGTAGTCAGAGCAATCTGCTCAGCACCAGGACCCTCCTGCTCCTCTAAACCAGACGTTTTCCCTTGAGCTGCTGGCAAGAAATCACCTCTGTCCCTCGTCAGCAAAATCCCAGCTCTCGTTCTGCCCTCAGAATCCTGAGAGGGATGGGTTTGGGTGAGAACAGAGGGAGCAGAGGGGGTTTTGGTGTGGGAGTTGGAGCCAGGAGCCCTTGGAGAGTAGGGAGGAATTCCTGTTGTTTTTGGAGCATCACCTCCCACCAGCACAGCATCAGCACTGCCAGCATCAGCCAAAGCCTTCTCCTGCAGGCTGGCAGGAGCTCCCTTTTATTTTGGGATGCCCCAAGGCCTGTCCTGTTGTGTGGGATTATTGTCAGTATTAACCCAGCACTTCATTCCTCACGGATGGGCTCTCCCCTCCTCACCTCAGCCACACAATTCCCCGAGTTACAAACATCCAGCCTTCCTCTGAGAACCCCCCAGAGTGGAATGCTGCCATGGGTGCTGCCAGGCAGAGAACTGGGCGACAGCCAGACCTGGTGTTGGACCCCTTTTTCCCCTCACACTCCAAAAGCAGGAGCAGTTCTGTGACCTCGGTGGGCTCAAAGCATCCCAGAGGCTCCCATGGTGGATAGGAAGTGATCCCTGAACTCCAGAGCAGGGAGAGCTCAGTCTGGCTTTACCAGAAGGTGCTGGAGGAGCAGCCAGGGTGGGGCTTGTGGCGGCCTGGGCATCTCCTGCTCTTCCCTTGTGTGGTTGAACACAAAATCCTCGGTGGTTCTCTCCAGGTTGCCGGAATTCCGAGGTCTGTGGCGGTTCCTGGTTCCAGAGGTTCCCCTCTGATGGTTGTGGCAGCAGTGCAAAGCTGGCAGCGCAGCGTGTTGGTGAATTCACATTTTTTGCCTGCTGGAGTGGATTTTCCCCCAAATCCCTTCCTTCTGCCGTGCTGTGACACACGGGGGGTGAGGGGCAGCTGTGTCCCTGCCGCCTCTCAGGAGGGGTGAGGGCAGAAATCCCCCTTCAGTGCCAGGCTGAGGGTGGCACAGGAGCCTCTGGAGCAGGGCAGGGCAGAGAGGTTTCAGGAATGTTGGAGAAGCCCAGCTCGTGTGAACCCAGTTTTATGGGCCACATAAATCCCGCTCTGGGCTCGGTCCTGGCTGTGCCTTCAGCCATGGATCATCCCCACAGACAGGGCAGTGATGGTGGGTCGGGGATCCCTTCTCCTGGAGTGCCAGGGAGTTCTTGTCCCTCCCTCCCTGGCACACTGCTGCACCACAGACCTCGGGCTGCGAGGGAGGAGCTGCAGCTCAAATGCACTATTCAGGATTCCCACGGATTTTTCCTCCTTTAAGCCATAAGATTCCCCTTTTAAAGTGAAATTTTCACTGCAGGGAAGCATTTGAATTCGCCCCTGGCTGGTGATGGGTTGGACATTCCCATATCCAAACGGTTCTCTGGGGTTTTTGTCCCAGCCACTCTTCCCAAAAGTGGTTTGTTTTTTTTTTTCCCCCTTCCCCAAACAGAAGAACAAGGATTTCTTATTTTGGGAACGAGGATGGGATAGAACATTTCTCCATCTCCTTCTGAGAGGTCATTCCCCCTCTGCTGTCACACAGCTCGTGGACAAGCCAAAAGCTCAGATGGATTAATTCTGGAATGGGAATTCCCTTCTCCTGTAGGAGATTCCTGAGCACCCCTGCTCTGCAGGGAGGTGGGACCAGGAGGAAGGACGGGGAGTGCAACCCTCAGGAGCTCCGAGGGTTTGGCTCAGCTCTCAGGCAGCACTTGGCCTGTTCCAGTATTCCCCTAAAACCTGGATATTCTGATTTATCCTCTCCCTGCTGTTGGAAGATTCCAGTCTCCTGTTACCCGGTATTTTCTCCCTCTGTTCCCCAGAGAAATCCCTGGATTCCCTCCCCTTCCCCAAAGGTGCCAACTGACAAGCAGATGTACTGCAAAAGGGATACTGCAGCCAAAACACTGCTGTTTTATTTTGAATTAAGTCTCGTGGAGCTCTCTTCATACTAGAATATTTTTATTTTCTTTGTACAACATACAATCATGTACTCTTAACAGAGATTGACTTTAAAGAGAAGAAAAAAAAAATCTGGAAGTATTCTTTAAAAAAAAAATACACAAAAATCTTTATTAATAATCCTGTATTTTTACTGATCATGTTTGAATGTCTAAAAAGACTTTATTGTTCTAATTATCCAGATGTATGTTTGTAAAATAGCTCTTTTATGACTTAGCTGATCGGGTTGTATGTTTCTGGAATTAAATATTGGTCACTTAAAAAAAAAAAAAGAAAAATCTGTTTTCAGGACCTGGGAAATAGAAAATTTAAGCGTTTCAAGTATCATTAAATAAGCTTAAAGGAAAAGGAGTTTTGTCTGGTGGATTTCTTGGGGTGGTTTGGTTATGATTTGCCTGGAGCGTTTGGAGCACAATTGATGGCAAAGGAAATTTTCCTTGGGGATGAATTTTTTGCAGAGGTTGAAGTACCTTCATCGTATTTTTGCAGGTCAGAGTTAATGAATAATTAATTAATTAACTGATTGATTGACAGAGCACCAACTACAGGAAAAGAAATGCCCCACTTGCTCCAAGCTGAGAGGATCCTTCAGGACGTTCCCTGCAGGAATTGAAGCCTTGGGTGTGTCCTGCACACCTGGGGCCCTCCCGGGTGCTTCTGCAGCTGCCAGGTGAGATTTGCAAAGGGAATTTTTGCCCTTTTGGATGAATTTCTGCTTGCCCTGGTCACTGGCAGCAGTTTAACAAGCTCTGAGAAGAGTTCAGTGGAGCTGGCGCTGGCTCAGGTGATGCTCTGGGACAGTTCAACCTGAGCAGGGATTCTGCTTTCAATCCCAAATCAGTTCTGGGTTCTCTCCCTGCTTTCAGAATTTCCAGCAGTGTCCTCTTAAATCCAACCAGAGCCATTATTCAATTAAATTAACTGATTGAAATGAATTGATTTTATTAATTTATAAACTTATCTTTAAAAGGGAGTTTGTTTTGAAGGTTGGGAATCCTTGCTTGGGATATTTCACCTCAGCATCTTGCCAATATTTATTTGCATTCCCATTCTTCTGCTGGATCTTTTTCCCTCCGCTGGGACCAACCCAGAAATGTAAAAGAGAAGTGAAATTAAACCTCGGCTGTTGAGGGAACCTGTGAATTTTGGAACAGGGAGCCTCTGTGCTGAGAGTTTGGTGATTTCTGAGCAGAGGCTGCTTCCCCTGAATCCCTGGCATTGGTGACATTCCCATCTTTAGCTTCCCTGGAAGGTGATGATTCCTGACAGACAAAGCTGACAAAATATCAGTGAATTCAGAACAACACCAAAATAGAAAACAAATCAAGTTCATTTCTGAAAACTTGGGGTTTTTTTCCTTTTCTTTCCCTTCCCTGTCTGCATTATGTACATGTACATCTCTCCTTGAGAGATTTCTTTATTACTTTATTATAATTGGTAATCCGAGCTCTATGCCACTTTCCTAATGATGCTCTTCGTGTTTTGCCTATTTAAATGTTACTCTCTGTATTCCCTTTACTGCCTTGCTGTAAATAAATGATTCAGAACCTGAGCAGCTCAGAGAAATCCGAGCTCGGTGGCTCCTGGCCTCGAGTCCCAGCTGGGGATGGGGGAGAGCTGTGCTGCAGTTTCGGGGCTGTTTCACATCCACAGTCCTGGAATTCATCTCTCCACAGGCAGGGAAGACATGAGGGGACTCAAGGAGTCACTGCAGGTGGGTTTTGGGTCATTTTGAGTCGTTTTTGGGGTATAGGAAGTTTAAGATCCCTTCCAACCCAAACCATT
This sequence comes from Oreocharis arfaki, assembly GCA_013398015.1. Lineage (NCBI taxonomy): Eukaryota > Metazoa > Chordata > Aves > Passeriformes > Paramythiidae > Oreocharis > Oreocharis arfaki. Next base: position 221,970 of record VZRR01010931.1, on the reverse strand, counting down.
CCATGGTTCCAGGGGTTTTCTGAGCAATCAGGATGGCATTCTATCCATCCACCTCCCTAAATGACAAAACCCAACTGTTTATTCCATTTGTTCTCTCAGCAAAGATCCCCTTGATATTTGCTGAAAAATATCCATCATTTCCTCCTTTTTTTTTTGTCAACTCCTCAATGGATTTTAGGTTGGTTTTTGTCCTTTCAAAATATTGATGGAGGTTGGTGTAGGATGGAAGTTGTCCAGTGCCTGGCACGAGTTCTTTGCCAGTTGGGCTGATCATTTTGGGGGGAAATGTTTCCCAGCAGAGAGGGCCCAGCACTCCCAGAATGAAAACCAAAAACTTGGATGTGTTTCCTTCAAAGTGTGATCCAAAACTGAGCTGGGAAAGAGTCTGGGGCTACCACCGAGCATATGCCTGGGTTAAAATGTTGGTTTAACAGCTCTTCCAAAATTTTTAGGCACCTGTTATTAAAAAAAAGGAGGCTCAGGGGAGTTTTTAAAGGAGCCAAAAGTTTTGCTCCCACTTCAGCTCCACCCTGGCGAGGTCAGGCAGGGAGAGAGGAGCAGCCAAGCAGGAAAATAAAGCTGTGATTTGTGAGGGATTCCAGAGCCTTTCTGCAGAGCTGCAAGTTGGTTTCCAGCCCCATTCGCTGATTGCTTCACTTGTTGGAAATTAATCCTGGGAGAAGGAAACCAGGAAGGAGAGGAGATGGCCTTGAGTTGTTCCAGAGGAGGTTTAGGTTGGACATTGGGAGATATTTCTCCATTGGAACAGGGCAGTGGTGGAGTCAGCATCCCTGGAAATGTCCAAAACCCTGTGGCTGTGGCACTTGAGGCCACGGCTTGGTGGTGTCATTGTGGGTGGGTGGAAATCATCATTTAATGCTCTTGAAGGGCTTTTCCAGCCTTGAAAATTCCATGATTCCGAGTGCATCTCTTGCTTGATTCCTCCTGCGTTTCTCCATATCCCAAACAAAAAATCCACCAGCATTTCAGTCAGGAAGCTGAATAATTTTTTCTTTATTTTTCCCCTTCTTCCTCAGCAGCTGGGAGTTTACAGCTGCAAATCATCGAGCTGGGCTTTTGGCAGAATCAAACCCCCAAAATATCCCAGCCTCTTTCTTTCTTGCAGCAGTTTGTTTGTTTCCAGATGTCTGCAGCTCATTCAGCGTGGAGCATCTCCCCTGATCAATATTTTAACCTCCTTGTTGATATTTACTCAGAGCTGCTGAATAAACTCCGTGGAGTGGAGCTCCAGAGTGAATCTCCGTTTCTCTCAGCTCTCCGGAGGTTTGGCAATGATTCCCATTATCCGGGGCTATTGTTATGCTGGGATATTAATGAGCACATCTCCCTTCCTTCTGTCTCTCCGAGCTTCAGTTCTGAGCCCATTTCTGGTGCTGAAACAACTTCACAGCTCTGAATTAGCACGGAGAGGAGAGAGCTTTGTGCTCTCCTTTTGTCAGCTCGCTTTGAAAGAGCCCTTTTCTCTCGAGTCTTGCAAAGATGGGTTTGATGCAGCTCCAGCTGCTTGGGCCTTGTGATGAGGGGGAGATTAAACCCTTCTCGGTGGCATTTTTAAATCTTCCTTCTACAATCTTCCAAAACTCTGGAGTTTAATCCCGTTTCTCTGGCAGTTCTGCTGTTTGCTCTTCCTCACAAAAACTCCGTGCCAGACTTGTTCCCTGTTCCTCTGTGCCTGCCCTTAGCCTGTTCTTTCACCTCCAAATCCTGATTTTGGGTTTTTTTCTTGCTTGTTTGGTATTTTTGGGGACTTCTCTCCTGGAACAAACGGGTTCAGAACGTTTCAGAAGCCCCCCCTGAGCGATTCATCATCATCCTTTGGGGCGGGCATGCAGCACAAGTCAAATAGCCTCGCTTGCAGCTTCTATTGAACTCATCTTTTCTGCTCTGCAATTTCTCTGTTGTGCCACAATAAAGCTGCCCCTGTCACTGCCGAGCTCTGCCTCATCCGTCTCCCTCTGCCAGGTGGGAGCTGCTGCTGGGCTGGGAGAAAATGCCTTGCTGAGGTTGGACTGGATCAGTCTGCCTCAGAAACTGGAAAAGTTCTCCCCAAAGTAGTTTTTTTTTTCCCCGCTGAAAATGCTGTTCCGCCCCCCCAGGCCCAGCCCGTGCTCAGGCACGGATGTTGGAGAGCTCAGAGCTCAACCAGGGGTAGCAAAGGAGCAGGGAAAGGCTCCAGTGTTGGCTTCTCTTTCCCAGCAAACCCAATTCTCTGATTTAGGCACAAGTTCCTGTCCCAAAATCCATGGCTCCAGCTGCTCCTCCAGGGCTCCGTGCTTGGAATTCCCTTCCAAACCTCGGGGCTTGGGCTCTCAGCAGACGCCAATCTCCCTGTCCAGGTGCTCGTCCCCCCAGGACTGAGTCCATCCTCCCCTGCTTTCCTTCCCTAACTCCCCGTGGGATTGTGAGAGCTGGAAAATGCCCTGCACTGTGCTGGTGGCAAAAGCCGGAGCTGGAGCCCTGCACTTCCTCGGGAGCCGCGGGGATAAAAGGCGGCTCTGCACCCCTGAGCTCTCTTTGCCTGAAAAAGGAAGCTTTTACAAACTGGTGGAGATTTAAAGGCAGCTGAATTTGCCCCAAAAACCACATCCAGGGCTGGAGTTCCCTGAACCTGTTGCAGAAATCAGAGGTCTCCTCCTGAGTCTTGGCCCAACCTGCCCACGACTCATTTCGTTCTCCGTTCCTCCCTTTTCTTAATCATTTATCTCTTGAGAGTCTCTTCAGCTTTTGTCTCCTCGTCTTTTGTTTTCCTCACATTTCAAAGAGAGGTTGGATTTTAGTTGATTCTTCCTTTTTTTTTTTTTTTTTTTTTTTTTTGCCGTGCTTAAATGACTGCTTTGCTTTTTCTTTGGGGTGTGAATGGGATGCACGGAGGAGAAAACATCCTTTGATGGCACTAATTACGAGGAGGAGAACAAAAAAAAAGAGCAAGGAAAACTGTGATGGAAGAAAAGCTAGGCTGGAAATGATCAGTCCAATGTTTCCGACTGGCTGAGGGGATGGATCTGTGACAGCTGAGATGTTCTGTGTGACCTCCCTGCCTTCCTGTCACTGCCCCAGCCCTCTGTTCTCCATCCCTAAAGTGGCAAAATTCCCTAAATCCACAAATATCGCAGCTTCTTTCAGCGCTCCGAGGGCTCTCTCAAAACCCGTGCAGCACCTGGGAGGGGGTGGGATCCATTTTCGGGAAGCTTTAGGCACTAAAATCCCCAATCCCACGAGTATTTCTGGGATTAGACGGCAGTTCGAGGCTTCCCAAATCGGGAACCAGGGTGTGGAGCAGCCTCTAGCTGGGACCAGGAATATCCCCCCAAACTCTGCATCAGGATGGCAGCTGCCACTCCTGCCTCGCTGAAATTCACACACATTTCCCTCCTGCACGGAAGAGAAGGCAAACAAACTGTTCCACGAAACGTTCCTTATTTATCTAACTCGTCCTACCAACTTCTCCTCGGAGCTATCTAAATATATATTTATAATTAGCTGGGCTTTTTTTTTATATATATAACTACCACGGGCTACTCGCTCCTCTGACTGCTTCCTTCAGAGCAGCTCTTATCCATAAAATCATCTCATTTGCACGAGTTCTATCACCGACAGAAACTTGTTACGAAGCTAGGTGAGAAAAAACCCCACCCATAATAGATGTATCCTTTGTGTCCCCGTCAATTCCTGCCCTTCGGTGCCTTTTAGCCCCCGAAATCGCTCAGCTCTGCCTGAATTTGACTCTTTTTTTTTTGCAGCGGGGCTGTTATTTACTGCTCTGCTGAAATACAGCCACCCATGAAGATAAATGTAGCAGGTTTTTTTTTAAATGATTCACTGCTCACCTCCACGTCTCTTCGAGATCAGAGCCCCTCTCTCCGTGTGGCTGGGAGGGAAAAGAGAGTTTAATTGCTCGGATAAATGACCTGCCGTGAGGGAGGCAGCGGGCACTGCTGGGGGCTCTTTCTCCTGGATGTTGGCAGCTGGAGGTGGGGGATTATTGCCTGGACAAACAGCCTGGAGTTTGGGGGAATTGGGGCAGATCCAGCCACGGGATTTCCTACACCCTCCTGGCAAAGCTGCTGCTGGGGGAAAGGGTTTTGGGGCTGGATTGAGGCACCGAAAAGTGTTTGGGGCTGGATTGAAACCCCATGAAGTGTTTAGGTCAGGATTGAGACCTCATGAAGTGTTTGGGTCTCAGTTGAGACCCCATGAAGTGTTTAGGTCAGGATTGAGACCCCATGAAGTGTTTGGGTCTGGATTCAGACCCTGAAATGTATTTGGGTCTGGATTGTGACCCTAAAAAGCGTTTGGGTCTGGATTAAGCCCCCAAAACACGTCTGGGTCAGGGCTGAGCCAGACCTGCAGTGGTACCATGGGTTTGTGCTGCTGTTTCGGAGAATTAACTCCATTTCCCAGTCCTGCTGCTCTCCCCCCGTGCCTTGCTGACCTCAGGGAGCCTCTTGGCAGCGATTCCCCGGGAAGGAGCACCCAGGGCTGGCTGGGGGGGACCAGAGCTCTGCCCTGAGCACCCCCCAGCGCTTTTGGAAGCCTCAGCACCTCCTCGCAGTCTCCGTGTGCCCTGAGCGTGAGTGGGATCCCACAGCCTCCGTAACACTTGGGTTTGCAGCCTCACATCAACAACAGCTCCTTCCCCAAACAGGATTTTCTAGGTCACCAAACCCTCCAGCAGCTTTGGCAGGGGAACTGTGTCGCATCACCTCATTCATAAAATGACCAAACTCTATTTTAAACCTCGCTGGGTGCCTTCCCTCCCCCTCCTCTCCCCACGGAACACTTCCCAGCAGAAGGCACTTTGGAAGCCTCTCTCTCGTGGTTAGAATCCTGGGGGTTTTTCCCCCCCAAACCAAACCAGGTTTCTTGGCAGGCAGTTTCTGGGCTGTCTCCCCTGGATTCCTGCTTTCAGGTCACCCTGCTGGCTGCTAGGGTGCTTTAACTTCTGTGATTCTGCTCTGATTGGTGCCGTGCCGTGGAGATTTTGGAGAAATTTGAGTTTTCCAGCTCTTGAGTTGCCTTCTGAGTGTACAACAGCAGGGCTGAGGCTCCAATAATTGCATGAAGGACTCAGGGCATTGCAGAGATGGACCTGAACCATGGAAAAAATGTCTAAAAGAGAGTGGGGTGGTGGCACAAGGCGGGAGCCGTGAGGAGGATGCAGAATCCACGTGGATCAAGGTGGATGGAGGAGCCCTGCCTGGCCCAGGTGTGGTCAGAGCTGAGGTGGGATCCGCCCATCTCCCATCTCTCCGCCTCTCTGGCTGCTCTGGGTCCAGGAGAAAGCCCAGCCCTGTCAGCCAAACCTCTGTTCACCCAGGCAGGGCTGAACCTGGCCCTGCAGGGCCACAGGCATTGATGAGCAGCAGATGCAGGCACGGTGAGGGAAATGCTCATCAATTCCAGGAATAAAAAATGCTGGGAATGGCTGCTGGGCCGGGACACCGGGACAAAGGCCCGGGGATCTGTCACAAAGCCACTGACTTGGAGCTGTTGTCCTGAGGGAAATGATGTGTAAAAGGGATGAGCTCAACCCCCCCATGCCTGTTACCTGTGTATCTCATGAGCAATTTGTCTCTGAGGCAGAGGCGTTTTTATTTTTCTCCAGTGAAGCTGATTCTTTTCCTCCAGCTTACTTCTTCTCAGCAGGAGGGGAAGATGAATTTCCGTCAAATACTAGTTCATTGCTCTCCATCCAAGAGTCCAATTAATTGATGGTTTAAAAGCTTTGTTTTCCTCGCCATTACAAACAAACAGAAGCAGGAGGACAGGACTGCAGCACTGCAGGCAGGGCTGGGGCAGCACAGGGACACCACGGCTCAGGATCCTGCCTGGCATCTCCCAGCCTCACACCATGGGATGGCTCCGTCCCACTCCTGCTTCCCAGGGCTGGATGATGCCTTTTCCCAGCCTGCGTTGCAGTTCAGGGCACCAGGAGGAGTTTCACATTTCATATGAAGATTTCAGCAGCTGGGAGCAAAATTATCTCGCCCTGTGTCCTTCTCAGGGAGGGGAGAAGGAGAGGACATGGAGGGAGACTCGGGGTGCTGGCAGGGAATCCCAAAGCAGTTGAGGATTTGGGATGTGTGGGGAGCAAGCACAGCTTTCCCAAACCCAACTGTCCCAGGCTGGGTCCTTTAGTCTGGGCTTAGGAAAGGCGGCCACTGTTGGAAGCAACAGTTCAGTGCCACCCTGCTCCTCACCCTCCCTCCTCAGCCCCCTGCACCCCGGATTCTTGTGCTCCCTCCATCCTCACACCACAGAAGAGGCTGGGCTGGGAGGGAACCAGAGGATCACCCAGCCCAGCTCCTGGCCCTGCACAGACACCCTCAAATCCCACCCTGGGCATCCCTGGCAGCGCTGCCCAAACGCTCCTGGAGCTCTGGCAGCCTCGGGGCCGTGCCCATTCCCTGGGAAGCCTGGGCAGTGCCCAGCACCCTCTGGGGGAAGAACCTTTCCTGATATCCAGCCTGACCCTGCCCTGGCACAGCTTAGTGCCCTGTCCTCCTTCCATCCCTCCATCCTGCCTGGTCCTCTTTCCATCCTTGGCCTCCTCCTCTCCCCGCATCCCTCCATCTATCCCGGTCCCCTGCTCTCCTGGCATCCCTCCATCCATCCCCCGCTGTCTCCTCATCCCTCCATCCTGCCCTGCTCTCCCCGCATCCTCCAGTCCATCCCGTCCCCCCCTCTCCCCGCATCCCTCCATCCTGCCCTGCTCTCCCCGCATCCCTCCCATCCTTAGTTCCCCCCTCTCCCTGCATCCCCCAATCCATCCCCTGTCCCCCGCTCTCCCCGCATCCCTCCATCCCGCCCC